>SBHY01000005.1:600000-897506 GCA_010577765.1 Malassezia slooffiae
CTGGCAGGTGGCGTTTGCGCCGACTCCCGACGCCCACGAGTCGGCAGCCGCCTAGACGCACATGCCGCTGCGCTCCACTTAAACCGCACCGGGCGCGGCGAGTGGCGCAGCGACCTCGTCGGCCGACGCACTCGCCGCCGCCTGTGCGGCGTTCTCGGCCGCAGAGCGCCGCGGGTCCGCACCACGGTTCCCGTGGTCCACGTGCGGCACGGCCTCGTCAGGCCGACGTGGGATGAATACACGCAGGCTGCCGCGCCAGCGCTCCTCCCAGGTGACACCCGCGTCGCGGTTCACAATGTCAAAGCCCTCCTCGAGGTTGCGCCAGTCGCGCTCCTTCTCAAAACGCTCCGAGATCAGCTCCGACTCGCTCTTGGGCGGGTCGCGCTCCTCCTGCTTTGTCGGCTCGCGCTCGCGGCGGGCGAGCTCGCGGGCCGTGCGCAGGCGGGCAGGAAGCTCCTCGTAGTATTTCTCACGCTCTTTGGCCACGTTGGCCCGCGTGGAGTTAAACGACTTGCGATAGAACTCCTCCTCGTGCAGACCCCAGTCGAGATCGCCGCCCTGTGGCGGGTCGCGCGGCACGCCGCCAGGCGCCCCCGCCTGGAACTCGCGCGCACTGCTCTTGTCGCCCAGGATGATGCTCAACGCCGCCTCGCCACCACGGCGCACATCCTCGCGCCGGTTGAAGAAGCGCCACATACGCCGCGGGATGTTGCTGAAGCCCACAAGGTCTGTGTAGTCGACAAAGCAGAGCGGTGGCTGCGCCGGGATCTGCTCCGGCGCCTCCAGGTCCGGCTCCTGCGCCGCCGGCGGGCGCTCCTGCTCTGGGGTCGCGGTCTTGGCTGGTGCAAATGGCATCGTGGCACCTTGGAGTGAGCGCAGGCCAACCTGCGTCGGGAGCATCTTGTTGCCGCTCGGGGCGTCGGGTGTCGTCGTGCTGGTATCCTCGCCATCACCATCGTGCGCGCGCGGCTCGCTCGGCACTTCGTCGAAGGCGCCGTCGTCGCTGAGCTGCGAGGCGAGCTGCTCGTCCCGGTCTGCAGCGCTCCGCGGAATGCTCGTGCCCCAGCCCTGCTGCATGGCCCACGCCCACTCCTTGAGTGAAGGACGGCCCACGATTACCACACCGCCGTCGATTTCGCGCTGCAGCATCTGTGCCGGACGCAGCTGGAACGGATTCGGTGGGGCACCGGCTGCCTGGGCTTCGTTTGGCCACGGCTGCACGCCTGCGAGGTGGCGGCGGCGCTCCTGGAAGCGGTCGCGCAGCTCGCGTGCCAGTCCTCCGTGGCGCGTGCCGCTCACAATCTCCCAGTCGACAGCAGCGGCGTTAAGGATGGGCTTGACGTAGCGCCGGAAGTAGATTGCGGCAACCTCCCAGTCGTCGTTGCCGGGGTACTTGGCCGTGTACACCGAGACCTTGCGTGGCCACTCACTGGGCCTCATCGGCTGCTCGGCCAGGCCACGCACCCGCTCCACGTACTCGCTGCGGATGCGTTTGCACTCTTGCCGGTCTTCGTAGTACGCAATCGTAAGGGCACCGACAGTCAGGATAAAAATGGACATGTTGCGCGACGGCATCCGCGGCTTCCACGTCAGCACGCTCTCGGGTATCCCCATGAACAGCAGAGGGCGGAGCGCCGGCGGCACGGGGCGCTTGCCCCCTGCCGCCTGTGCTGCCCCTGCACCCGTCGGCTTATTCTCGCTCATGGAGCAGCTGGACGAAGAAGATGCGAATCTTGGTCTGAGAAATTCGCATTTTTCGTGCATTGAGCCTGCCTGCCGCGCCCGCCCGACGAGGCTTACGAGAATTGTCTACATTGCTGCTTCCCAGCATGGCGACTATTCCACGGCGCCGTGAGGCGACGACGCAGCGCCCCCTGAGTACCCGCATAGGCTGGCTTAAGCGTGCGGATGGCAGCAGCACGTTTGCCTTCGGTGCACAGGCGAGCACCGTTTCGGTGATAGGTCCGACCGAAGTGCGGATCCGCGATGAGATCACGGACCGTGCGCTGCTGCAGGTGGTGTACTCGCCACTTGACGGCTCGGCGGGTATCCCGACCAAGGCAGCTGCGGAGCAAATCCACGGCCTCTTCCAGGCTGTACTCCTGCTGCACCACCACCCGCGTACGCTCATCCAGCTGACCGTGCAAACCACCGGCAAGCCGCCTGCAAGCGAGGACGCCGGCACGATACCCTTGCAGGAGCGGGACACGGTGCACAGCAGGCGGCCGCTGCTCCTCGGCCCCGATGCAGACCTGCACGTATCGGAAATGGCTGCGTCTATCAACGCCTCTACGCTCGCTCTCCTTGACGCCGCAATTCCGATGCGGGCGACGGTGGTCGCTGCGTCTTGTGCAGTACTCGAGCCATCCGACGCGGTCGTGTTCCGGGAGAATGCGCAAGGTGGAAAGCCAATGTACGTATCAAGTGCTCAGGCCACGGGTCACTAACCTCCAGCGTCGTGGTGGACCCGACACCCGAGGAAGAAGATGTGGCTTCCAGCTGCCATATCTTTGCATTTGCCTTCTCTGCGTACGAGCCACTTGCGCCGCATGGGACCGTCCAGGCACGCCAGGTGTACGCGGCAAGCTACGGGAAGACCTCGTCGCAGTTGCGTCCCTTGATCGTCGATACGGCACGGGATTCAGCACAGGCGACATACGAGCACCTCCGGCAGGCTCTCGAGCCTCGCTGCCCATGACCCCACTGTATACATAGGCACTAAACTGAAGAAACGGGAAGCGGATGCGCCAATGGTTTAGTGGTAAAATACAGCTTTGCCATGCAAGGATGTAGCTGTGCCGGGGGTTCGATTCCCCCTTGGCGCACTTCTTTTTTTTCCCTGACCGGCAATCCACGTACCACTTTTTTTAGCCGGAGGCGTGTTTCGCTTTAATTGGCGTACGACACACGCGTCACGACAAAGGGAGATGGGACAAAGACCCAACACGTACTATAGCTCAGGATTACAGCATGACATTAAATATAACCCTAAGTACTTAAAATGCAAATCAATCAACCCGAGATGATGATAAACAGGAAGGAGTGTCCTTTTCGCGCTACCCCGTCGGGACCAGGGTAAGCGCGGGCTGGCTGCAAAGCAGTGACGTGGTTCATGTCAACAGTTCCCAGCATAATTGGCGTCACTTGGTCATTAGGGATCAAAAAAAGGTAAGGAATGTGATCACGTCACAGGCTCAGCCATGGTCTCGCGCGTGGTGTTGGCCCACAGCTCGAGATCATCCTGCGACCTGCTCGGGGATGGCGCCTTCTCCAGCGAAGGAATAGAAGGCATTACGGCGTTCGCCGAGCGCCTGCGGCCGCGCCGGTCAATATCCGCAAAAGGAGACCAGTCGGGCTCGCTAAACATGATCTTTTTGCTCTGCTGAGCGGTGTTCTCTGCGACATCTTCAATGTTCAGCTCTGGCATGTAGTCCACGCCGGGCACCAGACCGATGGAAGAGCGCGTGGGAGTGGCGAGACCCGAGCGCCGCACGGGCTTGAGGCGGTTGCGCCTGCTCCGTGGCAGCTGCTCAAGAGCCTTGGGGTCGCAGAGGGCCGCGGAGCGGAAAGACTGCATCTGGCGCTTGAGAATCGGTGAGGGGAACAAACCTTGCTCATGCTCGCCAATGATGGGCGGCGATGGGGTACGCGAGTCAAAGCCACGCTTGGTCGGCTGCATGTGGGGCGAAAGCAGTCCAGGGGTGCTGGGAGCGTCGCTGTCGTCTGTGGGCGGTGTTGGCGTGTCAGCGGGAATGCTGGGCTCGGGAAAGACGAGGTGGTATGGCTCCTGGTGGTGCTCTGCGCACGTTTCTGCCGTGGGCACCTCGCGCTTCCGCAGCAGATTGAGCTGGAGGGGCTGGTGGCACAGAGAGCTGCTCGGGTCAGAGCTAATGAGCATCACCGTGTTGTCGCTGCGCCAGAAGTCGGCACCACCGAAGCGCTCCAGTAGCTCGTCTTCCACATGCTCGTCATCGTCCAACTCTTCGTCTTCGGTAAGGCTGTGCATAGAGACATCGTTCTCGGCGTGCATCGGGCTTACGAGGAAGTGGGCCATCCCGGCTTCCACCTCCTCCCACGGTACGGAGTAATAGAGCGCCACGGCGCCAGTCACAACGGTAACGGTCGCCAGCGCAGCCCAGGACCAGCGCGACCTACTGACCCAGTGTGCACGAGAGAGCAGGTTGTCGCGCAGCTCCATGGGGATCATGACATAGTACGACTCCAGATTGGAGACCGAGGGCGCTTGCCACCCGCCCAAGGAGGGTGCCCAGCGCCCGGTGTGCAGCTCTGGAATGGGCACGCTGAGCCACCTGTACGCAAACGGCAGCATTGGTGACTGCGCGTACATGCTGGACGGCTCACCACCACAGTGGGCAATCTCTCCAGCCGTCAATCGGGAAAAGTAGGGGGTTAAGAGACCCGGCAGGGGTGGAATCGGCAAAAAGTGTCGTGCCGGACGCGATTCGTTCATAGCGCAGCGAGGGAGGGGCGAATTTACCGCGAGTTGGCACCAGTGCGCCAATGACGGCGCAGGGGTTCCCGCATGCAAATACGTGCATGTGAAACTCTGATTGGCTACAGGGGAACTTGGCAGTGATGCACAGCTACAGGTCCTCGGTACCTGAGGCAGGCTCCACACCGAGCATGCCCAAGATGATGCAAGCCAGGTGCATGCCGTCATGAGGTTGCGCCGCTGCGCTCATTCCCGTGTCGAATACCTTGTCGTCAATTTGCCCCGCCTTGTGCAGTACGGTGAGTTCACGTTGCACCGTGGCGGCATCGAATTCTGGGTGTCCCTGGAGCGTCAGCACCTGCACGCTGCGTACAGGCATGGGGCCCGCCGCCTTGGCGCAGGTGTCGTCCACGTCAAAGGCCACATAGGCAGAGGTGCCGGCGATACTCGGCAGCGGCGGTGCCTCGGTGGGGTAGTGCAGCGAGAGAGCCTCGACAGGCGTGCGCTCCGAGGAGGCCAGCAGCTCAAACTGTGTGCCTTGGAACGCGCCGGGCGCCTCGGCCACATGGTCCCAGTGGAACTGCTCAACCATCTGCTGCGTCAGAGACGTGCTTTGGCCGCCGCTGCGCACGTACCATGTAGCTGTTCTCGTCGTAGTCGAGCAGCTCGCGGCCACGCTCGGTCAATTGACACTTTTCCACACCGAGCTGCACGGTGAGTTTCCTCGCACACGGTTTGCCGCAACGCACCACACCGCCCGCTGGGTTGCGCTCCACACGCCCACCGAACGCGCGGGCCACTAGCTGGTGGCCAAAGCAAATCCCCAGGATGCGCACCAGGGGGTGGTCTTCGGCCACATGCACGAGGAAGCGCATCAGCGCATCCATCCAGGGGGCGTTAGCCATCACCGAGTCGGCTGGACCGGTCAGCACTGCCGCATATATTCTGGTCGCGATACGTACGGCTTCCGGTGACCAGGAGCGCATCCCAGAGACCATCGCCAAGCTGCCCCTCCTCGGGAAGCTCGCCGCGCGTCACATCGAACGCGCGAAAGTGCAGCTTCTTCTTCTGGTGGTAGTGGTACCGCGGGATGCTGCTCAGCGCACGCTCAAACAGCGGCTCAAACATGCCCGCGTAGCCACGGCCCCCGGTCGCTTCGCAGGTCTCATCTGACGGGCGGCCGGAGACCAGCAGCGCGATTGAGATCGTATTGACCACGCTGCCCGAGTTGATCCCCTCTGCGTGGGTGAGCGAGGCCGCGTCGCGGTCCATGGCGCACGTACCCACTTCCATGTCTAGGTGGCCGTTGTAATTTATCAGTCACTGAATTGGCCAGAGCGATCGGCCATCCTTTTTTTTTGTCCTTCGCGCCACGAGACAAAATTATGACCGCGTCTGAGGCGAAGCGGCCACGGCCGGTACGTGGACTGTGTGGCCAGGAATTCACTGACAAGGCAGCGTCCGCGCAAGCGCAAGCGTGCGCACAGTGGACAGCGTGCCGACGACGGGGCGGCTGGCTCGGCAGCCGAGGCGGCGCCGACCCCTGATCCACAGCACATGGCGGAGCCGCCGCCCGCTCCGGCGCCAGCGGCGCCGGCTGCAGAGACCAGCTTTTACCAGCGAACGAATCCGCACAAGCCCAGCTTTTTGCCGCAGGCGATTGCGTCGCGTGCGCGCAAGTATACCCTGAGCATTGCGCTGCCGGGCAGCATTATTCTGAACGCACAGACGCCCGAGCTGCAGGCGCGGCTTGCCGGCCAAATTGCACGGACTTGTGCCATCTTTAACGTGGACGAGATCGTCGTGTTTGACGACCGCGAGCCGTCACACCGCGCGCGCGATTTGGGCGACGAGAGTGCGGATGAGGGCAAGCCGTCGTTCGACGCAAACGGGTTCCTTGCCCGCGTCTTGCAATATCTCGAGACGCCGCAGTATCTGCGCAAGGCCCTGTTCCCTATGCACAGCCACCTGCGGCATGCGGGGCTGCTCCCGCCGATTGACGCGCCGCATCACCTGCGCTTTGATGACGAGAGCGAGTACCGCGAGGGGGTCACGGTGGACCCACCGCCCTGGGCGCACAGCTCCCGGCACGACACAGTCTGGGTCAACATCGGGTGGCGGCAGCCGATCGAGGCGCAGGTCCCCGGCGCTGCGGCACCCCCGGGGGCCGGCGTGCGGGTGACTGTGCGTATGCCGACGCGTCGGAACGCGCCGGGCGCGCTTGTCTCGCCGCGGGAGCCTGTGGAGCGTGCGGGGCTCTACTGGGGGTATACGGTGCGGCTCTGCTCCAGTCTGGTGGACGTACTGATGGACAACCCGTGGGCCAGTGGCCGCGGCGAGGCGCCTGCTGCATACGACCTCGTCGTGGGCACGTCGGAGCGCGGCGTGCCGCTCACCGAGCTCCTGCACCGGGAGCCAGCCGCTGGGGGCGCCTCGTCGAACGACAGGCTGCGTCCCTTCCACCATGCACTTGTTGTGCTCGGTGGACTGAGCGGTCTAGAGGTGGCCGTGGAGCGTGATCCGCAGCTGACACAGGGTGCAGACGACGCCCACCTCCTATTCGACTACTGGGTGAACGTGGTGGAGCATCAGGGCAGCCGCACGGTGCGCACCGAAGAGGCGCTCATGATTACGCTGGCCCGGATGAAGACGGCTGTGGAGACGCTGGGCAGGTGAGCGCCCCGTTGATAGGCGTGTACAATGGCATGCATTCGTCACTACGACTAGGAGGCCTGCGCTGGTCTCCGGCGCCCGTCCTTTTTCTTGCGAGCAACCACCTTGGGCTGCACGCGAGCCGGCTCTGAGTCCGCCGGCGGCGGCGTGCTGCTCGATCCCAGGTCGGACAGGTCGAGCTGCACGATGGGAATGGACCGCAGCTCCTCGTCCTCGTCCGCAGGCGCCGTCGCCGACTCTTTCCGCCGGCGAGAGGAGGGCTTCTTCTTCCCGCCGCTCGAGAGATAAAAGGGGTCGTCTTCCCGGTAGGCGCTACTGCGCCGCGGCGCCGGCTCCGCCGGCGGCGCTGTGCTGGGCACCTGGCGCTTGGACGCCTTGGGCGGTGCCGGCTCCACGGCGGCATGCACAGCTGCCCAGCGGGCCGGTGGCACGATCCACGCGTCGAGATGCACGCTCGCCGGGAGCGGCTGCACCACGTAGGCGTCCGGGTCCACCTCGTCGAGGTCCTGCGTGTACAGGAGCGGCTCCAGCAGGTGCAGCGCCCGCGGCGGCGTCTTCTCGGCCGGATCGGCAGCGGGCGGCGCCGACTCGGCGCCTTCGAGGCCCTTGCGCAAGAAAACAAACAGGTGGAGGAACTCGGTCGCCCGCTGGTGGACTTCTGGGGCGTCGTGTTCCGCCAGGCGGGTCAGCTGCGCAGAGAGTTCGTCACACAGTGAACGGAGCGTCTGGAGCGCGTCCATATCCCACGCCGAGGCAAGTCCAGCCGTCCAGCGCGCACAGAGCTTGACCCCCGCCTGCATCGCCACGGCGACAGACGCGCTCGGCAGCGATGGCTGCCGCAGCTCGTCGCACAGGAGCGTCCGGGCGAGCTGCGAGGGGTTGTCGACGAGATGCGCGTACTCGCCGCAGACCCACGCCGCGGCCCGCAGCAGCTCGGCACCAGCCCGGGTAAAGAGGTGCGCACGGTGCTGCAGCAGGAGCGTTTCGGCACGCTCGCAGGCGGAGGACCGCGCATCGGCGCGCAGGTGCGCGAGTTCCACAAGCTGGTCCGCGGCGCGCGTGCTGACGCCGAGCTCAGGCATGTGGGCGAGGCGCAGGAGCACGTCTTGGTACCACTCCGGGTCGCGGACGCCAGCGAACCCGTGCGCGCTGCCGAGGTCCAGGATGCTCTCGGCCACCTGCACGCGGAAGGGCGTGTCGTCCGATGCGCTGCCAAGTGCGGCAGCCGACGAGAGCGCGTCGAGCGCAGCTGCGGCGCCAGCCGGCGCAGACGGGCGGGGGTGCACGACGTGCTCGAGGAGCGCCGAGACGACTGGCTCGAGGTTGTTAGCGCGTGCCGCAAGGCCGCAGGCGAGATCGAGCGCGCGCAGGCGGATCGTCAGGTCGGGGTGCGCGAGCGAGCGGAGGATGGTGTCCTGGTGCGCGGCGACGAGATGCGCGTGGGTCGGGAGCATCTTGACGAGGGCAAGGAGCGCAATGTAGCGCAGGTTCTGGTCCGCATCACCCAGGAAGCGAGCGAGGTTCTCGACGCAGCGAGTGGCGAGCTCCTCGCCGCGGGCGCCGTGGAGCATGCCGCCGACGATGGCCGAGTGGATGCACTCGTATAGCACGCTCATTGCCGGCGTGGTCGCGAGGATCTCGGAAATCGGCGAGGCGAGGCGGCGCACGAGGCGCGGCTCGATGGGGGCGAGCGCACCAAAGAGCTTGAGCACCTTGATGAGCAACCAGTTGTTGGTGGTGGTCGTGAGGATGTGGAAGAGCTGCGGGGCGAGTGGGAGGAACGGCGCTGGGTTGCGCCGGGCCAACTCACACACGGCGTTCACTGCGGCGGTGGCGACGCCCGTGTCTGGATCGCTCAGCCGGTCGCGCAGGCGCTCCCAAGTACGCTCGAGGATCTCGGGGCACTTGGTGATGGCCGAGTAGAGCACCAGGACGGCGCGTTTGCGGATCGCGGGCCGCGTGTGGGTGAGCATGAGCGAGATATCCGCGGCGAGGTGCTGTGCGAGCTCCTGGGTGATCACATGCGAGAGCCCGGTGAGCGCCGCGGCGACGTCGAGCGGGGCGGCGCTGTGCAGGTCCTTCTTGATCAGGTTGGTCGCGAGGATGAGCACGTCCGTGTCCGGGGTGAAGCAGAGCGCGGCGGCAAGGTAGCCCGTAGACTTGGCGTGAAAGCGTGTAGACGCCATGGTCTCGAGGATTGGGAAACCTGCGTCGCGGACTTCGTAGCCGAGCATCTGCAGGTAGGCAAGCTTGAGCACGGCCTCGGTCTTGACCTCCATGTCGCCGCTCTGCAGCTCGGTGCGCACCTCGGCGAGCGCGCCCGCGAGGTAGCTGGCCTCGTCACGCCCGCGGTAGGAGCGGAGGCCCTTGATCAGCGCGGTGAGCGACTTTTCAAACATGGCGCCACGCGGCGCGGCCAGCGCTCGCTGAAGGTGGCAGGTGGCGACGGCGGTGGAGGCCGCCGATCGGCGGCGTGGGCGATCGGGCGTCTTGCTATTTGGGCTACGGCCACGTGGCTCTGCCACGCCATTCACTGCTGGAGTACGGCGCGGTAGAAGGAGGCGTACATGTTTACGTTGTCGATCGGCTTGCCCGTCTCGCGGATGTGCACCGGAGAGACACGGAAGCCGGCCTTTTCGAAGCGCGCCGAGTACCACGGGTGCTTGGCGGAGCTGCGCCAGAAGACCATGCCGCCTGGCGCAATCACGCGGCGGAGCTCGATCACCTCGCGGTCGAGGTCCGAGACGGACTTGTCCTCCTCGTTGTGCGCCTGCTCGAGCGTGGGCAGAGGCTGGCTGTCGGGCAGCGGGTCGAACCAGTCCATGTGGTCCATCAGGATGGCCCGGGTGAGCGAGTTGTCCTGCATGCCGCGGAGCACCGAGACGATGGCGTCGGTGTGAATGCGGAACGCGTTGAGCGCCGCGGCATCGGCGGCCTTGAGGCGGTTGAACGCCTCCTCCTTGAGGTACAGCGGGCAGCTGTCCCGGGTGTAGTTGCCCATGAGGCACAGGCGGTAGTGGTAGTTGTCCTTGCTCAGCAGACTACGCTCCGGGATCGGGTCGAGCGTGTCGACGGCGAACTGCTCGACGGAGCCCTCCTCGAGGAACATGTTGAGCTGGTTCATCGGCACGCCCAGCGCATTCCACAGGAACGCAGGGTTGGAAAGGAAGAGGCGGATCAGCGTCTTGTTGATGATCGCCTTGCGCACGTGCTCGTTCCAGAGCCGCTTCTGCTCCTCGAGGTCGTCCGTGGTGCACATGCGCGCCACGTACTGGCGCACGCCCATCAGCTGGAACGCCGTCTTGGCGAGCCGCAGCGCGTGGCCCGAGTAGCCGCGGAAGTAGAACGCCTTCTCGAACGCGTGGCTGTTCATGCGCCAGAACTGGTACGCATGGCTGGACAGGTACGGCGAGATGTGCGAGTCGAGCAGCTCGGTGAAGTTTTCGATCTGGCCCTCGCCAAACAGGCGCCAGAAGGTGGGGTAGTCGAGCGCCACAATGCTCGCCAGCTTGAGCTCGAGCAGATGGCCCTGGCACGGGTTCATGTCCACCGCGTGGATCCGCCGCGGCTGCGCCGCCGCGGCGTAGTGCAGCGCATTGTCACCAGCGCTGGTGATGCACAGGATCGAGTCCTCGCGCCCCAGCTGCAGGTGCTCCATGTCCACGTACGGGTCCTCCCAGGTGAACCCGTAGATCCAGGTGCGGAACAGGTCACTGAACCGGTCGTCCACGAACGGCACACGCCACTGGCGCTCCTGGAAGTGGAAGGACGACTGCGGCCAGCGCACCTGCACGTCCTTGCGCAGTGCGTCTACGTCGGCCTTAGGCAGCTCGCCATCCACCCGGTCGCCGCGCTGGAGCCGCGCCCGGGCAATGTCCGGGAACGAGGGCGGCACAGCGACCTGGTTGCCCGCCTCCACCTCGAACGCCTGCACGGCGGCCGTCGTGTCGCGCTCGCGCGAGCAGCCGAGCCAGATGTAGTACGGGATGCGCACCAAGCCGGGCAGCACAAAGTGGTTCCGCCCGTTGAAGCACTTGATGGTGCCGAACTTGTGCTCCAGGTAGTCGCGGCGCGCGGGGTGCAGCTCGATGTGGTCCAGCGAGAACCACTGGCGCCAGAACCAGCTGTTCAGCCAGTGGCACTTGCGCATCACGCTGCCGCCCACCAGGATGCTCTGGTCCGAGGTGGACTCCTCGCTGGACACGTAGAAGTCGGCCACGCCGAACACGCCGGTCTGCGGGTCGAGGAACTCGGCAATGCGGTCCAGCACCGCGTAGAACGGCGGGATCATGCTGATCGAGTAGCTGCAGGTGAACAGGTCCACCCGGGCGTCCGCAGGCAGGCCGGGCAGCGTGAAGTCCTTGGCGTTCTGGCACAGCACCTGCGTGTTGCGCAGGCCCATGCGTGCAAAGCGCTCCCGCGCCACCTGCAGCAGCGGTTCGCACAGGTCGATCAGGTAGATCTGGTCAAACTCGGCGAGCGGGAAGTAGCGGTCCATCTGCTCGATGTTCCAGCCCGTGCCGCCGCCAATGTCGACCCAGACCAGCTTCTTGCGCGGGTGCGTCTCACGCAGGCGGCGCATCTGCGCAGCGCACAGCTTGAGCATCGTGCGCCGCCCACGCAGCAGGCCGGTACGCGTCGCGTCGTACACGCCCGCCTGGTTCTGGTAGAAGCGGTCGAGCCGCTCCGCCTGGTTGCTCGTCTTGCCCAGCGGCTGCAGGAAGCAGTTGTAGGCAAACACCAGTGCGGAGCGCACCGGCTGGCACACGGCGGCCAGCAGAGCCACCACCGTCACGGACGCGAGTGCCACGACCAGCGCGCGCACCGGCGTGGACCACTCAGCCCGGTGTAGCAGCGACGGGCCGGTCGGCATGTACGTGCCAGACACTAGATTCACCATAGTTCTCTCCTAGAGTTTTGTCCGCGCCGCTCTCACTTGCGCGCGGCACACGGTGCCAACGGGGGAGGTGGGAAGGTCGAGGTTGGGGTACGAGTTCAGTAACGACACGCGACCGCCGTTCGGACTTCTGCGACTGGGTCGGCCGGAGTTCGCTTGGCTCGTGCGGCGAACTTGGACCCCCCACGCTGGCACATTCGCATGCAGCTCAGGCGCACGTGCGCATTGTGTGCAGCGGCGCGCAGCTGCCGCCGCCTGCCCACGCAGATGAACGCTGACAAAGCACCGGGGTGGAGGGCCTCTGCTGACTCAGCGCGCCGCCCAGCGCCCCCGCGGCCGCTGCTATCCACGCAGATCACTGACGGCATGGACGTGCGCATGGCGCCGGCAGGCGCCGGTGCACCGCCGGGCGACGCGCCGGTGCGCCGCGCGCTGCTTGGGTCCCTCCCTGCGCCGGCCCCCGACGTGCTTGACACGCTCGCGCGTGTGCGCGACGACTGGTGGGCGGCGGCCGCCGCCGTCGCCGCCGTGCGTGCCGCAGGCGCCGCGTGGCGTGCCGCGGACGCGCTCCAGGTGCTGGAAGCGGGCGCTGCGCGCACCGAGGAGTTTGACAGCGAGGTAGCCGCGGCGCTCACGGCGGCCAAGGCGCAGCGCGCAAGCGGCGGCGACGATGCCGCCGTCGCTTCGCTCGATGCGTGGCTCGATGCAGACGCGGAGCGTGCGCCGCGCGTCTTGCTCCGCCGCCAGATGTGGCACATGCGCTGGCTGCTGTGCGTGCCGCTCGCCTCCTCCAAGACTGCGGCAGCGAGTGGCGAGCTTGCCGAGCTCGCCGAGACGCCGCTCCTCTTCCATGCCCGCAGCCTCGCTCTGGCGGGCAACGCCCGTGCGCTGCGTGCGCTGCTCGGCGCACACCCTGCGGTCGCGCGCACCCTTTTCCCCCATCGGTTCGGTCTGCTGCACACACTGCTGACCACGGGCGGCGTGGTGCCCGGCGAGCTGCACGAGCTCCGCCTGCTGCCCGGCACCCACATGCCGGTGCAGGACCGGGAAAGCGGCGCGTGGATCGACGGGCTCGACACCTCGCCGCTCGCGGCTACCGTGCTCTGGGTGGAGCACCCCCTCGTGGCCACCGCGCTCGCTGCCCGTGGCCTTGCACCGCCGCTTCCGCCGCTCGTGCCGCCGGCACCGCCCAAGGCGCTCGCCGCGTGGTACACCGGTGTGATCCAGGAGCTCGACACGCAGCTGGGCCTCGTCGACGAGGCCCTCGAGCTCGCGCGCGCCGGCATGCGCGTTGGCCTCGCGCCGCTGCGCACTGTCGCGCACGAGCTCGAGTTCCTCACTGCACTGTCGCCGCGTGGCGCCTGGAGTGTCGAGTCTCTGCACGCCGCGAGCGCGCGCGAGATCGTCGGAGCCGTCGTGCGCGAGGTACGTGCACCTGACGCGACTGTCACCGTGCTGCGCGAAGCCGTGGCGCCCTATCTCGCCCGCGGCGCATACGCCGACCGGCACCTGTGGCATGCACTGCCGCCGGCCGCGCTCGCCGCGCGCATTGTGCTCCTCGCGCTCGGCGCGCCGGGCGTGGAGCCGCAGCGCGCGCTGGAAATCGCCTGTGCGGCCCTCCGCGCGCGCGATGCGCACGATACCCTGTGGATGGACGACGGCGCGGAGCGTGGTCGTCTGGCGCTGGCGCTCCTCGCCGGCTGGGAGCACCCCGGCTCAGGGGCGTACGGGATGCTCCGCGACATCGCAAACAGCGTGCCGGCGGGCGAGCCGGCACCTGGAGGGTGCCCGCTCACCCGTGTCCTCGCCCGGGAACTCACCGAGCCTATCGACATCCCGGCGCTCTGGGAGCGCCTCGAGGGTGCACACCTCCATCCCGTCCTGGCCCACGCGCTCGCCGAAACCGCCCGCTACGTGGAGCTCGGCGCGCGGCTTGCACCGTGGCTTGACGCGCGCCCGCCGCGCTTTTACCTCGTCGGCGGTGACTCGTCGTCTTTTCAGCGCTCGCTTGGCGAGGCGCTCGCCCGCCGCGTGGGCGCACAACACGTGGTGCCGCTCCTATTCGACCTGGCGCCACTGCTGCATGCGCCAGGCTCGCCGGCGCACGTGGCACTGCTGCACGCCCCTGCAGTGCATGCCGCACTGGCCGCTCTGCTCCAGGAACACGGTATGTTGACGCGTTTCTCCTTCATCCACTGACCCTGCAGCGTATGCGGCCTTCCACCAGGCTGTGGCAGCAGCGCGTGACGCTGACGCACCGCCCGCTTTGAGCGCGTGCGCCGCGCCACAGGACACGGAGCAGCTCGTGCTGGACGCTGCGCGTACCTGGTTCGACGAGGCACGTGCTTGTGATGCGACGCACGGGCCGCTCCGCGACGCGCTCATGTGCCTGCGGGCAGCGCCCGCCACTCCAGCTGTGGCGGAGCAGCTGCGCCTCGTCGAGACGGTCAGCAAGCTCGGCCGGTACGACCTGCCGTCGCGGATGCATGCACGCGAGCCGCTGCCCCCTCGAGAGGTGCGGGACATGCCGGACAAGCTCGAGGTCTTTGCCCGCCTCCTCGCCGTGTGCCCCGGCGCCTACCGCGGCACCGAGGTTCTGGAGCTTGGACGCGAGCTTGCGCAGCTCGGCGGCGTACCGGCGGCGCGCGACGATGCCGTGCTGCGTGTGCGGTTGATCTCCATGCTGGCAGACGCGGCGGTGGCCGCGCAGGACCTGCCCGCAGCCAGTACGCACTGCGAGCGGCTCGCCCGTGTTGCGCCTTCGCTCCCTGACACGGCCGAGGCTCGCGCGGCGCGGGACGGCGCGTGGCGGGCGTGTTTCCAGCTTGCCAAGCACCCCGAGTGGCGCGATGGGCGGCAGCGGGCCAAGGTGCTTGCCCATGCACTTGCGCTCGCGCCACCCGAGCACTTGTCGCGGCTCGTCGCGCTGACGCAGGAGCTGGACGCATCCGCCCTGGCGCCGAGTGCGCCGCAGGACGAGGCGGCAGCCGCGCCGCTCGCTCGGCTGCTCAGCGCACCGTGGGCGCGTGGCCCTCAGCCGCCGCGTGCTACGCCGGGGCAGCCACCGCGGCCCGCTCGTGCTGCGCGCACGGCGCAGCCGCCGCCGAGCCGGGCTGCTGCGCTCCTGGACGACGTGGCGGATCCCGCGGACCGCGCCGCCCGGGTGGCCCGCTCGCTGGGCTCTTCCCTCTCGCGCGGGATGGGGTGGCTCATGGGCGAGGAGCCGGCGCGTGGGTAGTACGGTCGGGTGTGCCCGTCACGATGTCGGCATGCCTAAGCTACATGGTACACAGTCCAGGCCCTTGCCCGGGTCCGTGCCTACGTGGCTCACTCGCCGCGCCGTACGTAGAGCGCGAGGTGGCCCTGTGCCTCCTCTTGCGCCCAATGGATATCCAGCACATTGTTGCCTAGCACGGGTTGCACGGTGAAGGCCAACGTGTCTGGACGCTCATCGGCGTGCTCCGTGTCGTTTGGCGTTGGCGACGCCTCGTGTCCGTTGCACAGCGTGCGGATGCTCGGCAGCGGCGCACTGTTCCCCCGGATGCGTAGCACGGCGCTCGCTGCCAGCCGCGGGATGGACACGGCACACTGTTGCACCGCGTAGGGCAGCTCGATGGGCAGCTGCGCCACTCGCGTTGTGTCGTACTCTGATCGGGCCACGTGGACATCGAGCTGCAATTGAAATGGTGCCGCCACCATGTTGGTCTCTGCGTCTTTGTGTACCAGTGCGGGGGGCGCCGTGAACGACGCGGGGTGTGGCGGCCATGCGCGCCGCTCGACGTCGCGTACCACGGCGTCAATGGACATGTGCCGGCGCGGAGGCGCCGCCGCCACAGACGGCGCTGCGGGTACTGCGGGCGCTGCGGGAGCAGGTGGCGACGGCACCGGTGACGTCGCCGGCATGGGCCGCGGCGCACCCGGAGGCCCCGCACTGGGCCGCGCGGGAGCCGGCGACGGCGCCTGTGCCACGGCGGCCGGCCCACGCGGCAGCGCCGGCGGCATCGCAGTAGCCCCAGGAGGGGCGCCAGGCGCCGCGGCTGGCCGCCGTGGTGGAACGTTAGGTGAGGCGGTCGGAATCGGCATCGTGTACCCGCCTGGTGGCGGGACGCCACCAGGGGTACCTGGTGGGAGTGCCGCCTGCCGGTGGTCGTTCGGGTCGAGGGTGAACCCCTCGGCAAGCAGCGTCGGAATAAGCGTGTTGTCCAGATGCTCCCGAAGCGCCTGTGCGTCTTCCCAGACGACCGAGTTTTCCTTGTTGTAGAACTGGGCATTGTCCAGCATCAGATGCAGGTCTGTCACGAGCGCATGCGGGTTGATGTACGACTTGGCATCCAGGCGCGACTCGACCTCCCGGAAGCTGATGGGTTGTGCGATAAATTGGTAGTAGTCGGGGTATTCTTTGCGCGATGGCAGCTCCAAGAAATATTCCGAGTACGGGCGGTCGTCCCGGTTCTTGAGCTCCATGAGGCTCGTGACGGCCCAGCGCAGCATCGCCTTGAGCCGCTTCCCACGCGGCGCGCCGCGCCGCCGGACCTCGGGCTGCATGGGCGGCGTGCTGGTCGTGGCCGTCCCCGGGAACGTGCCAGGCGAGGTAACCGACGCCTGCGTGGTCGGCGTCGAGCTCGGCTCGGTGTACACGACGCGGGTGACTGGCTGTCGGGCCGGTGCCGAAACTGGCGACGATGACGCGGAAGCGGACGCAGAAGCCGGCACCGGTGCTCGCCGCTCCGCTGCTTCGTCTGCCGGCGGCGTGGAGACTTGACGGGCTGGTTGCACTTTCGTGACGGCCTTGGGCTCCTGTGCCGGCGCCGGCTCAGGCGTCGCTGGGCTTGCTTTGTTCGGCCGCGAGCGCAACGTTACCTTGTGCGGACGCGGCGGCTCCACCTTGGCGTCGGGACCCGGCGAGTCGCGTGCGCGCTTCCGGGATGCCTCTTCCTCCTCGAGCGCCGACTTGCGCTTCAGTTCACCGTAGTCGCCCTCCGCCCATGCGTCGTACGCGACGAGCATCTGGTCCTTGATGACGGCGTGCAGGTCGCGCGCCTTGAGCCAGATGTCGCTGTCGCGTTCGTTGAACCGCTTTGCATTGTTGCACATTGTGTCGAGGTCGTGCCGCAAGTCGTGCCACGTCGGGTACGCGTGCTGCTTGAGACGCGAGCGCACATCGCTCAGCGCAACTGGCCGCTTGATCACCACGTAGTAGTCAGGGTACTGCCGCCGGCTCGGCAGGCGGAGAAATGGCTCGACTAGCTCGGAGCCATCACGCGGATCCTCGGCGGCCTCGATTGCCTCTAGCACGCGAAGCCCCATGGCCTCAATCTGTTCAGCCGTCGGCGCCGCTTCCGAGGGCGGCACGGCCGACGGCGCAACGAGGCGCGAGCTCTTGCGAGGCCCCTCCTCGCTGTGCTGCTGCTGCTCTGTCAGTGTATGGAAGAAGCGGGTGTACACACCTGCGGAGCGCCACCAGACTGGCCCATCGCAAGAAGAAGCAGTGCTCCCACAACACGTTTAGCGTCGGGTGGAGCGACGCGGTGGGTGGAGGGCAAAACGCGCCGCGGCCCGCCACGTGGGCGCCGGGGCCAAGGTCAGCAGGCGCGGCGCATTGGCGCCTTGGCGGTTTAACCTGGCCCCACAATGGCGTCTAGGGAAGAAAGAGAGGCACTGGACTCGAACCCGTTCGATGACCCCTCGGTAAAGGACGCCGTGGGTGGCGGCAGCCGGCTTGACCCCGACGACGACCCGTTTGAGTCGTCGGTTGCCGGCCCGTACCCGGCGCCCTCGCTCGAGGACGATGAGGGCGAGGAGGACCAAATGTACCCCACCAGTACGCGGTATCCAGCGGCAGCAGACTCGATGCGCATGGAGGATATCCGCCGGCGCGAGCAGGAGCTTGACCAGCGCGAGCGCGAGCTCGCGCAGCGCGCGGACCACATGCGCCGCTTTGGCCGCAACAATTGGCCGCCGTTCTACCCGATTGTGTACCACGACATCGACTCCGAGATCCCGCCGGACTCGCAGCCGATCATGCGCAATGTGTACCGCCTGTGGCTGGCACTCGTGGGCACGCTGATCCTCAACGTGGTCGCCTGTGTGTTCGTGTCGCTCTCGGACCTGATCAGCAGTCTCGTGTACTTTGTCGTGATCACCGCGGGCAGCTTCTTCCTCTGGTACCGGCCGCTGTACAACGGCCTGATGAAGGAGCACTCGCTCTTTTACTATGTCTACTTTCTCTTCTGCGGCTTTCACTTGCTGTTCTGTTTCTACGCCTGCATCGGCCCCCGCGGCGGCGGCTGTGCCGGCCTGCTCAACATGGTGCACGCTTTCTCGGAACGGCACTACATTGGTGGCGCGCTGAGCGTGCCGTGCACTCTCCTGTTTCTTCTGCAGCTGCTCGGCAACGCCTGGTTCTACCAGATCATTTGGCGTCACAACCAGGAGCGTACGTTTCATGTGCCACCCCGCCGCTTCCTTACTGACCCTGCGCAGAGGGCCACTCGTTCTCGCAGGCCAAGGCCGAGCTGGCTTCGCACGGCGCCCGTGCATATTTCTCGCGCAGTGCGCAGGTCTAGACACACATGTAGGATCTATATGGCACCGCTACGACGGAATCGCATTCTCGCCCACGGGCGCCGAGGCAGGCACCGCCGGCTGAGCCTGCGCCTGAGGCTGGTGCTGCTGCCGCGAGCTGCTTTCCTTGAGCGCGAGCAGCTGCTTGGAGCGGAAGGACTCGTAGTAGATGTGGGTGGTAGTGTCGATCAGGTCGTGCGTGTTGGTGCGCAGCAGCATGTCACGCAGGTAGAGGAACTCGCAGTGGTTCGGGTCCTCGATGTTCACCACGCCCGAGCGGTCCTTACGGCCACGAACCAGCTGGCCGTTCACCTCCACGGTGCGCTCGGAGCCGACCACGGCGAAGGGCAGCATGGCCTGGATCTGGCTGTTGAACATGCGCTCCTCTTCGTCGTAGTCCTCGTGGTCGAACGGATAGACACGGATGCCATTCTCCTGCAGCGACATGCGGATGCGCTGCTTGAACACTTCCCGCTCCTCGAGCGTAAGCGAGTCAGCCTTGGCAATCACGGGAATCACGTTCACAATGTCGCCCAGCTTCTTGAGCATCGTCACGTCGATCGGACGCAGGGAGTGGCCCGACGGGTTGATGAAGAAGAGCACTGCGTGGATGCGCGTATCCGGAATATGGCGGTCACGCACTGCGGTGAGCTCCTTGCGCAGGTAGATGCTGTACTGGTCCTTGATGTACCGCACAATCGGCTCCCAGCAGTGCTCGTTATCGATCAGGTCACCGTACCCGGGCGTGTCGACCAGGTTCAGGCGCAGCTTCACGCCGTTCTCCACCACCATGTGCGACACGGGGTGGATCGAGGTGGTGCGACGCACCTCCTCCTCAGCCTCGTTCCGGCCCATCGAGTCCATCAGGTGCGCCGAGAAGAGCGAATTGATCATGGTGCTCTTACCCAAGCCCGTCTGACCGACCACCATGACGTTGAACTGGAACCCACGACGCAGCAGCTTCGTCTCCAGCTGCTTCGTCAGGGAGTCGAACCCGACATACCCAGACATGGGCGTCGGCATGGGATCCGTCGAGGTCATTCTCGCTCAAGGTCGCTTGGCAACCGGCAGGCACGCAACTTGGCCAATTGTGGCCCCCCGACCGCCTCCCCCACCCGCCCGCGCGTGGCACCCGCCGCATGAGCACGTGACCTGCACTCCCTACGGTGGACCTTGCGTAGATGCTCGATCCACCCCGCTTGGCGCGGCCGAGCAGACCTGGCTAGCGCAGGGCCCTATGGTGCGGCACCACCCGTTATGCAGCAGAGTGCCTCCCCGGGTACAGTGGAGCACAGTCTAGTATGCAAGCACGTCCCAGGATCTGTTTCATCTACATAGCCTCTAACGAATGGCAGATTGTCCGCCAGACAGCAAGCTGCAGTGCCGCGGCTGCTCCCGCTGGACGCCGCTTGACGATAGAAGATGGCCCTTAGACCCTCACATGCGCTGCCTGGCACTGTGTGCTTTCGCCTTAGCGGCTTCCGAGCGCACGGATCGCAATCCGATGCGATCGATCAGCTGCATGCTGCATCGACGCGCGACGTGCAGTGGTACTCGGCCGAATTTGGCTCGGCGCACTATAAACTCCGGCCCTAAGGGTTCGGCCGAATATGCGTTTGCTGGCAGCCGAGCCGCTGTAATCCGGGTGGATTCGGTCGACCGTCAACTGCAATTGGCTGGTGGCCGCAGCCCGAAGCGCGGCAGGCAGGCCCCGGCCCATGCACTAAGCCGGGCTGGCCTACCCTTCCTTCCTTGCCCCATCACTCCCTTGTTGCTGAACTGAAAGCGCCATGCCTATCATTCAGCGCTCCGCCATCCGCGCTGCGTCTCGCGCTTCTCGTCAGGCCAGCCGTGTGGCTCGCCAGAACGTCGCCGGCCTCTCGACGGCCGCGCGCGTGGCGGCTCCGTCGCTGCGCTCGGCTGCCGTGATGCCGGCGGTCGCCAAGGCTTCGTTCGGTAAGCGTACGTTTACCCACGCGTGTCTTAGGAAACAATACTAACAAGCCGCAGCCCGTGGCCTTGCGACTGAGGCTAGCGCTGGCCAGAAGGGTCAGATCGGCTCTATCCGCGCCGTCATCGGTGCCGTCGTCGACGTGCACTTCCCGAGCGAGGACCTGCCGGCCATCCTGAACGCCCTTGAGGTGCAGGACATGAAGAGCGGCCAGCGCCTCGTTCTCGAGGTTGCGCAGCACCTTGGTGAGAACACCGTGCGTTGCATTGCCATGGACGGTACCGAGGGTCTCGTGCGTGGCCAGAAGGTGGCCGACACTGGTGCCCCCATCACCATCCCTGTTGGTGACGGCACCCTTGGCCGTATCATGAACGTGATCGGTGAGCCGATCGACGAGCGTGGTCCCATCAAGGCCAAGGACTACATGCCGATCCACCGCGAGCCCCCGTCGTTCGTGGACCAGTCCACTGACGCCGAGATTCTCGAGACCGGTATCAAGGTCGTGGACCTGATCGCCCCCTACGCCCGTGGTGGTAAGATCGGTCTGTTCGGTGGTGCCGGTGTCGGCAAGACCGTGCTTATCCAGGAGCTCATCAACAACGTCGCCAAGGCTCACGGTGGTTACTCCGTGTTCACCGGTGTGGGTGAGCGTACCCGTGAGGGCAACGACCTGTACCACGAGATGATGGAGACCGGTGTCATTCAGCTCGAGGGTGACTCGAAGGTGTCTCTCGTGTTCGGTCAGATGAACGAGCCCCCGGGTGCGCGTGCCCGTGTGGCTCTTACCGGTCTGACCGTGGCCGAGTACTTCCGTGACCAGGAGGGCCAGGATGTGCTGCTCTTCATCGACAACATTTTCCGTTTCACCCAGGCCGGTTCTGAGACCTCGGCCCTGCTCGGTCGTATCCCCTCGGCCGTCGGTTACCAGCCCACGCTGTCGACCGACATGGGTGTCATGCAGGAGCGTATCACCACCACCAAGAAGGGCTCGATTACCTCGGTGCAGGCCGTCTACGTGCCGGCCGACGATGTGACGGACCCTGCGCCCGCCACCACGTTCGCCCACCTGGACGCCACCACCGTGCTGGACCGCAGCATTGCTGAGCTGGGTATCTACCCCGCCGTGGACCCGCTCAACTCCAACTCGCGTATGCTCGACCCCGCCATCGTCGGTGAGGAGCACTACCGTGTGACCAGCGGTGTGCAGAAGCTGCTCCAGGACTACAAGTCCCTCCAAGATATCATTGCCATTCTGGGTATGGATGAGCTGTCCGAGGAGGACAAGCTCACTGTCGAGCGCGCCCGTAAGATGCAGCGTTTCATGTCCCAGCCCTTCGCTGTGGCCCAGGTCTTCACTGGTATCGAGGGCCGTCTCGTCTCGCTCAAGGACACCGTGAAGGCGTGTGCTGAGATCCTCTCGGGCAAGCACGACTCGCTCCCCGAGAACGCGTTCTACATGGTCGGCAACATTGAGGACGTCCTCGCCAAGGCCGAGGAGATCAACAAGCAGGGTCACTAAAAAGATCCTAACGTCCTGCCGTATGGCTCTTCCTTGGTCCCTTTGTTATAGAGACAGGAATGGCGCTAGATTCAACATAGCCTACTCAACTTGAACAGGTCTCTCCAGTCTGTGAGTTGCTGTGCATTGCACGCTGCTACCCTGGCGACCGTTGGGGGTATCATCGTATTATCCTATGAAAGTCACAGCTAATCCAACGAAATGTCTGGCGCACTGTTGCTGAGCGCCGCTTGCGCCTCGTCTGCTGGCTCACCAGGCGATCCCATGTTCGACGCCTCGGGGAGGGGAGCCGAGTTGATCGACCGGCTCGCTTCCTGGGAGAAAGAGTGGGTGGTGCTCCGGCTCATTTCACCAGCAGTCGCTGTGCCGCTCGTCGACGCAAATGTATATGAGCTTCCAGTCTCGTGTCCATCTGAGCTGGAGTTGCCCAGCTCGGATGCATGTAGCACTTTGCCAGGCGCGTCGGTCGCCAGGACGTCGGCGCTCATGGCAATCGTAGACCGCGCCTCTTCCAGCATGTAGCTGATCCGGTGCCGGCAGCGCTCGTGGCTCTTGTCCAACTCCGCCTGCTGCTTCGTGAGGGATTCGAGCACGCTTGTCGGCAGCCGTCCGTGGCCAAGGTGGTGGCTGTTTTCGGGGTTGTGTTCACTGTCCTCTTCGTCGCTGAGCTCCAACGCCGCAAGCGCCTCGGCTGCATTGTCGTGAAGCAGGAGCTGTCGTTGCAATGCACGAATTTCTTTGCCCTGCTTGAGCTTGGTCGACTCAAGCGAGGCATTGATGGCCAGCAGGCTTTTGTTGGAGATCTCGAGGTCCAGCAGGCGGCGCTCCTGCTTTGCGTCTGCCACCTCCACCTCCGTGTCAGGCGACAAAGGCAGGGTGGATGCTTGCGGCGACTGCCTGCGTGGAGTCGAGCTCTTGTGCGCAACTGGAGTAAACGGATGCGCTGGGCTGGCTGCAACCGACGAAAGGGTCACGTTCGATGGCGAGGCGCCAGACCGTAGTCCGTGGGGCGTATGCGAAGTTATCACCGGTGTGTGTGGCGCACTAGGCGAGACATGCGTCTGGCTGTCTGTCGTGGCACGACGTGGGATCGGCGGGCGCGCTACTCGGGCAACGACGGGTCGGGTGCCTTCCTGGCGCCGAATATTCGGCGGTGAGCGCGCACCGACGCGCGATGCCGAGCGCACGTCGGCCGTAGGCGAGAGCGGAGAGTGTGGCTGTGATTCAGACGCGTCGTCTTGTGGAGTAGCATGCGCCGAGAGTTGAGGCCTTGAACGAGTCCGCAATATACGCGGTACGGCTGCCGAGCCGCCCCGTTGCCGCGGAGAGGGTGCCCTGGCCACGGAGCGAGTACGTGGCGCTGATGCAGACTCGTCGCTGGCGCCCACGCTCTCCTCGGCAGGCCGGGAGCCTGGCCCACGAGCGGAGCGCGCCCGGGCACTTTCAAACGGCGTACGCCGCCCTGACGAGGAGGCAGGCGTAGAAGGTGCCGACGGCGCGTTTGGCGGTGTCGATGAGACGGAAGCCATGGTCGATGCCCGCGCAAATGGTGGACGTGGGACGCTAGCGCGCCCGGTGGGAGAGGTGGACAGTGGGATCGACTGTGGCGAGACAGTCGCATGCGCATGAATCGGTCCACGGACCTGCGCAATGCTCGCCTTATCCACCTTGGCACGAATATGTGTTGGTTGTGGCAGTGTTTGTGTGCGATTTGGGCCGCCGCGGGTAGTAGCGCTCGGCGGAACTGAGGATTTCACCGGCTCGACACCAGGACTGTTGTTGTCCGGCCGGGCGCGAGACATATTGTCAATGTGCTCCATCACCTGCACTGGTGAGCCACGCCACAGCGGACGCACTACTCACCTTACGTGTGGAACCAGGGGTCATCACCAGGCCGCAGTCAGTCCCGCATAAACATGTCGCACGCTGCACGTCGTAGGCCCAAGCCGACGCGTCGAGAGGCGGGGTGCAGCTGTTCGGCGCGATGGAGGTGTGTAGCACTCTAAGAAGAACAAGTGACATTTGGCATATGAAAAACTAACTAGGTGTAGGGGGAAGACCTTGGATGTATTGACGAACCTTACTCAGTTTGGCCACCCTGCGCAGAGTCAGACGCGCTCTCAGAAGCCGACGCGGCCGCTTGCTTTTCTGGCGGAAGCTGGATGCCATACTTTTGGCGGACCGCCTCAAACGTCTTGAGCATCTTCCTCCGCGCACCGAGCGCAGCCACGCCCATCTGCTCGAGATCGTGATCGTCCATCAGAACCATCTCACGCCAGTTCGAGTGCTCAAAGTTGGGGGTGTACTTGTGCAAGCGCAGATGACGGAGCCAGGCGGGCACGTCATTGAGCACCGAGATGTCCGCCACCTCCTCCTCGGGCGCAGCCTGCGGGCCAGAGGGCGGCGAGCCGAGCGGCGTGGTGCGCGCAGGGGCCCTGGCGCTCTGCCCAGGCGACGTGGGGCCTGTGGTGCCGAACGGAGTGCCGCGCTGCGGACGTGCCATGCGGCCCGCCTGCTGCTGCTGCATCTGCTGCTGCTGCTGCTGGCTTTGAAGGATCTGCTGCTGCAGTGCAAGAAGCTGGGTAGAGTTCATATTGTTGAGGCCTCCCATGGCAGCCATGGTATTCATCATCTGAAGATTAGCTGGGTTCGACATGCCACCCGATGGGCTCTGGAGACCGGCAAGCGTGTTGGGGCTCATGGTTGGAATGTTGAAGTTGTTGAACTGCTGGTTGTTGCCGCCAAGACCGCGCGGCGAGCCCGCACGGTTGTTGCCCGGCGGATTCTGGTCATACATGCCAGAGAGCACGCCCTGGACGTTGGCGCCCTGGCTGCTCGCGTGTCGCGAGCGCGGACGGTCGCCCTCAGCAGCAGTCTGCTGGCTCAGCTGCGCCAGCTGAGCAGCAGCCGAGTCCAGCTTGGCAGCTGTGTCCTTGGCGGAAGACGGGTGCTGCTGCTGCTGCTGCTGTTGCTGCTGCTGCTGGGGGTCATCGAGCATGGCCATGATAGGTGTGTTGACCATGCTCGCCCAGCTGCCGCCCATGCTCATGGGCGAGAGCGTGTCGTCCAGCGGCCCACTCGCACGAGGGGAACGAACGGCACTGCCGCCCGGCGCCGCATCGCTCGACTTGGGACGATTCTGGCCGCCGCCCTGGGCGTTGCCGGTGCCCGAGGACTTCTCCTGTACATTGTCGAGCGTCGCGCCGGTGAAGGAGCGAGAGTCTCCAAGCAGTGTGCCAGGCGCCGACGTGCGGTTGTTTTTCAGCTTGTTGCGCTGCACAGCAAGTGCTGCTGCCACATCAGGGCTCGGCGACCCATACAGACCGGCTGAGTTGGGCGAGAGCAGACCTGTGCTCTGGCGCTGGAAGTTGCGCCCACCCGGCGAGGAGGTCGACTTGACCGAGCTCGGCGTCTTGATGCCGAGGGACGCCATCTTGGCCTCAAGCTGGTCGCCGATCGCCGACTGGGCATTGCTCGGCGACAGGAAGGCGCCCACAGGATCGCTGCGGGCCATCTGCTGCAGCACCGTGATGAAGAAGCGGATCTGCACCTGGGTGGACTCCTGCAGGAGGCTGTACAGCGCGGCAGTGCGCTCGGCCTCGGAGAGCACGCGGAACCCTGGTGTGGTCAGCCACTGAGATGGACACATCCAACATACACTGCTCAATGGCGCTAAGCTCCTCCTTGAAGTTCTGGTCCAGCGAAGCAGCGGCCATCTCCTCGAGCGTCGCCTCGTAGTTCTGCAGGTCCTCGAACCACTTGTCGATCACCTCAGCTGCGCCGGTTAGCCATATCCTATACGCGGGGCCAACATACACTCTGGCGTGTTCTGCTGGCCGACGTTGAGCATCTCGCTGCTCGGCCGCAAAGAGCCAAGCCCAGGCATCTGCCCACCACCCCCAAGGTTGATCGGACGCGCGGTATCGGCGGGCTGAGCCTGCTGGGGAATACGCATGATGCTTTCGTTCGGGACGCCCATCTTGCCATGCGAGTAGCGCAGGGGGTTGCCACTCATCGTACTGCTACCCGGGCGCTGCTGCTGCTCGAGCTGCGAGGTGCTCGGAGACGGTGTGCGCCCCAAGTTGGAATTACCTCCCTGAAAGGAGGAGCGCATGCGGAAGTCGGACATTGGCGCGTCCGACAGGAGGGGTGTCTTTTGCTTGCGCTGTTGTTGGAACCAACCAGGCGTGTGTCTTGCTAAGGAACACGCGCCAAGCGCAAGGGGCGGTGCAGGTGGCAATCGATGTGTCCAAAACCCGGTGTCCAGCGGCCGCCAACACGTGTGGGAAGTATGCGTGCGCGGCACGCTGATCGGTGGCTCGGTTCCTAACGAGATTGGGATCTATGTGGAGCCGTGCGAGGGTGGTTTGGCACGTACGGCGTTTGTTCCTGTGGCAAATCTCACTGCGTGCCCGATCGACGAATGGATCAGCGTGTTGCGCTTAGAAGAGGCCAACCACCTGGCCCTCCTCGTCGAGGTCCATGTCGTAGTATCCCGGGCGCGTGCTGAGGCCAGGCATCGTTTGCATCGCGCCGCACAGTGGGTAGAGGAAGCGCGCGCCGGCGGCGAGCCGCACCGAGCGGATCGGCACCGTGAACCCGCTTGGTGCGCACTTGAGCGCCGGGTCGTGCGAGAGCGAGAGGTGCGTCTTGGCCATGCAGATGGGCAGGTGTGCATAGCCCTGGCGGGTATAGGTATCAATCTGCTCACGTGCAAGCGGCTCCACCTCGATGCCGGCGGCGCCGTACATTTCTCGGGCGATCGTCTCGATCTTGGCGTCGATCGGCTGGTTCACGTCGTAGAGGAAGCGGAAGCTGGAGCTCGTCTGCTCCAGCTGCTCGATCACCGCGTGCGCGAGGTCCAGTGCGCCCGGACCGCCGTGTGCCCAGTGGTCGGCTGGCACAGCCGCGTCAGCACCTGCCTCGAGCGCCCGGCGCACCACGAGGTCCAGTTCCGCGGGCGTGTCCGAGGCGAAGCGGTTCACAGCAACGATCACCTTGAGCCCGTACCGCTTCGCGTTCTGGATGTGCCGCGCCAGGTTCGGGCACCCTGCGTCCAGCAGCTCCAGGTTCTCCTGCGTGTACGCGTCGCTAAGCGGCTTGCCCGGCGACACGTCCGGGCCGCCGCCGTGCGACTTGAGCGCACGCACCGTAGCCACCAGCACCACAGCATCGGGCACAAGCCCGCTCTCGCGGCACTTAATGTTGCAGAACTTCTCCATGCCGATGTCGGCGCCAAAGCCGGCCTCGGTGACCACGTAGCCCGTGCGCTCCACCGGCTCACCGGGCTCAAGACCCGCGAGCTTGAGCGCGATCGCGTCGGCCAGGATCGACGAGTTCCCGTGCGCAATGTTTGCAAATGGCCCGGCGTGCACAAACACCGGCGTGCCCTCGAGCGTCTGCATCAGGGTCGGCTTAATCGCGTCGCGCATAAGCACGGCCAGTGCGCCGCCGACGCCCAGGTCGTCCGCGGTGATTGGCTCGCCCGAGCGCGAGGAGCCAATCACCATAGCGCCTAGCCGCTCGCGCAGGTCGCGCAGGTCACGGCTCAAGGCGAGCACTGCCATGCACTCGGACGCCACAGCAATGTCGAAGCCCGTGCGGCGCTCGAGCCCCTTCTCGGTAGGCGCCTGCCCGACGGTCACCTCACGCAGGTAGCGGTCGTTGGTGTCCACCACACGGCGCCAGGTGACCGACGCCGGGTCGATGTCGAGCCGTGCAAAGCGCGTCTTCTCCTCGGCGGTGAGCGCGTCAGGATCCGTCTTGTCAATCCCCAGCTTCTGCAGCCGCTTGAGCATCACCGGCGCGAATTTGCGCACGCCCTGCTTGGCGGGGCACAGCCGGTCAAAGAGCGGCTCGTCCTTCTGCGTAGCTTCGTGGAACATGCGTGTGTCGATTGCGGCGGCAAGCAGGTTGTTGGCCGCCAGCACCGCATGGTTGTCGCCGGTCAGGTGCAGGTTGAACTCCTCCATCGGGATCACCTGCGCGTAGCCGCCGCCTGCGGCACCGCCCTTGATGCCGAACGTGGGCCCCTGGCTCGGCTGCCGAACGCAGGCGAACGCAGGCTTGTGCAGGTGCGCGCCCAGCGCCTGGACCAGGCCAATGGTCGTGGTGCTCTTCCCTTCGCCGAGCGGCGTCGGGGTGATACCAGCCACGACAATGTACTTGCCGTTGGTGCGGTGCTTGAGGCGCTCCAGCACACTCAGCGCCACCTTGGCCTTCACGTCACCGTGCGGCTCCAGCTCGCTCGGCAGCAGGCCGATCTCGTTTGCCAGCTGCGTGATGCGCTTGGGCTTCTGCTGGCGGGCCACCTCGATGTCGCTCGGCACGGGGTTCTGCGGCGAGATCGGGTTCCGCGTCGCAACGCCGCGCGGCTTCTTAGCGCGGGCCTCAGCGCGGCGCGAGGCGCTCAGCAGCACGTTCTCCATCAGCATCGCCACCGTCATGGGCCCGACACCGCCTGGCACCGGCGTGATGGCGCTCGCCACGCTCACCGCCGAGTCAAAGTCGACGTCGCCGACGAGCCGCTGCCCAGACTTGCGTGTCGCGTCCGGCACATAGTTGGTACCCACGTCGATTACCAGGGCGCCGGGCTTGAGCCACTCGCCCTTGACGAAACGCGGCTGGCCAATCGCCACCACGACAATATCCGCCAGTGCCAGGTACCGCTGAACGTCCCGCGTGTACCGGTGCACCTGGGTGACGGTGCAGTGGTGCGCACGGAGCAGGTGGGCCACTGGGCTGCCCACAATGTCGCTGCGACCCATCACCACAGCATGCAGGCCGGCGAGATCGTCCAGGCCAGCAACCTGCAGCAGCCGCATCACACCCGCCGGCGTGCACGGGACAAAGTGGGGGTTCGCCGCACGCGATGCAAGCTTGCCGATGTTGAGCGAGTGGAAGCCGTCCACATCTTTGGACGCATCCACCGTCTCGACCACGCGCCGCTCGCCCTCCGAGTCAATATCCGTGACCAACGGCAGCTGCACCAGGATGCCGTCCACCTCCGGGTCCGCATTCAAGTCCCGCACCACCTCGATGATGTTCTCCTCTGACGTGCCGACCGGGAGGGCGACATGGGTGCAGCGGATGCCGCACTCTTCCGCAGCCTGGCGCTTCATGCGGATGTACGTCGAGCTGGCGCCGTCCTGCCCCACCTGGATGATGTAGAGCGAAGGCACCAGGCCCGGGTCGTCCCTGCGCAGCGCCTGGACGCGTTCTGCGACGGACGCGCGGACGGACCTGTTATCGGTCAGCTATCGCACCCCTGCGACGCGCAGGCAGCGACGGCGGCCACTGCGCTGCTTTCTGGACGTACTTGGCCAGCGCCGTGCCGTCAAGCACACGCGCAGTCGTCTTGCTGTCGCTCATGCACCTGCGAAATGCTCCTAGGGGCACGTAGTGACCGCGTGAAACCCCGCGCCGAAATGCGGAGGTCAAAGTCGACTGGATTCCACAGCACAGCTGCCGGAGCATGAACGCAGAATTGCGCCGGCACAGGCGATTTAGCGGCGGCCGCAGCAGGCGGGGATTTAATCGCATCCTAATCTACATGTGTTGGCTAGCAGAACGAGGGGGGTCATAATGCGGAGCAGGCGCCGCGGCAGAGCAGCCGAATGCGCGCGTGCGAAAGCCGGGAGTGCGTGTCCCCCCGCCACTTACTGCGCTGCCGCGTCGAAGCGGGCCTTGCTCGCGGCAAACAGCTTCTCCTGCTGCTCCTGGAGCTCCTCCTCGGTGAGACCGCTCAGCTCGAAGCGAGACGCCTTGCGCTCGCGCTCCTGCGTGGGTTAGCGTCAAGTGCCGGGCATCGGCCGGCTGGCCGCGGCGATACGTACCTTCTGGTGCTGGCGGTGGTCGTTCAGGACGTCTTGCACGTCGTTGGTGTACTTGCCGAACCCAAGATCCTGGAGTGCCTTGACCACATGCTCCGGCGCAATAGTCTTCTTCGAATCCTTCTCACACACATCGTTGGCCTCAGAGGAGACTAGGTGGATAAACTCGACACAACACTCGATCAGCAGATCGCGCGTCTCGCGCGCGCAGCTCATGTCGGACGGGAGGTAGTCCTGGATAAGCTTCTGGATGGTGGCCTTGGGCAACGAGAGCTCCTCATCGTCCGGCGCAGCGCCACCACCAAACTCGTGCTCGTCATCAGACATGGCCGGCACCAGATGGACGCGTCGCTAGCACGCGTAAGGCACGGCGCGGTTTTCAGCGCACGTGTCCTGATTGGGGGGGTGTCTCGAGCGCGCGACGCGTCTGTATTTAAGCGCTCCCACGTGCCGGGGCCCGGTCTACGGCGAAAGGGGGGAAGCGAGCAGATTTGCAATCGGCACACTGTCGCGGCACGCTACCCTAGGAAGAATCACGTGCACCTGTTGGAGCTAGGACGCTCCGCACGAGTCCCTGCGGCAGGCGACAGAAGGAACGAACGCTGATGACCTCCGAGGACCAGCAGCACATCCGCTTCCGCGAAGCGCTCAACGAGCTTGATGACTGCCACATCAAGTCGATCAAGCCCCGTACGTATCCAGCGCCTGCGTGCGTAGCTGACCAGCAGTGATCCCGCCACAGATCCTGATCGAGGAGTACCCGCTGTTCCTCGAGGCGGCCCGGACCGTCATGGTCGGGCGGCGCGACACGGAGGCGATCCTGCGGCAGAATGACGACCGGCTGATGGTGATCGTGGGTCCGTGCTCCGTGCACGACATTAAGGCTGGCCTCGAGTACGCGCGGAGGCTCCATGCGTACGCCGAGCAGGCCAAGGAGGACCTGCACATTGTGATGCGGGTGTACTTTGAGAAGCCGCGCACCACGGTCGGCTGGAAGGGCCTGATCAACGACCCGAACCTGAACGGCACGTACCAGATCAACAAGGGTCTGCGCCTCGCTCGTGGCTTCCTGCTGGAGCTGGCCAAGCTCGGCCTGCCGGCGGCAACCGAGTTCCTCGATACGGTCACGCCACAGTACACGGCGGACCTGATCTCGTGGGGTGCCATCGGCGCGCGCACCACCGAGTCTCAGGTGCACCGTGAGCTGACCAGCGGTCTGAGCATGCCTGTGGGCTTCAAGAACGGCACGGACGGCGCCGTGGGCATCTCGATCGACGCGATCAAGTCCGCCTCGAGCGAGCACTCGTTCCTCTCGGTGACCAAGCAGGGTATCTCGGCCATCGTCGAGACCACGGGCAACGACAAGTGCCATGTGATCCTGCGCGGTTCCCACTCGGGCCCGAACTACTCGGCGGAGAATGTGCGCAAGACGGCCGAGTCGCTCCGCAAGGCCAACCTGCCGACCCGTGTGATGGTTGACTGCAGCCACGGCAACAGCGAGAAGAAGCACGAGAACCAGGTGCGGGTCGCCGAGGACATCTCGGCGCAGCTCAGCGCTGCGGACGAGAACGCCTGGACGCTCTTCGGTGTGATGCTTGAGAGCAACCTGGAGGAGGGCAAGCAGAGCATCCCGGCGTCCGGGCCGGCCGGCCTCAAGTACGGCCAGTCGATCACGGACGCGTGCATCAACTGGGACACCACCGTCAAGGTGCTCGAGACGCTCCGTGCCGGTGTGCGTGCGCGCCGGGAAAAGACGCCGCGCTCGGCCAACCCTGTGGTGCCAGTCAACACCCAGGAGATGCCGAACGCGCTGAACCAGGGCGCCTTCAACGACGATGTCCTCGCCACGCTCGGCAAGAACTAGGCGGCTGTCCATAGCCCGGCATCGCATGCACACATGCCTATCTCATGCATCCCACGTCTGCGCCTCGTGACCTATAGACATTGACCGGTGGCGCCCGGCTATGCGGCCGGCTCGCTTGCCCCGGGCGCGGCCCGCTGCGCCGCATCCCCGGACCCGTCCAGGCGCTGCCGCAAGCGTGCGTTCTCCTCGAGAAGCGCCTGGATCTGGCTGTCGAACTCGGCCTCCTTCCGTGCCGACGACCTGCGGGTTAGTTGCCTCCGTGCCCAGGCATACGTACTGCAGGAGGGCGTCGAGCCGGTCCAGGTACTCGCCGCGGATCTTGCGGTCCTGCTTGGGCCCCGCGCTCATGCTGAGGAGATCGTTGAGTGAGTGCAGCTCGCGCTCCGCGGCGGCGACGAGGTTCAGCGTCGGGTCCGGCCCCTGGAAGCTCGCATCGCCGCTCGTGTCCGAGGCGCCCACCGGCGTGGGCGGCGCCCTTGACGGTCCACGCCGCCCTGGCGTGCTCGGGTAGTACTCGAGCACGCCGCCGCCGTGCGAGCGCCGGGTCGGCGAGCCCGCTGCCGGCTCCTGACGAGAACGAGGCGGAGCCGCGCCGCACAGCCAGCAGGTGCGCCGGCGGCGTCCCCCTCTGCTGCCGCAGCTGCGCCTCGAGCTCCTCCACATGGCGCACGCGGTCGTCGAGCCGCTCGTGCAGATCGCGCATCGAAGCACGCACGATGCCGAGTTCTCGTGCGTCCTGCGCAGACTGCTCCCGGGCCTGCGCAAGCTGTTCTTCCCGCTCGCGGAGCAGCTCTTCGGTCTGGGCGAGCGTCGCGTTGAGCACGCTGATCTGGCCCTCGAGCGAGTCGACCGTCTTCTCGTACTCCTCGATCACAGGCTCGGCCGCCTCGAGGAAGTGCGTATCCGGCGCTGCGCCGCGGCCGCGCTGGGCCTGCTGCCGGTCGAGCTGCACGAGCTCCGCGGTGAGCTGCACGTTCTTGTGGCTCAGTGCCGAGTACCGCCGCTGCCACTCGAGCAGCTCCTGCTCCACGGCGCCCGACGCCGCGCCAGCCGCGCCCGGCGCCCGCACCGGGGCGTCGTCGGTGATGAGCGCGTGCGAGCTGCGGACCAGCTCGAGCTGCTTGCGCAGCCGGAGCACCTGGGTCTGCAGGTACTCGACATTGTCCCAGCCGAGCTCCGTCTGGTTCAGCTCCACACTGTTCCGGATGCTGCGCGCCCGCTGCGCGTACTGCAGCGTGTTGAGCGTCTCGCTGGCATTCGCCTCGATCGGCGAGACGCAAGCGATCATGAGCGTGTGTGAGTTGCCGCCAAGGCTGTCCTGCAGCAGGCGGGTGAGCTTGCTGTCCCGGTACGGGATGTGCGTTGCCCGGCGTCCCCGCACGGGGTCGCTCAGCGTGCTGATCACGTTGCCGAGCGCGTGCAGCCCCGAGTTGATCGAGATCCCTTCCCGGGCGCGCTCGCCCGTCGCCGCGGTGCGCTTGAGCCGCTCTGAGCCGGCCAGGTCCACAAAGTGCAGCTTGCTCGTGGTGACCGTGCAGTCGGCGGCCGGCGCTCCGCTGCGGCCGGCGCCGGGCCGCGGCGGCGTGCCGACCGGCGTCTCGGCGCCCGGCGTGCGCATGCCGCGGGTCGGCAGCGCGCTGGGGCGCCCCGCGGCGCGCGGCGTGCTCGGCAGCGTCGGCGTGCCGACCCGGGGCGCGGACGGCGCCGACGCCCGCCACCGCTTCGCGGTGAGCGTGAGCGAAAAGATGGCGTGCGAGCGAGACGAGTGCACGTTCATGTGCGTCTCGTGCGTCTGCCGCGCGCCCATCCCCTGCTGCAGTGCCTCGAGCACGGCCTCCCGGGACGTGGCGCGCACCTGGCGGAGGCCCGTCCAGAGGATCTGCCCGCCGCGATTCTCGCGGATCTGCACCTGGCTCCGGGCGTCCTCGGGCGCGTCGGCGAGCAGGTCCAGCAGGTCCTCGTTGTACAGCTCCAGGAAGCTCACCTGGAGCGTGTACTCGGTGCGCGGCGCGCCGGCAGCGGCGCTGGCATCCGCCTCGGCGGCCTTGGCGTCGAGCGCAGCAAAAATCTGCTCGGTCGCCCGCGGCACGATGCCGGCCGTCTCGGCGTCCCCGCCAACGTCTAGCGGCACACCCTCGTCGACCGTGCCCATCGAGTACGACTTGCCACTGGACGTCTGCCCGTAGGCAAACACGGTGGCGTTGTACCCCTCGAGGAAGCGATGCACGAGCGGCTCCACACTCGATGCGTACACGTCCGCCTGGGACGCCGCGGGACCAAACACTTGGTCAAACGCAAACGCATGGCGCGTGTCCCGCACGGCCGGCACCGTGCTCGGCTCCACCTGCAGCGTCGTGGCGCTCGTGGGGTGCACGACTGTGCGCAGCGGCCGGGCGACGGGCGCCGCATTCGCCACTCGCTCCCCCGGCCGGATGCGTACAACTACACGCATGTCAGCAAAGCGAGCTCCGCAACACGGCTGTCAGACGCTACGCACCCACCTGCACCGCCGTCGGCGCACCGGCCGCACCGGCGCCTGCGTGGCCGCCGCCACTGCCCGCCGGCAAGGCCATAGTACCGTGCGCCCAAAGCGTTGCGCCGGGGTCGCGCGTCGCGCGTGGCGGTCACGTGCGTGGCCCCCGCGCTGCGCGCCTCGCAGCTCCCAGCGCTTGGACGCTAGGCGCTGGGATGAACAGCGCGCTAACGGAGCGGCAGCGCGAGGAGCTGCACTGCGCGGTGCTCGAGTACCTGCATGCAAGCGGGTATACGGCGTCCTTCGACGCGCTCCGCCGCGAGTGTGCGCTGCCCGCGTATGCGCCGGACGCACGTGGGCGCTTTGCGGGGCTGCTCGAGAAGAAATGGGTGAGCACCATCCGGCTGCAGAAGAAGAATATGGAGCTCGAGGCGCGCGTCGCGGCACTCGAGCAGGAGCTGCAGGCGGCGCCGAGCGCGCGGCGGGGCGCTGCGCTCACCGAGTGGGTGCCACGCGCGCCGGCGCGGCATGTGCTGGTCGGGCATCGGCAGCCGGTGACCAGCGTGGCTTTTCACCCGCGGTTCAGCGTGGTGGCCACTGCCAGCGAAGACACCACCATCAAGGTATGGGACTGGGAGACGGGTGAGCTGGAACGCACGCTCAAGGGGCACACCAAGCCCATCCAGCAGATCGAGTTTGACAGCGAGGGGCACTGGCTTGTCTCGTGCTCGTCGGACCTCGCAATTAAATTGTGGAACGTGGATGACGACTGGCGCAATGTGCGCACGCTCTACGGCCACGAACACAGTATTTCCGACGTGCGCTTCCTGCCGGGCGACCAGCAGCTAATCTCGGCAAGCCGCGACCGGACGCTCAAGGTGTGGGAGGCGTCCAGCGGGTACTGCGCGCGCACGCTCCACGGGCACACGGACTGGGTGCGCGCCGTGGATGTGGCCGAGGGCGATGCGCGGCTAGTCGCGAGTGCCTCGAGCGACTACACCGCCCGGGTGTTTGACTTGAGCTCGGGCGACGCGCGCGCGGAGCTCCGGGGGCACGAGCATGTGGTCGAGTGTGTCGCATTCGCGCCGGTGGCCGCCTACGCAAGCATCTGCCAGCTCGCGGGGCTGCCGGCGCCAAAGGACGACGCAGCGCGGGCGCCAGGCCGCTTCCTGGCGACGGGCAGCCGGGACAAGACGGTGCGACTCTGGACGCAGCAGGGGCAGTGCCTGCGCACGCTGCGCGGGCACGACAACTGGGTGCGTGGCCTCGTGTTTGCGCCTAGCGGCAAGCACCTCGTGACGGTCTCGGACGACAAGACCATGCGGGTATGGGAGCTGGCTACGGGGCGGTGTGTGCGCACGACCGAGGCGCACGCACACTTTGTGACGTGCATCGCATGGGGGCGCAGCCGTGTCGAGGCACCGGGAGCGCCCGCGGGCGGAGCGCCCCCCGCAGCGCCGCGCACAGTAAACGTGGTCGCCACCGGCTCGGTGGATCTGTCTGTCAAGATTTGGGCGCCTTAACGCCTCCATCCATGTACTATAGTAGAGGGTACCTGCCATTTATGCACCCTAGGATTTACGCGCCTGCCGTCGCTCGCACGTCGCGTCACGACGCGTTCCGCTGCACCATGGAGGCCACAGAGCGCATGTCGCCGCCCGAGGCGGGCGACACGGCCAACACGCGGAGCAGCATTCCGCTGGCGGATGTGATCAATGCTGAACAGGCGCCCGAGGTGGCGCACGCCGAGCCTGCGGCCGACGACGACGGGTCGGCGCCCGAGCACCTCGAGCTGAGCGCGCGGCAAATGACCGCCACCAATGCGCTTGGCGGCACGTTTGGGCTTGGCCTGGACCAGTTTGAGCTGCCGAAGGCGCCGGTCATCAAGCTCGCGCGTGGCGAGGTGCCCGACTCGGTGCAGCTGCGCAAGGAGTTTGTCACAGCCCTGGTCAAGTCCTCCTCCGTGTTCATCAGCTACCTGGGTGCGTAGGCAGCCGGATGGCGCGTCACTGACCGCGCAGCGGGTGCATCGCACGATGTGGCCATTGCGCGCGGGAACAAGACCATCACCGCGCCGCACGTGCTCGACGCGCTGCGGGAGCTCGACTTTCCAGCGCCGATGCGCCGGGAGCTCCGCGAGCAGCTGGAAGGTGCGTCGGATAGGCGGTGTCCCGAGCTGACCAGTAGCGTACCGCGCACTGCAAAAGGAAAAGAATGCCGCAGCTAAGGAGGCGCAGCGCACGCGGCGCGCCCGCAAGGAGGCCGGCGAGCCGGAAGGCGAAGCCGGCGAGGCTGGTGAGGCTGGCGAGGCCCGCGAGGGCGAGTCTGCCATGGACGTCGAGGAGGGCGCAGACGCTGCCGCAGACGCTGCAGGCGACGGAGCGGGCGACGCGGATGTGAGCACGTTTGACCCCACCGCGGCGGAGGAGAGCGCCGCGGCGAGCGGCGCCGATGCGAGCGGCGCCGAGGCCAGCGCAGCACCGCCTGCATCATCTAGTCCATATCCGTGATGTACATGTATGGATCTGCACGAGCATACCTATGTAGAGGTGGCGCAGACCCGGCCGCCGGGTGCACGACCGGGCAGTCAGGCCTCTGTGTGCACCTCGGCCTGGGCCTCGGGCTTTTCCGCAGCCGCCCCGGTGCCGGCCTCGGCGGCGCACTCCGCAGTCTCGGCAGGGACGGCCGAGGCCGGCGCACCACGCGAGAGCAAGAACGGCGTCCACTGGAGCCGCTCGGGCACCACGCGCACATACGACTTGGCATCGTGCTGCGCCACGTACGCTTCAATGTCCGGGCGGGCGAACTCGATCCGGTAGTCGTTCGGCCGCAGCTCGCCCGGCGGCGGCGGCGGCGGCGGCTCCTCGGCGTTGCGCTCGCCGAGCGTAAAGTAGGCGTCGGGCAGCCGGGCGTGGTCCGTGCCGTTGTGGAAGGTATGCAGAAGCCCGCGCTCCTTCAGGGTATACAGTACATCGTCAGGTTTCATCGCGGTCGCGTCGCAGAGCGCCTCGACAGTGTACGGCCCGCTGCCGGCGGCGAGTAGCGCACGGTACACGGCAAGCGTCCAGTAGCTGCGGTAGGTGAGGAAGCCGAGGTCCGAAAGCGGCTTCTCGGGGGAGCCCAGGCGGCCCTCGCGCTTCGAGAGCAGGTAGCTCATCTCGATCAGGTAGTAGCCCCAGCCACGGCGCTGGTGGATGGGCAGTGTCATAATACAGCTCACGTTGTAGTCGAGCGGGCTGCGCTTTTCCTTGCTAAAGTAGCCGACAAAGTGCGCGCCGGAGGCGTCCGTCTCCACAAACACGTAGAAGAGGAACGGCTCCACGTCATAGTAGAGCGTCTTGTGGTCGAGGAACAGCTTGGCGAGTAGGCACAGGTTCTGGCAGTAGATCTTGTTCTTGCGGCCGTCGATCTCAAACACCGAGATGCCGCCCTCGCGGTAGATCTCGTCGCCCGGCGGGTAGCGCAGACGGCACTTGAGCCGGTGCCGGTGCGCCATGAACCGGCTCTTCATGTACTTGAAGCAGAACTCGCACACCCACAGCCGGCCGTCGGGCACGAGGCTGTACTCCTCCGGGAAGGGCGCGTAGAACCACGTGTCGATGTCGAAGGCGCCGAAGCGGATCATGCGCACGGGCGTCGCCTGCCCGGACTCGGCCGCGGTCGCCGCGGTCGCCTGCCCCGACTCGGACGTGGTGCTCATTGGGCTGGCTCGCGCGCTGAGCGTCTCGTCCGAGAGTAGGCTCGCCGGACGCGCGGACCGCCGCCCGTCGCGTGCCGGCTCCTCGAGCACAGCGCCGAGCCGGCTTTCGGCGGCGCGCCGGCTGCGCTCGAAGCGTTCCACGTCCTCGGGGCCGGGCTCGTTCCCCCGCGTCTCAGCGTCTTCACCGACCAGCACGCCGGCGAAGTGGTCATCGGACGCCGGCGCCGGTGCCGCGTCCTCGTGCGCCGCGTCCTGCCGCGCGCGCTTCGCGGGGCGCCCACGCCGCAGGCGCACGACCGTCTTGCGCTCTGGCGCGGCTGCCACGGGCGGCGACGGCGCACAGCGCGGGCAGTACCAGACGCCGCGCGGCGGCTTGCTGAGCGGCGGGTCGAGGCAGTAGAGGTGCCAGCCCCGGTCGCACCTGTCGCAGAACATGATCTGCGAGTCGTCGCCCTTGTCGTCGCACACCTCGCACACCTTGCACTCCATGCACCGCCACGCATACTGCTGTGCAATCGCGAGCTTGCGCCCGTTGGTGCCCCAGTGCATGCACGTCGGGTGGCCGCAGCTACCGCACTCGGTGCAGCACACCAGCGGCTCCGGCTTGCCCGTCACCCGGTTCTGCTCTGCACTGCCCAGGCAAAACGCACACAGCTGCACATGCGACGCAACACGGCGGGCGCCACGCACCTTGGCCGCGCCGTGCCGCCGGCGGCCCCCCACAGTCTTTTGCAGGGGGTCCGCCGCTACCAGCGACGCGTCCCCAGAGAGGCTCGGCGAGCGCTCCGTGCGGTGGCGCGCCGCACGCGCTGCAGCCGCCATCGAGCTCGTTGCCACCGAGCGCGTCGCGCTGCGCGACGCGCTCACTGCTGCTTACTAAACATGGCTCAATCAACAGGGACTATGTGACGAGGGGGCACACCGCAGCTGGCGGCGCTGGTGGCCGGCTGTGGCCGGGAGCGCCTAGCGCGTGTTGCCGACCCGGTTGAGCACCACATTGTGGATGGAAGTGGGGCGCGCCGGGCTGCCGGGCGTGCGCTGCGCGCGGATCGAGTTGGCCTTGGCGGCGAGGTCCTTTTCGAGGCGCTCGTTCTCCATGCGCAGCTCCTCGAGCACCTTGCGCGCCGCGGAGCTCATCGGGCGGTCGCCGCGCATGTCATGCAGCACGCGCTGTGCGTCGGCCGGGGCGCGTCCCGCGCGCGTGCGGGCGAGCTCCTCCTCGAGCTGGCGCACCTTCTCCTCCTGCTCGAGCTTGGCCCGCTGCACGGCCAGGTCCGACTGCTGCTTGGCGCGCCGCAGCTGCGCGCGGGCCTCGTCGCGCTGCGCACATGCCTCGTCGCGCTGCCGGGCGAGCTCGTCGCGCGCTGCGGCGGACCGCTGCTGCTGCTGCGGCTCCGGCTCGCGCCGCGCGAGGCTCTCGTTCTCCTGCTGCAGCCGCGCCTTGGTCTTCTCGAGCGTGCGCGCGTAGGTGGCGAGCTCCTGCAGCTCGCTCTGCACGTCGGACAGCTGCCGGTCCGTGTACTTCTTGGCCTCCTCGAGCACGTGCACGTGCTCGACGATCGTCTTGCTCTGCATCGACTGCAGCCGGCGCATCTCGGCCTCGGTCGCCTGGTGCGTCTTGAGCAGCTGGCTGTGCTCCGCGAGCGCCGCATCCGCGGCCGCCTCGCGGGCCCGCACCGCCTCGCTCTGCTCGCGCACCTTGTTCTCGAGCTGCGCGCGCTGCGCGCGCTCCGCGTCCAGCTCGCGCTGCAGCGTCGTCGCACGGCTCGCGGCCGCGTCCCGTTCGGCGGCCGCCGCGCTCGCCGTGTGGCCGGACGCGGCGAGCGCCGCGGCGGCCTCGTCCAGCTCCGCGGTGCGTGCGGCGAGCGTCTCCTCAGCCCGGGAGCGCGCTGCGCGCTCCTCGCCCAGCGCCGCCTTGGCCGCGTCGAGCTCCGTGGTGCGCGCGGCAAGCACCTCCTCGGCCTGCGCGGCGCGCTGCTCCACGGCGTCCATCGCGGCCTGCACGCGCACGAGGGCCTCCTCGGCGTGCTCCGCACGCTGCGCCGCAGCGCGCTGCTCCTCGGCGTGCGTGCGTGCGGCGCGCTGCTGCGCCTCGTGCGCCTCGCCCATCTCGGCCTCGTGCCGCAGCGCGAGGTCGCGGGTGATCGCCTCGCTCTCCTGCACGTGGTCCTGGAACTTGGCCTCGGCGAGCCGCAGGGCCTCCTGGAGCGCGGCGAGCTGCTCCGCGGAGACCGCCTGCTCCTGCTCCACGGCCGCCTTCTCGCCGCGCAGCGCGGCGAGCGCCTCGGTGTGCTCCGTGACCTCGGCGGCGAGCCGCGCGGCGTGCTCCTCGGCGCCGTCGGCACGCTCGCGGGCGCCGGCCGCCTCGTCGCGCAGGCCGTCGAGCGCGGCGAGCAGCTCGGCGATATGCGCCTCGGCGGCGCGCAGCGCGTCGCCCGCCTCGCCGAGCTGCGCCTCGCGCTGCGCGGCGGCCGCTTGCGCCGCCTCGAGCGCCTGCGCAGTGTCCGCCTGCACGGCGCGCTGCTCCTCGAGCGCGGCGCGCACCTCGTCCGCCTCCGCGCGCAGCGCGGCGAGCGCCTGCGCCTCACGCGCATCGCGCTCGCTGCGCTCGCGCGCCATGGCCACCTCGAGCTCGCGGCGCCGGCGCTCCTCGTCGTGCTGCGACGCGTGGAGCATGGGCTGCAGCCGCTCGTAGAGCCGCCACCAGGGCAGCTCGTGCAGCTTGGCGTACGCCGCGCCAGTGGACCGCAGCGTGTCGGCCGCGGCGGCGCGGCGGAGCCACTTGTGCATCCGGCGCACGGCGCTCGCCCGGCGGCAGGCGGCGTTGAACCGGGTGAAGAGCGCGTTGAGGTATGCGTCGCGGCGCTCCTCAAGGTCCGCGAGCACGCCGGCCTTGAAGAAGATCTTGGTCTGCCCGATGCGGAACGCCTCGGGCGCCAGGCCGACCGCGGCGGCGATCTGCGCGCAGGCGGCGCGGGCGTCGCCGGTGCCGGCCGCGGCGCGCGCGCCGGCGGCGTCGTCGACGAGCAGCTCGTAGCGGCTGCGGAACTCGGTGAACAGCAGGCGGTTCGGGTACCCGAGGCGGGCGATGCGGATGCCCTCGAGCACACCATTGCACCGCAGCTGGTCGAGCACCATCGGCGCGTCGAGCCGGCCGGGCCGCTTCTCGGCGTTCGGCACAATGCAGCGCACAAAGTGCGGCTGCGTGGCGTCGAGCTGCGCCATGAGCGAGGCGAGCTGCTCCCGGTGCCGCTGCCCGACGGTGCGGAACGCGCCGCGGCGCCCGCCGCGCTTGCGCGCCCCGGCGTCCTCCACGGCGCGCGCCGCGGCGTCGCCAAAGAGCGCGGCGACAAACGGCTGCTCGGCGTCCGCCAGCAGGCGCGTGGTGCTCTCGTTCAGCGGGTCGCGGTTCTTGTCGAGCCACAGGTCGGTGCTGTACTCGACGTGCGCCGCATAGTGGCGCACCATGAACCGCTGCGCCTGACGCGACGCGACAAACTTGGTGGACCCGTGCGCGACGCCGCGCTCTGCGGCGCTGGCCGCGCCCGCCTCGTCGTGCGGCACGCCGGTGCGCGAGGAGCCCCAGATGCTGGCGATCTTGTCGGTGAAGGTCTGGTCGCTCGCCTTGGGCATGATGCACTCCTCGTCGAGGCACGCGAGGATACCGACGGGCGACGCGCTCTCGATCAGGTCGATCGTCGGCTGCAGGTCGAGCCCAAAGTTGACGTAGTCCCAGTCGATCTGCTCACGCGCATACTCCTGCTGCTCGAGCATGAACATGTGGTGGTTGAAGAACTGCTGCAGCTTCTCGTTCGTGTAGTTGATGCACAGCTGCTCGAACGAGTTGGTCTCGAAGATCTCGAAGCCGGCAATGTCCAGCACGCCGATGAAGCGCGCCTTGCTGGTCGGGCGGTCCAGCTCCCGGTTGATCCGGTCCACCAGCCAGCCGAAGGCCTTCTCGTAGAGCGTCTTGCACAGCGCGGCCACCTCGTCGGTGACCTGCTTCTTGGTGCGCGCCTGCGTCACCGTCTCGCGCCCCGCGCGCACCGTGGGGCGCAGCAGGGCGCCGCTCAGCGCGCTCACGCTCACCCCAAGCAGCGCGCTGATCCGCTCCAGCTGCGCCCCGTTGGTCACCCGCGCCTGTTCGGAGCGGTCCTCGGCGAGCTCCAGGTTGCCCAGGTGCAGGATCAGCGCCACCACGAGGAACAGGTCGTGCTTCTCCGTGGCGGAGAAGCCCATCGTGTCGAGCGCGTCCTGCAGCTTGCGCCACTCTACGCCGTCGTCCACGCCCTCGATGTCGCACCGGGTCTCGCGCAGGTACGCGTACGCCTCGGGGCGTGCGCTGAGGTCCAGCGCAGCGAGCAGCGGCGCGTCGCCGGAGCGCAGCAGCTGGTAGAACACGTGGAAGTTGCGCTCTGCAGCGTTCCGGCTGTGCACCCGGCTCTTCTCCAGCAGATACCAGTCGATGCTGCCGCCGGCGATGGCGCCCAGTGCCGAGAACTCGATTCGGATAAACTTGCCGAACCGGCTCGAGTTGTTGTTCCGCACCGTCTGCGCATTGCCGAACGCCTCGAGGATCGGGTTCGCCTGCAAGATCTGCCGCTCCAGCACGCCGAGCGCCCCGGCGCCGCCCGACGGGCGGCGCATCCCGGCGAGTGCGCCGGCGCCCGAGTGCTCGTCCACCGCGGTCGCCGCGAGGTACTGGATCACCCGCTTGGTGTTCTCCGTCTTGCCGGCGCCCGACTCGCCGGTGATCAGCAGACTCTGGTTCTCGCGGGCGTGCAGCATGTTCTGCATCGCGCCGTCCGCCACGGCAAAGATGTGCGGCGGGTTCGCCTCGCGGCGCTGGCCCTTGTACGCCTCCGCCACGGCGTCGGTGTAGATCGGCAGCACGTGGTACGGGTTCACCGCGACGAGGAACAGGCCCGAGTACGTGTAGATGAGCCCGCTAAAGTACCGCTCGCGCAGGTTGTGCACCACGCTCGCCTCGTTCAGGAACGTCAGGTCCGCCATGTCGGCCGCCTTGTCGAACTTGCGCGGGTTCATCGGGCTCAGCGTCGCGGTCGGCACCGTCACCGTCCGCCCGGTCGAGAGGCTGCACACGCTCTCGCCCGCGGACTCCTGCACCACGTAGCCAGCCACATAGCCCTGCTCCTTATCGGGCACCCACACGTCCTTGCGGTCCAGTTCCGCTGCCGTTCCGCTCATGTTCGCACCACGCGTCACGGCCGATATACACGCGGCGGGACAAGCTGCGCAAGCGCGCCAGTGTTGTTATTTGTGTTGACCTGTTATTGGGATTCGCGCCAGGTTTGCGTTCCGCGCAGCCGCGTGACGCGCGCCGCCGCCCTGGCAAGTGGAGGTGCTTTGCAGCCGCTGCTGTGTTGGTGGCGCTGGGCGAGTGTGGGCGAGCATGCCGCTGCATCTCGCGCCGCACAAGAGCTACCGTGCGTGCGCCGTTTCCGCGCTCCGTGCTGACCACAGATCCGTACAACCGCGCGAATGTCGAGCGGGTCCGCCGCGACGAGGAGGCGGCCCGTGAGGCGGAGCACGCCGAGGAGCAGCGCATGCTTGCCACGGACCGCGAGGCGCGCATTGCGCTGCTCCGCCGGCAGCGAGACGCGCGTGAGGGCCGCGACACACCGCAAGATGCCGCGCGCGATGCGCCCAAGGTGGAGCCGCCCGAGTTCACGAGGGACGGTCACATCAACTACTGGGCCGACCTCGAGGGGCAGCAGGCCGCGGCGGGCTCGTCGCGGGCCCGCGACGAGCGCTTTGAGCGCCAGATGGGCGCGTACCTAGGCGGAGCACAGATGGAGATGCGCCCGTGGTATACCAATGCGGACCTGCGCAACGGTCGCGAGCGCCAAAAGACGGACGACCAGCGCCTCGAGGAGGCCTACAGGGACGCCACACGCAAGTCGTCGCACGACCCACTCAAGTCCATGGCCGCCTTACTGGAGAAGCGGCAGGCGAGCCGGGCCAAAGGCCGCGACGCGTCCCCCGAGCCGGCGCGGCGCACGTACGAAGGGCGTCCCCACGACAGCGCGGCGAAGCGCCCGTCTAGTCCGGCGTCTGCGCACCGGTTTTTTCGAGCCGAGGCTCGCGCCGACCGGCCAGCGCGAGCCACAAGCCCGGCCGGCCACGGGCGCCACGCCCGGCGCCACCGCTACCACCGGCGGCACGCCCGGTAGCATGAAGCGCGAGGCAGACGCCCTGCTCAACAAGGAGAACCTGGGCACCGGCACCGACGACGATACCCTGGGCCCCGACACGCTCGATCCTGAGACCGTTGCGATGCTCGACGCCATCGAGGCATCTGCGCTCGATAAGGGGAGTGCCACACGCGCCGCGCGGCCGGCCCGGCACCGCTCCGAGTCCATGTATGTCGAGCTGCTGCAGGAGATGATCTGCACCGTACTGGGCAGCGAGAGCTTCCTCTTTTCCGAGCAAGAGCACGCGTGCCTCACCGCATTCCTCTTGCTGCCCTACGGCGCACGCTACTTGTTCGTGCGTCTTCTCCAGCGCAAACGCGACCAGTGGTATCGGCTCGACCGGCTCGCGTACGAGGACGAGGTGGCGAGCCTGCCTGAGGCGGTGCATGCGCTCAGCCGCGCGTTTGCGCCTGCTCCGGCCGGTGCCCGAGACACCGGCGACGAGAACGTGCTCCCGTCGCGCTTCGCGATCCCCGACGCAGAGATGCCCGGCGGCGTCCCGGCGCGCCTCGAGCTGCTGACCCTAGAAGAGCTGCGCGCGCTTGCGCGCCGGCTCGGCGTGCCGCGGCAGGCCAAGCGCGGCGACCTGATCCGTGCGCTCCTGGCGCCGCCCAAGAACGCCACACTCCTCGCACTGACTGGCAGTGGCACATCGCGGCAGCTCGGCGTCTCCTTCGCCCCGGACGCGACGGCCCGCCTGGAGGCGGAGCTGCGCCGCGTGATGCATGGCGGGTGCGTGTGCCTGGAGCCGGACGTGTGCCAGCTGATGGAGCGCGTCGCCCTCGTGTACCACCGCGGCCGTCCCGCACTCGGCAAACTGCTCACGGCAGCGGTGCTCAGCCGCTCACGCCGGTGCCACTTCCCCCGGTACACGCCGCAGCGCACCGTCGGCCTGTTCCGCGACCGGCAGCAGGTGGTGCACCTCGAGCGTGCGCTCGAGGACGAGGCCCAGATGGACACGTGCATCGATGAGCTCCGCCAGCGCCCAGACGCCGCCCGCGACGGTGTGCGGCTCCTGGACGACGTCTTGCCGCGATGGCAGGCCGTAGTCCAGGCGCTCTGGGTGGCGCATCCCCAGGGCGTATCCTCGGAAGAGTACCAGCGGCTGCGCTTCCACCCCGGCTGGGTGCTCACCCGCGTCGTGTACAAGGGGTGCGAGTGCCTTGCGCGGCTCGCGGAGCACAGCCGAGAGACGCACCTGCTCCGCGCGCTGCTCGCACAGCGCTTCTTCCGCCGCGGTCGCCGCGGCGCCTGGTACGATCGGCTCGCGCTGATCACGGCGCGCTACGCGACGGACAAGCCGGCGGCTCGGCAGATCTGCCTTGAGGCACTCAGCGATCACGACACGCACATCATCTTTGTCTCGAGCATCCAGCGGCGGCTGGCACGCCTTGAGGCCGCGCTGCGCGTGCCGCCTGCGGAGCGGCACCGCGGCTTGCACCATCTGCGCGAGTCACGCCAGGTCGTGTTCCACGGCACCCGCCTTTCGCCCGCCGAGGTGCACCCGGCCCACGCAAAGACGGAGGAGCAGGCGGTGCTCGCAGCGAGCGGTGCCGCCTGGCAGCGCGTGCCGCGCATGCCGCTCCGCGGCAGCACGCGCAGCATGTGGGTGGGCCGCGATGCGCAGCCGTGCCATGTGGAAGAGTTCTGCCTCCAGCAGTACGCCCGGCAGGGGTTCCGCGGCTTCCACTGCGAGGGCGGCGTGCTGATCTTCTTGTTCACGCTGCTGATGTGGGATGTGCTGTTTATGCCAGCCGAGGGCGCGTTCGAGACTGCGTACCAGCGCGGACCACTGGACCTCTCCACGGACGTGTTCTGCATCGCGCGGAAGCGCGCGATTGATGAGCGCCTCGCGCAGATCGAGGCGACCGGTGGCGTGGGCCTGCTGTGCGAGGCGGATACGCGCGAGCGACCGCGGCGGACGTGGGCGATCGGCTGCCGCTGGGACGCGTATACGCAGCAGGAGCTCTGCGAGATTTGCGAATGCTTTGGCGGACGGGCGCTGGCGCTCCTCTTCCGCCTGCTCTGTGAGGACTGGGATATGCGCACAGCTGGGTTCCCGGACCTGTGCCTCTGGCGCTACCGGGACCGGCAGCTGTGCCTGGTCGAGGTCAAGGGCCCAGGCGACCGGCTCAGCGAGAAGCAAAAGGTGGGTCACAAGATGTGTGGCGGATGCACTGACAGTAGGTGTGGATCGACGTGCTTCTGCGCGCCGGCGTGCGTGTTGAAATAGCACGCGTCGCCGAGGCAGGCAAGTAGCAAAGGCGATTGGCCGCACTGCAGTGCCGCGGTGGCGAACAGGCGAATGACCGCGCGTGGCGGCGGATTAGGGCATGACAGTATACAGTGGTGGTCTGTGCATCTACAGGTGGTCGGCCGAGCGGATGGGACGGTGGACGCGTTCACCCCACGAGCCGCCTCGGTCGAGTGGCGTCTCAGCCAAAATAGACCTGGCCGTGCGCACTGGCGCGTTCCTGAGCGGCCTCTGTCCGGCGCTGGGCTTGCGCGGCCTCGGCACGGTACAGGGCCGGGTCGATCCAGCCAATATAGTGCTCATCGCCAAAGCCACCCACGTAGTAAATCCGCTCCGGCTGGAAGCGCACCCAGAGCGCCGTGTGCGGACTCGCATCGGAGCCTGGCGTCCAGTACGCGGCGTCCGGGTGATGCGCCACAAAGCACTTGTGCAGCGCCTTGGTCGTGTCCTCGGACGCCTCGACGCGCTTCACCTTACCGTACAGGACACTGCGGCGCTTGGACGCCAAGCCGCGCCGCCAGTGCGGGCGTTCTGCGTCCCACACCTGGCGGCCCGATGGCGAGTGCTGCGCGTGGCGCAGGTCCACCACGTGCGGGTCCGGGCTCGACGCCACAGCGTACGTCACAGTGGCATTTGGAGCCAGGGCCGAGCGCCATGCCTGGGACACGGGCAGGGCGAGGAACAGCAAATCGCCCTCGCGCGCGCCGTTCACACGCTCTGCCATATCCGCATCAAAGCACGGCGCGTAGTACTCGGCGCCGACAACCGCCTGTGGCACGCCATGCTCCACAGACGCTGTGCCAAGCGACCCGACGAAAAAGTGTGTCTCGTCAAGCAGAAGCGTGTGCAGCTGTTGCGCCGCTGCCTGCGTCAGTATGCCCTGCGCGTGTGCGCCTGCACCGTACCTTCTTTGCGCGACTCCCAGCACCAGACCGATGCTGCGCTCACCAGCCCCAACAAAACACTCCCGAGCCGCATCCCCTAGATGGATCAATTTATCCACAAAATCAGACAATTTATCGACACTCACAGCGCACAGATCACGAGACGTGGGATATACGCAAATTAGCTAATTTTGGCGCGTCGGCGCCAACACGCCGAAGCAACACGCGTGGAGCTGCATCCAGGGGGGGTGTTGGGGATGTCGCACGAGCTCCCGGACCCGGCGGAACCAGCGCCCAATCTGAGTCCGGAGCGCGGATTTACTGCGCAGGACCTGATCGACCAACAGATGCGCCTGGAAGCGCAGGCGAACGAGGCTATCCCATTCCGCTTCGACGAATGCACGTACAGCCTGGGGTACATCCGGCAGCCGGTGTATGCGTGCCGCACGTGTGGCGGCGGCGGCGTGTGTGCGGGCTGCAGCGTCGCATGCCATGGCGACCACGAGCTAGTGGAGCTGTTTCACCGGCGGCACTTTCGCTGCGACTGCGGCACGCCCAATTTGTACCGGAAACGGAAGCATGAGACTATGGCGACTACGGGCTTTCCCCGCGGCGCACAGCCGTGTAAGCTGCGCGCGCGCGACGCACATGGCGGCTTTGACGTTGCCAACGACGAAAATCGGTATACGCGCAACTTTGACGGCCATTTCTGTGTGTGCGAGCGTGGGGAGCACTATGATCCCGAGCGGGAGAATGAGACCATGTTCCAGTGCCTGGTCTGCGAAGAGTGGCTGCATGCATCGTGCACGGCGCTGCAGCCACGGGCCAAGCCTGGGGCTCGCGCGCTAGCGCGCCCACTCGTGGACCTTGACGCGTTTGACCGGATGATTTGCGACGCATGTGTGAGCAAGCACGATGTGATCGCCGAGTATGCGGGGACGCGGGGCTGGATCCTTGTCCAGCGCGCCTCCGAGGACGCCGCGCCCACGGCAACCGAGCAAGGGCCGCGTTCCTGGGATGCGCTGCCCGCAACGGAGCGGACGCCACCAGATGGAGCGCGCTGGCGCATCTTTGGTCTGCCGTCCAGTGGGGCGCAGGAGGATACCCAGACAAAACCCAGCACGTCTGGTGCTAAACGGCGACATGCCGAGGGTTCGCCGGTGCCGCCCGGCGCCAAGCGCGCACGCGGCCCGGACCGGGGGGCCGAGCCGGAGCCGGAGGCTAACGCGGCTGAGGCGCAGCCCGCGGCTGACAGCGGCGCCGGTGCTCAGCCGACCCACCCGGAGCACGTGCACCCCGCCGTGGTCAGCCGCAGGGAGCAGCGCTCGGACGACCGGGTGGACGTGTTTCTTACGGAGGACTTCCGGGAGCGCGTCTGCCGCTGCGACGCGTGCCGAAAGCGCTGGGAGGCGCTGCCATTTGTGGTCGAGGAGGAGGAGTCGTACGATCCGCCGATGGATCCCGAGGCCGAGGCGGATGCGGACGAGACCGCGTCTGGCACCTCGACTGCGTCCACGTACGACCGTGCACTCGCAGCGCTTGGGCAGCTGCCGCGGGACCGCATGATCAACTCGCTGCATGCGTACCAGGGGCTGCGAGACGCGCTGTACGAGCACCTGCGCCCGTTTGCCACGAGCCACGAGCCTGTGAGTGCCGAGGACGTGCGTGCATTTTTCCGGGACTATGAGGCTAGACATAAGCGGTAGAAAACAAACATGGCATGCTGTGCCGCGCCCCTAGTCGATCAGATACTTGCGCTTGAAGAAGCCGCGCAGGTGGTACACCTGCCACACGCCGAGGCAGACCACCACGGCAAACGTAAGCCAGGCGAACCCGTGCACCCGCAGGAGCGTCGAGGCGTGCGTTTCAGAGAGGCGCATCTGGCGCTTCTTCATGTACTCCAACTCGTCCAGCACCTCGTCCACCTGGGTGGTGAGCTTGCGCAGCTCGGTCTCCATGCCCGAGAGCGACTCCTGGTTCGCGATCGCATTGTAGTCGACCGCGTCACCGCCAAGCTGCACGTCGAGGTCGATGATGGACGACTCCTTGCCGCGGGAGCCGCCCTGGTTCGTGAAGCACACGCCGAGATCCGCGTCGCGGTGCGTGCTCACCGCCAGCCGGGTCTCGCCGTGCAGCCCGCGCTTGTGCAGGTACACGTTATGGTGCGGACGGTCAATCACCTTGACGTCCACGGACTGCTCCAGCGACTGACCGTCGGGCACCACGTTGACTGAGATGATCGCCAGCGTGTCCCGGAGCGCGTAGTTCCACACACAGAAGGGCGTCGAGTGCCGCTCCGCATCCATCCGGAACTTGATGGCACCAGCGACGTGCGCAAACGCCGCCAGCACCACGAGCGTCGCCAGCGTCGCCAGCTGCATTGCTACGGCGCCTTGCCAGGCCTCGAGCAGCGCGTGGCGCGGTGGGCAGCGCCGATCCGCAATGCTGACTAATCGCTTTTTCTCTCGCTGCGGCCGCGCTCGTCGCTGTTCCAGTCGCCCAGCATGCATCTGATGTACTATGAGGGAGCGGTGTGTGGTCCGCGGCCGGCGCACGGTGGCTGACCCTGCAGGACGGCAAGCGCCAGTACACGCTGAAGAAGGTGTCGCCCAAGGGCACGCTCACCCGCTCGGCGCACCCAGGTATGTGGCGCCGCCGAGGCACCGCCGAGACTGACGAACCAGCGCGCTTCTCGCCGGACGACAAGTTCTCCCGCCAGCGGATCACGATCAAGCGGCGGTATGGCCTGCTTCCCGTGCAGAAGAAGACCACGGGCTCGATTTGAGCTGCCGGTGGCGAAGCGCCGCTATGGCCAGCGGCAGGGCCAGCCGCTCCATGGCGGCTGGCCGCCAGAGGGCTGCGGCCGCGGCGGTCTACGGCGGCATCCTCCGGTCGGCCTGGGGAGCAGGCGGCCGGGGCGTCTTCGGGGAACGGAGCTGCGCGGCTATCCTGTGGCGAAGCATGGGATGCCATGCTCCTATGTATGACTGGGCTAGCCATCAAAATACGACTCTTGATGCATACGCATACAATTACGTGACGTAGCCCGCCGCTTCACCAGGCGGCTCCGCGCGAGGAGACGGAGCCATAGATGCTGCTCCGCGTCGGGAGCGATGTGGCGTCGCCTGGCACGCTGTGCCGGGGCGCCGCGCTCGGCGTGCTGCGGCCGGAGCTGGCCACCGACGACGGGCGGAACGGCGGCACGGGCGTACCGCTGCGGGTATCGGGCACCGCGCGCCGGCTGGACCGCACGCTCGGCGCGGCACGCGGCACACCGCTGCCGATGCGGCTCGGGTCGTTCAGCACGCGGAACTCGCTCATGGTGGAGGAGGCGCTGGGCGTGGCGCTGCGCTCCACGGGGCGCATGAGCTCCACGCTCGCGCCGCCGCCCATCGAGATGCGCTGCGGCGACTGCGGCGCGAGCGGCGGCGGATGCGCGCCGAGCACCTGCTCGCTCGACTTGCGCTGCACGGACGTGTGCCGGGGCGACGCGTTCACGTGCGAGGGGGGCGGCATGTTCATAGACGCCCGCCCGCGCACGGTGCGGTGCGAGCGGAGCGTGCTGCCCGGCGACGCCGGGGTGCGCGTGGCGGTGGAGCCGGCCGATGAGGCGTCCGCCTGCCCGCCAAGCTCGAGCGGGATGCTCATGTGCGCGGCGCGCGCCGAGGTCGAGGCGCCGGCGCCGGCGCCGGCGGACATGGCGTTGTCGTGCTGCTCCATCAGGTAGTTGAGCGCCGTGCACCAGATGCGGTGGCGCGCCTTGGACGGGGCGGTGATCTTGATTTCGCGCGAGGCGGTGCGGATCACGATGCTCTGGTAGTACAGGCCGGGGGGGCTCGGGTTGTAGTCGTCGACGAGTGCCACCTGCTCGATGAGCGCCGTCTTGGACTTGCCCTCGGCGCCTGCGGCCGTGCTCGGGTCTGCCTGCGTCCAGTGGATGGTGCGGTTGTAGGGGTGCACGAAGAAGTAGCGCGCGTGCCGCCGGTCCGAGTACCCGCTGCGGCCGAACGAGCGCCGGGTGTACTTGTAGAGCCACTCGCCGATCATGGTCTGCGTGATGGCGTCCACCACCTCGGGCTCCACGCCCTGGAGCGTGGCCGAGACCTGCTGTGCGGACGCCGAGTGCCCCACCCAGGGCGGCAGCTGCTGCGGCGCCTGCCGGTCCGCGTCTGGCGTGCTGCGCCCGGAGGCCGGCGAGCCCGTCGAGGTGGACGGCCGCCGCTCGGGCGTCTGCCGGCCCGCCCGGCTCGCCGCGCGCTCCACGGCGCTGCGCTGTGTCGAGGAGCGCGGCAGCGGGGTGCTGGGCGGCTCGGGCGCCGTCTCGAGCGCGGAGATGGCTGTGGGCAGCGCCGGCGCCGGCCGGCTCGCGTCCCGCTGCCGCTCCGAGGCGCTCAGCTGCGCCTGGAGCGAGGCGATCTCGCCTGCCTGCTGCTGGACCGTCTCGGCGTGCGACGTGGTAAGCGCCGCGTCGTGCTCCGCGCGCTCGCTGCGCAGCGCGGCGAGTTCGGCGGCATGCGCCCGCTCGGCGCGCTCGAGCTGCGTCTGCAGTCGCGCTGCGGCCGCCTGGTGCTCGGTCGCCGCGGTGCGCGCCGCGTGCAGCTCGGTGCGCGCAGCGCTGCGGTCCCCGAGCGCCCTGCTGTGCTGCTGCTCGCGCTCGCGGATCGCCACCTCGTGCTGCGCACGCAGGGCACCGATGCTTCGGGCGTGCTCCTTCCCGGCGCGCTCTGCGTCCGCGCGCAGCTGTGCGATGGTCGCCTCGTGGGCGGCCGCGGCCTCTTGCGCAGCGCGCAGGGCCTCGGCGTGCTTGGCCTCGCGCTCGCCCATGGCGGCCTCGTGCTGCTGGCGCAGCGCGGCGAGCTCCTGCGCGTGGTCCTGCGCCGTGCGCTCGGCGGCGGTCCGCAGCTGGGTGAGCTCGGTCTCGTGCTCGGCGGCGCTGCTCTGGGTCTCTTGCCGGGACTTGGCGTCGCGGTCGCCAAGCGCCGCCTCCTGTTGCGAGCGCAGCGCGGCGAGCTCCTGGGTGTGTGTCTCCTTGGCAGCCTGCAGTGCTTCGGCATGCTTGGTGTCGCGGTCGTCAATGGCGGCCTCGTGCTGCTCCTGGAGCGCAGCGAGCTCCTGGGCGTGTGCCTCCTTGGCCGACTGCAGAGCCCCGGTGTGCTTGGCGTCCCGTTCGCTGAGCGCCGCCTCGTGTTGCTCCCGGAGTGTGGCGAGCTCTTGGGCGTGCGCTTCCCGGGCACGAGCGGCGTCCGAGCGGAGCTCGGCGGCGGTCGCCTGGTCCTTGGTGTGCGCCTCACCTGCCTGCTCGACCCTGGTCCAAAGTTGGGCGATTGTGCTCTCCCGCTCGGCTGTCGCACGCTTCGCCGTCTCGAGCTCGCTGCGCAGCGCAGCAAGCTCCTGGGCGTGCGCTTCGCCGGTGCGCTGTGTCTCTGCCTGGCGCTCGGCGTCCCGGTCGACAAGGGTCTTGGCGTGGCGTTGCTCCACCTCGCCGAGCGTCGCCTCGTGCTGCTGGCGCAGCGCAGCGAGCTCCTGAGCATGGGCCTCTTGCGCCGCACTCTGCTTCGCATCGCGCTCGCCAAGTGCCGTCTCGTGCTGCGAACGGAGGGAGGTAAGCTCCTGCGCATGCGCGTCCTTTGTGGCCTGCAGCGCCCCGGCGTGCTTGCTGTCGCGGTCGCTGAGCGCCGCCTCGTGTTGCTCCCGGAGCGTGGCGAGCTCCTGGGCGTGTGTCTCCGTGGCCGACTGCAGCGCCCCGGTGTGCTTGGCGTCCCGTTCGCTGAGCGCCGCCTCGTGTTGCTCCCGGAGCGTGGCAAGCTCCTGCGCATGGGCTTCCTGCCCCGCCGTGTCCTTCGCTGCTCGCTGGTCCAGAGCGCTCTGGTGCTGCTCGCGGAGCGCGGCAAGCTCCCTGGCATGCGCATCCTGCGCCGCGGCGAGCCTGGCGTCCCGCTCCTGGAGCTCGGTCGCGTGCTCCTGAGAGAGCACCGCAAGCGCCTCTTCGTGGGTCTTGCTGGCGCCGTCGAGGGCGTCGCTGAGCTTGGCCTCCCGCTCGCCGAGCGCCGTTTCGTGCCGCTGGCGCAGCGAGGCAAGCTCGTTGGCATGCGCTTCCTTCACCCGCTTCGCCTCGGCCTGCAGCTCGGCAATCACGCCTTCGTGCTTCCCGGCGGTAGCCTTGGCCTCCCCCAGCTGCTGCTGCAGTGCAGCGAGCGCTTGGGTGTGTGCCTCCTTGGTCTGTACCGCGGCCGCGTCCCGCTGGCTGGCGGCGGACGTGGCGTCTTGCAGCTGCTGCCAAAGTGCGGCGATCTCCTGGGCATGCGCCTCTGAGCTCTTTTTCGCCTCGGCCTCGAGGCGGGTCACGGTGGCTTCCCACTCGCCCGTGGCCGCTGTGGCCACCGCCAGCTGCTGCTTCAGGGACGCAAGCTCCTCCGCGTGCGACTTGCTCGCCTTTTCGGCGTCGGCACGCAGCTCGCTGATCGTGTTCTCCCGCTCGGCTGTCGCACGCTTCGCCGTCTCGAGCTCGCTGCGCAGCGCAGCAAGCTCCTGGGCGTGCGCTTCGCCGGTGCGCTGTGTCTCTGCCTGGCGCTCGGCGTCCCGGTCGACAAGGGTCTTGGCGTGGCGTTGCTCCACCTCGCCGAGCGTCGCCTCGTGCTGCTGGCGCAGCGCAGCGAGCTCCTGTGCATGGGCCTCTTGCGCCGCACTCTGCTTTGCATCGCGCTCGTCCAGCACGCCCTTGTGCTGCTCCCGCAGGAAGGCGAGCTCCTTGGTAAGCTCCTCCCGGACAGCACGCACGCCCTCAGAGTGCTTGGCGTCGCGCTCGTCGAGGGCGCTCTGGTGCTGCTCGCGGAGCGCGGCAAGCTCCTTGGCATGGCCCCCCTGTGCTGCGGCCAGCTTTGCATCCCGGTCTTCCAAGGCGCTCTTGTGCTGCTCCCGGAGCGAGGCGAGCTCCTTGGCATGGGCTTCCCGCGCCGCGCTCTGCTTCGCATCGCGCTCGCCCAGGACACCCTTGTGCTGCTCCCGGAGGGAGGCGAGCTCCTGGGTGAGCTGCTCCCGCACGGCGTGCACAGCCTCAGCACGTTGCGCTTCATGCTGCCGCCGCAGCGAGTCGAGCTCCTTGGCGTGGTCCTTGGCCGCCTGCTTGGCGACCTTCTCTAGCCGGGCGACGGCCGCCTCGTGCTCCGAGGTGGCCGCCTGGAGCGCCTCGGCGTGCTTTGCGTCGCGCTCGCCCAGCGCCCCCTGGTGCTGCTGCCGCAGCGCGTCGAGCTCTTGGGCGTGCGCCTGCTTGGCGCGCTCCGCCTCGGCCTGCAGCTGGGTGACGACGGCCTCGAGCGCGGCGAGCTCCTGGGCGTGCTTGCTCTGCGCCTGCTCCGCGTCGGCGCGCACCTTGGCCAGGGCCGCCTCATGCTCGTCCGAGGCGGCGCGGAGCGCGTCGCTATGCTTGGCGTCGCGCTCGGCGATCTCGGCCGCCTGCTGCTGCTCGAGCTCCCGCAGCAGGGTGCGCATCTCGTCCAGCGCGGTCCTGTGCCGCTGCTGCAGAGCCTCGATCTGCGCGGCGTGGTCCCGCTTGGCCTGCTCGGCGCTGGCCCGCAGCTGGTCGACCAAGGCCTTGTGGTGGCGCGCCTCGGTGTTGGTCGCGTCCCGCTGCCGCGTCCGTTTCTCGGATGCCTGCTTGGCCGCGGCGAGCTCCTCCTGGAGCGAGTGCGCATGCTTCTGGTGCTGCTCGAGCTCGGCGCGCAGCGCGCCGAGGATCGACGTGTGCTCCTGGGCCCGCTGCGTCTCCTGGCGCTTGTGCTCCGTGGAGGCCTCGTGCAGCGCCTCGCGGTGCGCCGCGTCGCGCTCACTGAGCGTGCGCGCATGCGCTGCCTTGAGCTCCTCGAGCTCGTGCCGCAGCCGCGCGAGTGCTGCATCGCGCTTCTTTTCGAGCTCATCGGTGAGCGCGGCGAGCGCGTTCTTGTGCTTCTTGTCCCGCGACTGGAGCTCGGACGTGTGGCTCCGCTTCGCCGCCTGCATCTCGTCTGCGTGCCGCTTCTCCAGGTTCTCGGTGACCAGCGTGTGGTCCCGCAGCACCGTGTTAAGCCGGTTCTCGTGCTCCTTAGCGAGCGTTGCGTACTCGCGGGCGTGCTCCTCGCGCAGCAGCTCGAGCGCCTGCTGGTGGTCCTGGCTGCGCTGCTTGGACGCCTCGTCGAGCGCGCGCTGGTGCTCGGCCTTGAGCGCGGCGATCTCGTCCGCGTGCTGGGCGCGCATCTGCTCGAGGGCTGCGGCGACGTGGTCCACGTCGGTCATGACGTTCGCCTCCACCATGGTCGGCTTTACCTCGTACCCGTGCGCCTCGAGCTCGGCGCCGAGCCCGCCGGCGGCGACGGGCGCCGCGACCGACGCGCCGCTCACAGAGCGCTGCACGGGCGGCTCCGGTGCGGGCGCGCCCAGCAGGTTGGCAAGCGACGGGTCGAGCGCCTCGTCGTGGACCACCACGCTTTCGTCCGCAAACGACTCATCGTCCGGCTGGGTCTGCCCCGAGATGCTCCGCGCGCTAAAGGCGCGCGGCGCAACGCGGCGCAGGCCGTGCGGGCGGCGGCGCGGCGGGCTGCTCTGCTGCTGGGCGATGGACTCGTCGATCCACGCGTCGTCCTCGTCGTCGTCGCTGAGCTCCTCGTCGAACACGCCGCCGCTCGGCAGGCGCACGCCGCTCTTGCTCAGCGCGCGGCGCAGCTCGGCCACCTGCTCACGGAGCCGCCGCTGCTGCTGGTTGTCGCGCCCGAGGCGCTTGATCGCCATCGAGAGCTTGGTGCGCAGCTCCTCCGCCTCGGGGTTCGCCGCGTCGAGCGCGGGCGCCGCGCCCTGGCGCCCGGGGCTGTCGGTGCCGCCAAAGTGCAGGTGCCGGCGCACGCCCATGTCCGAGGCGGACACGTTGCTCACGTCGGCGGGCTCGTCGCCTGGCTCGCTCTCCTCGGCGGCGCCCGGCACGGTGGGCAGCGCCTGGGCGCCCGGTGCCCGCGTGTGCGTGTCCTGGAAGCGGCGGATCTGCCCCTGCAGGTCCGACACGTTGCGCTGGAAGCTGGCGCGCTCCTTGCGCGAGAGGGCCTGGTCCATATCGCGCTGCTTCTGCAGCTTCTTCAGCTTCTGCTCCATCTCCTCGTACTCGGCGCGCTGGAGCTCGTGCGCCTCGCGGATCCGGTCCAGGTCCGCGGCCACACGCGCTCGCTCGCTCTCGGCCTTGCTGAGGGCCGCGTCGCGCGCACGCGCCTGGTCCTCGAGCTGCTGCTGCAGCACGTGCAGGTCCCAGTTCTCCTGCCTGGCCGTGTCGCTCGCCTGCTCGAGCGAGGCGAGCCGCGCCTTGGACGCGTGCAGCTCGTTGTACGCGTCCTGCCGCTCCTGCTCCATCTGCGCGCGTTCCTTCTGCATCTCCTCCAGCTGCCGCTGCAGCTGTGCGACGAGCCCGCCGGACGCGAGGCTCGGTGCGGACACGTCACGGCCGGCGGGCGCATCGCGGCTAAACGCGGCGACGATCTGCTGGAACAGCCGCTGCTTCGTCTGCTGCAGCTCGTGCATCTCGGCGGCGACCTGCTCCCGGTCGGCCGCAGCGCCCTCGCCCATATCGTCCATCAGCGCCTCGAGCTGGCGCTGGTGCTGCAGGAGCCCCTGCCCCAGCAGCCCAGCCGCGTGCATCTGCTCGCTGACAGCGGCGAGGTCATCCTTCACTTGCTGGAGCACGTCTGCCATCGTGGCACGCCCGCTCGCGGAGCTCGTGCGTTTGCCACCGCCACCGGACGGACCCGATCACGTTGCAACAACGCGTCGAGCGCGGTGCGCGCGCGCTGGCGGGGTGTTATTTCGTTCGGCCGAGCTGGGCGCCTGGGGCACGCGCGCAATTTCGCTGCCGCAGCGGGCATGCGGGTGGAGGCGAACTTGGCTGTGGCGGCTACTTAGTTGTCCACGTCCTGGGTGCCGGTGTACTCCTGCAGCTGCTGGCAGGCGCCTGGCCAGTCGAGCGAGCCGCTGCAGAGCTGCTTGAGCACGCTGATCACCTCGTCGATGGCGCCGATGCGCTGCGTGGTGGTGTCGCGCTCGCGCAGCGTCATGGTGCCCTTGCTCAGCGAGGCAAAGTCGAGCGTGCAAGCGAAGGGCGTGCCAAGCTCGTCGTTGCGCGCGTAGCGACGGCCGATCGTCGCGCTGCTGTCGTCGATGCGCGAGGGGATGCCGGCGGAGCGCAGCTTGCGGCTCACCTCGCGCGCGAGCGGCGAGAGCTTCTCGTTGGAGCTGATCGGCACAATGAGCACCTTGAAGGGCGCGACGAGCGGCGGGAGCGAAAGCACGCCGCGCTCCTTGTCCTCCTCGCGCGCCCAGAAGCAGTGCTCAAGCAGCGCGTAGAAGATGCGGCCGAGACCGAACGAGGGCTCGATCACGTTGGGCGTGAAGCTGCGCACGCTCTCCTTGATCGTCTTGAGCTCCACGCTGACATGGTCGGGCGTCACCTGGAACGTCTGGCCATTGGCCTCGACGGTGCCCGCGCCCTGCGCGAGCTCGCCCTGGAGCCGCTGCAGCTGCGCCTGGTCGAGCGCCAGGATGGTCTCCTCGATCGCCTTGGCGTCCTTCTTAAAGTGCGGGCCCATCACCTTCTTGTTCACCGTCGGCACCAGCTTCTCGTACACCTTGGGCTCCTTGAGCGGCACCTGCACCACCATGTCGTGCTTGGTGCGCCGGCTGTGCATCGTGAGGTCGTACGCGCTCCGGTCCGCACAGCCGACACACTCGATCCAGCCGTAGCTGGTGTGGATCTCAGCGTCCCAGCAGTCCGCCGCGTAGTGCGCCATTTCGTTCTCCATGTGCTGGCGGAAGCGCAGCCGCTCGGGGTTGATGCCGATGTTCTCCAGGTAGAGGTAGATGCGGCCCACAAAGTAGCCGAGCGTCTCGTTGTCCACCATGCCGCTGCGCACCGCGTCGCCAAGCGACATCTTGCGCACCGTGCTCTCCCCGGCCTTCTGCACGTCGCGCGGCAGGAACGGCAGCACCAGGTGCTCCACCTCCACGAAGCGCGGGTGCGTCTTGTTGAGCGGATCGACAAAGTGCTCGATCTCGGCCATGGTGAACTCACGCACACGGAGCAGGCCGGCGCGCGGGCTGATCTCGTTGCGGAAGCTCTTGCCGATCTGTGCACTCGCGAACGGCACGCGGCCGTAGTTGAAGTCGAGCAGGCGCTCAAAGTTGATAAAGTGGCCCTGCGCCGTCTCGGGGCGCAGGTAGCCCTTCGTCTGCCCGGTCGGGCCGATGTTGCTCTCGAACATGAGGTTGAACTCGGTCGGCTCCGAGACCTCGTTGCCCGTCGCCGGTGCGCGGATGTCGTACTTCTTGATCAGCTCCGCGAGCTGCGGGCCGCCAAAGTCGTCCAGCTGCGCCAGCATCTTGCGGTACTCGCTCGCCGTGGCGTCGTCCAGCTTGACGGGCACCGCCTTGGCGCGCTTCTTGGTCTTCTTGTCCTCGGCGGCCGCCGCACCGGGGTTCGTCGCCTTCTGCGCGGCGCCGGCCTCAAGCGCCCGGGCCTCCTCGTCGCCCTTGAGCCGCGCCTCGATCACGTTCTCCACGAGGTGGTCCGCGCGGTAGATCTCGCCCGTCTTGGTGTCCTTGACCATCCAGTCGGCGAACTTGTCCACGTGGCCGGACGTCTTGAGCACGTCCGAGAGCGTCATGATCGTCGTGTCCACCTCGAGCATGTCCTCCTCGATGATGAAGTGGTTGCGCCAGTGCGAAATCAGGTTCGCCTGCAGCGCCGCGCCGCTCGGGCCGTAGTCGTACAGGCCCGAGACACCGCCGTAGATCTCGAACGCCTGGGTGTAGAAGAACCGCTTGGTCATGAGGCCCTCGAGCTGCGCACGCTCAAAGGGGTGCGCATCCTTCTTCACGGGCGCCGTCGGCGCCGGTGCGTTGCTCGCCATGCTTCGGTGGGGCGCTAGCCGTGCACACGTAGTACGATGCCAGGTATTCCAGGTCCGTGGCGCACTTGCTTCCAGTGCGCGTGGTGCAGAAGAAAGCCCTAGACAGCGCCAGCAGGCAGAGATGGGCATCCAATGCAGGAAGTGCAGCCGAAGCGTGTCGAACATGGGGCGTCAGTCACGTGACTGCGAAGCCCATGCGCGCGACCGACGAACGAGCCACCGAGCTATGCTGCGACTCGGTGCGACGGTGCGCGGCGCGGCGCGGCTTGCGCCGCGTGTGTCGCTGCAGCCTGCCATCTGCGCGCGCACGTATGCGAGCGGTGCGGCCCAGGCGCGTGACGCGGGCCGCGGCCGGTTCTGGGCGCTCGCGCTCGCCTGCCTTGCCGGTGGCGGCGCCACGGCGTACCTGGTGCTCGAGGCGCTCGACGAGCGGCCCGGGCGCACTGCGGCCGGCGGCGACCAGGGTGGCTCGGTGTTTGTGCAGCTGCCGCCGACCGAGCGCCGCCTGCCGCTGCATACCGTGTACGCATGGGGCTCGAACCTGTATGTACGCGCTGCTGTCCGTGCGCATGCTGACCTGGCCAGGAACCTGGTAGCGGCGCCGCAGTCACCGAGCACGAGCCGCGTCGCGCGCCCGCAGAGGGTTCCGGCGTTTGACGGCGTCGCCCTGCGGGATATGCAGCTCGCAGAGACGTACGGCGTGGCGGTGGACGTGAACGGCGACGTGGTCCAGTGGGGCACGGGCTTTGCGACCGCGCCAGGCTCGCCGCAGCTCCCGCGCAAGACGCTCACGGGCATGGACATTGTGCGCGTGCAGCTGACACCACGCAAAGTGTATGCGCTCGCGCGCTCCGGCGATGTCTACGTGTTTTCCGCGTCCGAGACGGAGCAGGAGCGGACCAAGTCCACGCCGGCGCCCTCCTGGCTCGGTGCGCTCGCCCCGTGGTCGCGCACCCCCAACATTGCGTGTGCGAAGCTCTCGTGCGCGGACCCGGCGAGCGGGCGCTCCTCCAGCGAGCGCTTCACGGACATTGCCGCCGGCGAGCACCACGTCCTGGCTCTTTCCCGCCGTGGGCGCGTCTGGGCGGTGCCCGTGGACGAGCAGGCCAATGCGTACGGGCAGCTCGGCCAGACGCAGGTGACGCTGAATGCGCGCGGCAGCTCGGGCGAACCAAAGGCGGAGACTGCCCGCCTGGAGCCGCTGGCAGCTCGCCGTGGCGAAGCGCTCCCGACAGCGGCGTCTGGCGAGCTGCTGGCCCCGTCCAGTGTGTGGTACGCGACGACGCTGCAGCCCGTGCCGGCGCTACGTGACGTGGGCGTGGCGCAGATCGCCGCTGGCTCGGAGCACTCGCTCGTGCGCACGACCGAGGGCCGCGTACTTGCCTGGGGCCGGAACAACCTCGGGCAGCTCGGCCTCGGCACCTCGACCAGCGCCGAGGCCGTCGCCGTGCCGAGCGAGGTGACACTGCCGACGTCCGTGGTCGGCCGCTCCGCGACTTGCACGGCGATTGCCGCCGGCGCGGTGAACAGCTTCTTTGTGGTGCAGAGCGCGCAGCGGGCCGGCGAGGCGGCCGGCACGGACGGCGCAGTGCCGCCGGCGGAGCGCGGGAGCCCGACGCGGGTGGACCTGCTTGCCTGCGGCGGCGGACAGCGCTCGACGCTCGGCAGCGGGCAGCGGAACCAGGTATGCAGCACGCCGGTGCGGGTCAAGAATGTGTCTGGCCTGCAAGAGTACGACGAGGCACATGCGCAGCTGCGCCCGGTCGGCGTGCACGCGGTGAGCGTCGGGACGAGCGGGCAGTGCGCCGTGGTGCTTGACGCGCCGTCTATGGGCGAGGAGACGCGGCGCGACGTGTACGTCTGGGGCGCGAACGACGCGTGCCAGCTCGGCACAGGCAAGCGCAGCAGCCTGGCGGTGCCGGCGGTGCTCACCGCGGTGGACGAGGCGAGCGGGCTGGACGGCCGCTCCTCGCCCGTGCTCAACCGGCTGCTGCTCGTGGAGCGTACGGGGGGAAAGACACTTGGATTCTCTACGGGCGGCCCGGGGAAGCACCGCAGTGTGCGGAGCGCCGAACAGGCCATCGCCGCGGGTGGCAGCAGCATGGCGCTGTACACGCGGGTCGCAGTCTAGTCGTTTTCGTGGCCGTAGATCTTGTTCTTCCATCCGAGACGCTCGAGCGTCCATCCGAACACGGTCTTGTTCTTGGGGTCGTACGCCGAGACATTGAGGCGCACCCAGCGCTTAGGGTCGTTGGCGATGTTGTCGATGCGCTTCATCTGCGCGTCGGTGAGCTTGACCATGGTCAGGTTCGTCTTGGCGCGCTGCGGGTTGGAGCTCTTCGGGAGCACACCCACGCCACGCTGCACGTTCCAGCTGAGCACCACCTGGCTCGCGGTGACGCCGTTGCCCACCTCCTCGGTGACCGCCAGCACGTCGGGATCACGCAGGATGGGCGAGTTCGCCTGGCCGAGCGGCGTGTAGGCGGTGACCACGATGCCCTTGTCCTGGCACAGCTTCACCAGCTCGTGGTCGGGGTTGTACGGGTGGCTCTCGATCTGGTTGACGGCTGGCACCACCTTAGCCGACTTGAGCAGCTCCGTGAGGTTGTCCACGTCAAAGTTGCTCACGCCAATCGCGCGCACCTTGTCCTTGCGCGTCTCGAGCAGCTTCTCCATGTCCTTCCAGGTGTCCACGAACGACACGCTGTCGTCCGGCTCTAAGGTGCCGAGCTTGTTCGCTTGCGGCCAGTGCATCAGGTACAGGTCGACGTAGTCAAGGCCCAGGCGCTCGAGCGACTCGTCAAACGCCTTCTCCACATCATTGTGGCGGTCGTTCCACAGCTTCGTGGTGACGAACAGCTCCTCGCGTGGAATCCCGCTGTTCCGCATGCACTCGCCCACCACTTCCTCGTTCTTGTAGGCGGCCGCGGTGTCAAAGTGGCGGTACCCCGCCCTGACGTTCACCATCATGCCCTCACGCAGCTCGTCACCCTTCCCGGGCTCGCCCATCCAGCAGCCAAGCCCGACAGCGGGCATCTTGGCACCGGTGTTCAGCGTCAGAAGAGGCACAGTTTCCATGGTGATCGTAGTAGGTTGCCTTCTCACCCCTTCCCGCCCACGTCCCGTAGCACCGCACGCACGGACGTTGGCGGCTTTGCATCACGTGACCAAAATGCTCGTACTAACGTGGCAGCGAGCGGCAACCAACGCGTGTTACTTTACTAGGGATTTTTTTGGTGGCGGCCATGGCCAACGAGCCTTCGTACGAGGACTACGTGGAACGGTACGTCGCGGGTGCATGCAGGCACCGTACTGACCCTGTGCAGGATTCACTACTCCGAGAAGTACTCGGACGACAACTGGGAGTACCGGTATGTGTCCGACCACCGCTTATGTCCGCCGGCTGACCCTGCGCAGTCACGTCATTCTCCCGAAGCCATTCCTCAAGCGGATCCCCAAGCACTACTTTGACCCGGAGGAGCCCGGTGTGCTGCGCATCCTCTCGGACAGCGAATGGCGCGGCATTGGCATTACGCAGAGCCTGGGCTGGGAGCACTACGAGGTGCACGGTACGTCGCCCTATACGCTACCATGAGCAGGCAGCTGACGCGCGCCAGCGCCTGAGCCTCACATCCTTCTTTTCCGCCGGGAAAAGGACTACCAAGAGAAGGTACGTCGGCTTTGTCGCCCAGTGCCGCTGACCGTCCAGTATGGCCCACACGGCAAGCCGTCTGATGCGGCCAAAATTCGCAACCTGCAAGCCCAGCACCCTCAGTAGATAGCTAACGGTCTGTATCAACTATTACCATTCACAGCAAGCCAGAGTAAGCGCCAGGAGCGCCGAAGCACCGTATCGATAGAGACGCTGTCAGGATGCGGGCTGGCGAGCCGGGCCCGGAGTGGCGTCGTCTGCCTGAATGTGATGCGATGCTGCGCTCGAACAGTCACTCGCGTAGCCTCGGGCTCCCGCAGGCTGTTCGTAAGCCGCCCGCTCTGCTCGCCTAACAGGCGTATCAGGCCTGCCGACGCGCCTGACGCGTCGTAGCTCGCGTTTGATTATTACAAAGCAATTTCACTGCAGCCAGGGCCGTCACCATCTGGGCTACGACGAGCATGGTGCCGACCGAGACCGAGTTCGCGCACGGGCTCGCGCGGCCACACGATGTGGTCCAGAGCCTGTTTGGTACGTGGGTCCAAGCAGCGGTCATCACTGACGCGGCAGACGAGTGCGGCGGTCGTGCCGAGGAGCTCGTCCCTCGGGTGAAACATTACTACCAGGGGCTATTCCACGAGCCGGAGCGCCTCAGTCGCGTACGTGCTGTCCCGCTGTATGCCACGCTAACCGCAGATCCCGTACTTTTCGCCGGCAAATGCCGAGGAGCTCGTCGCGCTGAGCCAGAGCGACGCCGGCCGTGACGGCGGCGTCCTGGTCCGGTGGCGCTGCATGGTGCAGGACACGGGGCTTGGCTGCGAGGTGTTCCTCGCATCTACGCGCCACGAGGCCACGGGCAAGTCTATGTGTGGTCTCTTTGGCGGCGACGCGCGCGCGGCGCCCGCCGTGTTTGCTGACGAGGCCGCCGCACAAGCTCAGGGCGCCCTGTGTGAACGCACTGTGCTTTGTGGCGTCTCGCTGCCCGGCGAGACGCTCTGGGCACACAAGATGGCCGCTGGCATCTCAGACGAGCAGCGCAGTGCCAGGCTTGAGGCGGCACTTTCGCGCATGACGCTCAACGGCACGTCCTCGACGCCTGTCAAGCGGATGCGCCGGGCGCCGCTGGCGGAGCAGGCGAGCGTCTCGGCATTGGTCAAGGTTCGTCCGTCCCTGCCACTACAGAGCTGACCGCCAGGTGTACGATGTCGACTTTGCCGAGCAGCTTAAGACGACCGAAGTGGTCGACCTGGTCGGCGTCCTGGACGTTGGCGTGATGCCCAACGCCGATTGGCAGTCCTGTGGTACAGATGCGCCTGAGGAGCCCCCGGCGACGGTGCCGTGCATCCATGCCGTGCTCCTAGATCGCTCTTCGCCGGGTGCCGTGCTGCAGCCGCTCGTCAGTGCCGCACAGCACTGGCTCTCGCCCCCGTTCCCGTCTCGTGAAGCGACGCGGGATGCACTGATCAGCTACATGGCTACGGCGCTCGGCAACGACCGGCTCGCTGCCGAGTTTTGCCTGTTTGCACTCATCGCACGCATCCACCAGCGGCGCCCGGGGATTGCACTCGGCTCTCTCTCGCTCAACCTGTCCAACGTGGTAGCCGCCGGTCCGGGCAAGGCGCAGCTCACCGAGGTTCTTGAGACGCTCTGCCCCGGCGTCGTGTCGCAGTCGCTTGCACTGAGCCAACTGAACGACGAGAGTGCATCCCTGTTCCCCCGGAGCACAGACGCCGGCCTACAGCCCGGCCGCCTGCAGCTGCCGGACGGCACATGCGTCGTGGTGGATGAGGTGGCCATGGGCGAGGGCGAACTCAAGGACGCCGGCGTGCGCAACGTGCGTGCGCTCGCCTCGGTGCTCCAGCAGCACACGCTGCCATATGCTTTCCCGTTCTCCGAGTTCGAGTTCAACACGGATCTGAACGTGGTGGTGCTTAGCACCGGCAAAACGCTCCTGCCGGCGGACGTGCAGGTGCCAGTGCGCCCAGAGACGGGCGCCGCATCGCTCGACATGCGCACGCGCACGCGCGCCGAGCCACCTACCGCCGCGCAGCTTGACGCGTTCCGCCTGTTCCTCCTCCAAGCGCGCCAGGCACACTGTATCATCCCTGAGAGTGTCTCGGAGTACATTCAAAACGACTTTGTGGACCGCCGCCAGACGAACAAGGAGGCCTACACGCAGGACGACCTGCAACTGCGGATCGGCATTGCGCGCCTCCTGTGCGCCTCGTTGGGCCGCGAGCAGCTCGACGTGGACGCGTATAACCGTGCCAAGGAGCTGGACGAGCAGCGCAAGGCACGGTTTCCATAGGCCTGTAGTCGGCGCCGACCTCCACTTGGCCCGATCACATCTTTGCCCAACACAACACGGCCGATGAGTTCAACGCCACAACTGGGCGGTACGTGGCGCTCGCGGCACGGCACGCCACACCGGGGCGCGGACTCGGCGGCGTACGGCAGCCCGCGCCACACGCCGCAGCAGGCGCGTGGTGCAGGCGACGGTCAAATACCCAAGACGCCACTGGGCCGTGTCTCGGCGGCCGATGTCAGCTCCCAGCATAGCCCCGTGTTCCGCCGCAGCGTGCCGTTCGGCAGCCCCAGCGCACGCGTGATGGCGGCTCGAGGAAGCCCTTCCGTGGGTGCTCCGCGCATCGACGCCGAGAGCGCGCCGCCGCGGCGTCACGGTGGCTATGTGCGCCGTCGGTCGTGGGAGGCTTGGTACGTTGCCCCGGATGCTGCCCTAGATTTGCTCACACGCTAGGCTGGCGCAGCTGCCGTCCGCGCTGCTTGCGAGGCTGCAGTCTCTGCAAATGGACATTGAGGAACTGATCCACCGCCCCTCGCTTGGTCTTCCCCTGGCCCTTCTCTTTCACGCGCTGTCGCTGCTGGCGCAGATCCTGCTGCCCGGCTCGTCGTTTGCGCTGCCCGGCCTCTCGTCGGCGTACGTGCCGCCGTCGCAGCGCCGAGGCCAGGCAAAGCTATTTGCGTCGGAGCGGCGCTTTGGTGGAGGCGCTCCAGGCAGCTACGCCGCCTCGCTCGGCCGCATGATTGCCGCACAGCGCACCACGGCACTCCGCTGGACGGTGCGTCATCGAATCGGCTACCCTGTCTAACCTGCAGTCGATCGCACTGTTTGTGGCCCTCGTGGCCGTCTCCGTGTACAACACATACCTGCTCTTCTCTAAGCGGAGAGACTACCGGCTCTGGTACCGATCTGAGGCAGACGCCCTCAAGAATAAGCATGCCTCCCTCCAGGCACCGCCCCGGGAGGAGCCACCGCCTCCATCGTGGGAGGAACGTGCCAAGATGCTGGCATTCAGTCTCGCTCGTCAAGTACCCATTGTCGAATGGTTTGTTCCACCGCCGCCACCGCCGCCAGCACCAGAGACGCCTACCGAGTCCATCTATACACTTCGCGTATGGGACGTGCTCGAGGTGCCGCTGCAAGTGTTTACGTACGTGCCCCTACGATTTCTGCCATTCTGACCGGCAGCATTTACTCGCCTGCACATGCGCTATGGTGGGCTATCGCGGGCTCGCTCGGCATGCATGCCGTCACTACGTGGCTCGTGACCGCCGTATTGATGACCCTCTTTTCCGTCCAGGCCTACTTTCTTTCGCAAGAGTACACGGAACTGGTCAAGGACCGCAGCGTCATTTCCGCCGAGATGCTCCGTGAGTACGATGAAAAGGTATGTGCACAGGATCGTGCTGCCGTGTACTAACTCTACAAGTTTGTTTTTCCCCGCGCCATGCCGCTGGTGCGTGATGCTTGCACCATGACCGAAGACCTGGACACGTCGGCCGCATTTTCTCCCATAGGCTGCTAGTCCCACCGGTCTGCCTCTCGGCGTTCAATCGATGGTGACCGCCGGCGTTCCCACCCATCTTCTCGCGGCGGTGATACAGGTCCCCAGCGCCGGGGTACTGGTCGGTTGGGCTCTTTGTCATGCCGGGGCTGCGGCTCGTCGCTTTCACGCATCTCGGTAAATGTCACTGCGACACGCACGCCGTCGATTTGACCGCGGTCCATATGCGAGATGGCTAGCTGCGCATCCTCGGGCGATGCGAACTCGATCATGGCACTCCGCCGTTGCGTGCGATCTGCAAGGTCAGTCTGGTTCAGCCACGAGGTTTGCTACACACAGTGGGGGGGTGTCATGCGCAGCCGCTCGATGCTGCCGTAGAATCCAAAGATCTCCTCAATGTGCCGCTCTACCACTTTGGCTGTGAGGCCGTACACGAACACGCGGGCCGGCGTGTCGGAAGGCGGTTCGGTCGCATATTCTCGGCCGGGGGAGAGCGAAGCCGGCGGCCGCGAAGGCGAGGCGCTCCCGGCCCGAGAGCTGCGAGGGCTAAAACCACGCGCGCTTGGGCTACGCGACCCGTTGGGGGACCGCCGTGGCGAGTCGCCAGACGAATCTGCGCTCATGTTACGTCCAGCACCAGTCACGGTGTCGTCGTGAGTGGAGGCTCTGGCGCAAGCTTCCCCAGCCTTACGTAAGAGACGCGGTCTGGACAAAGGCTGATTGTGGCGCGACACTAGATGGTGCAGCGGGCCTAGGCCGGCTGGTGGCGGTATGCGGCGGTATAAAGAGGACAGGTGCTTTGACCTTGGAGTCATAATGCCATGGGTGGCATAGGCAAGCATCTGGGTGGGACACTTGGCGTGGTGCCGGGCATCGCCGTGGCTGTTGTGTCCGTTAGCTATGTGCTGCAATATGTGCTGCGAGATATCGCCATACGCCGGGAGCGGGTCTCCTTGGTCCTTGATGCAGTTCGTACATTGGCCGAATGTGCCTGTCAACACACGGAACAAAGCTTGGATGCTCTGAGCCACCTACCGGAGCGATTGGCGGCGAACGCACGGATGCATGTGGCCCGTGCGACAGAAACGGCCGTGCACAGAGCAGCCGAGTTGATGCTTGCAGTGTGCGTAAGACACCCCTAGAGGTTCGCAGAGCTCACCCGGCTTAGAATTCCCGTGGTCCGTGTCCTTGTTCAGATCGCGTGCAGTGTCTATCGGTCTGTGTTCCTGTGCACCGTTCAGCTCGTGGTCCAGAGTGCCCTGGCTGTGCTGGACGCAGCTATTCATGCACTCTCGGATGCCATCCAGTCTGCGATCAAGCTGCTCCGTACCATGATCCGCGGTGTTATTGAAACCGGCGAAGGCGCCGTTGATGTGGCTGTCGACTCGGTCAACATGGTAGCCGGGCTCTTTGGTGGGCACGTGGACGAACCCAAGATGTCGGTCCCAGACCTAGAGTACGTCCAGCTCGGTGCATGGTCCCACTGACAGGTGCAGTGCACTAAAAAATGTAACACTCCCACCCCCTTTTCTCAATGCAGTGTCCAGCCTTGGTAACAAGATACCGACTGTGTCGGAACTTCGGGGCACGGCAGAAGATGGGCTCCTCACGTCTCTCGACGCGTTTCGAGACCAGGTGCAGTCACGTATGTGCACCAGCGTCGAGAGACATGCTGACTTGCAGGCCTTTCGCAGTTTCAACTGGTGCTTCCAGAGCCGGCTTTCCGTTTGCCGGGAAGGTCTCAGCTTTGTAACAAGCTTAACTTGCAGCTGATTGACAACGTTGACCACATCCAGCGGACGTATGCACATCGCGCATCCACGGCCCTGATCCTCGCCGTTAGCATTGGAGGTGTGCAGGCCATTATTCTCCCGCTTTGCTGGCTAGAGATACGGCGACCCTGCTCGCACGCCTTTGAGAGTCACGAGGTGGGTTTTCTACGGACGTTTGGCCGTGTCCTAGGCTCCTGGATTCTGCATCGTGCCACTTTCGTGTTTTTGGTCGTATGTGCGGCAGAAATGGCAAGGGCTGGAGCACAGTTGTGGGCACTAGGGAAACTTCGCAAGGCTACAGAAGGAGTGCGCCGGTCTCGATGCCTTGCAGCGCTAACAGTGAGCAGTTTGATTCACTGTTTCCTCCGCTCGCGCCGCTGGCGGTGCAGCAACTCGAGAATCAAACACATGCTGTCTCTGTCGCATTCGCTCAACAAAACAACCGGGAAATTGGCGGAGTACAGGACCGGCTCAACAGCGAGCTGCTTGGCTGGGCCAGGAACAGCGCTGGAGCGGCAGCTAATACGCTGGACGACTTGCTGACCGCTGTCACCGACACTTTGCACGACATGCTGGCAGGTACGCCATTTGAGGCGCCCGCAGATGGTTTCGTTAGCTGTGTCCTCGGAAACAAGGTCCGGGGCGTGGAGCGTGCAGCTGGTTGGCTCCGAGAGCATTTGCGCATCACGCTACCGAGCGTTCCGGACGATATTCTCCAGCTGCCGGGCGCAAACACGCTACTCACACCTGGGCTGAACACGAAACTCGGGGGTGCCGCGCTGGGGTACCTCGACACGTTTCTGCAGATGGAGAGGGCGCACGTGCGGAACGACCTGCTAGCGGCCCTCATGGTGCTCGCACTCTACCTGGCGATCCTGGTACTTTGTGCATTACTAGCGACAGGAATGCGGCTCGTGGCCGTGAAACATGAGGATAAAGAAGGCACATGCGCCAGGGACTTATGACACAGAGGGCGTCGTGGGCATCATCGGCGCATTGGCCGCCTTGCTGGGCGACATGAGGCTTGGCTTGCTCGGCGAGACAAGGCCCGGCTTGCTCGGCGAAGCGCGCACGCCTGGCGTCGCGGGCGGCTGCGACTTGGCGTGTAGGTCCGTGTTGTCGATCGTGAGGCTCTTGGTCGCGTTTGCCGTCTTGTATACGCCGACCAGGCGGGAGCTGAGCTCGAACATGTTGTTCCGCAGCGAGATGATCACAAACTGGGCGCCACGCGTGCGCTCCTTGATCAGGTTCGCAATGATCGACACGTTGCGGAAGTCGAGCGCGGCGTCGATCTCGTCCATCACATAGAGCGGCGTAGGCTTGTACACGTGCAGGGCAAACACGAGTGCCAGACTGCTGAGCGTTTTTTCGCCACCACTCAGGTTGCTGATGTTCTTCCAGCTCTTCTTGGGGGGCATCACACTGAAGATGATGCCCTCGCTGAACGGATCGAGGCTGTCGACCAGCTCGAGCTCGGCGTTGCCGCCCAGCGTAATCGTCTGGTACATCTCCTTGAGCTTGAGCGAGATCTGGTTGAACCCGTCCATGAACCGCTCGAGCCGCTCCTTGCGCAGCTGCTCGTACCGCTTCTGTGCCTCGTCGCGGCTCTGCGTCGTCTGCTCGAGGTCCCGAGCGCGCGAAATGAGCTCCTCTTCCCGCTGCCGGTACTCGTCGAGCACTGCGAGGTTCGAGTGTCCCTTGTTGAGCCGCTCCTCCAGCTCGGCGATAAGCGACTTGGCCGCGTCCTTGTCGACGCCGGCGAGCTCCTCTTCGCCGAGCGTGCGCAGCGTCGTGTCGCCGCCCTCAGACTCACCCTCGGGTCCCCGCTCGCCCTCGGGCGAGTCAGCCTCGGCGTCGTCCTCGCTGAGCGCCTTGCCCTGCCCCTCCGCGGGCTCCTCGTCGGCCTCGGCGTCCGGCTCGGGCTTGAATGCGCCCTGCTCCACCCGTGGCGAGGGCTCCTCGCTCTCGGGGATGTCGTAGAGGGACAGCTGTGCGTGCTTCTCCTCCCAGTGGTGCAGGCGCTTCTCGTGGTCACTAACTGAGCGCGAGCAGTCCTCGAGCTTCTGCTTCACCTCCATCTCGAGCTTGCGGAACGCGTGAAGTGACTCGGCGTGCTCGTCGAGCTGCGCCTTGGCCGTGTTGCGCTTCTCCGCCTGGTCCTCGAGCGCGTCGTTCGCCTCGTCCAGGCGGCGGCGCAGCTCCTCGGTGGCCTGCGTTTTGCCCGTGATGGTCTCCGCGAGCTCCGCGAGCTCCGCGTCGAGCGCCTGCAGCTGCTCCTCGCCCGCAGCGTGCGCGGACTCGTGCTTGGTGGTGTCCTTCTCGGCCTTGGCCTTGGCGACCTCGGCCTTGGCCATGCGCTCACCGTTGAGCTCCATCATGCCGCGAATGCCCTCGACCTTGGACTTTTGTGCACGCAGCTCCACGCCACCCGCCTCGAGTATCTGCTCCTGGAGCGCGTTGATCTCGGCCTCGATCGCCGCGCTGTGCCCCTGGAGCTCCTCGAGCGTGCTGGCGTGCTGTGCAAGCTGCGCGTCCAGCTCCCGGATGCGCTCTGCGTCTGCCGCGTCCACGCCGCGCCGGGAGCGCAGCTCCTCGACTCGCAGCTCCTCCTCGCGCACCCGCTCCGCGCCGGTGCCGAGGTCCATCTCGAGCATCGCGAGCCGGCGGTCGATCTGCGGCACCCGCTCCTGCGCTTGCTCGTACAGCTCTGTGAACTGCGCGAGCGACTTGCGGTGGCTGTGCAGTTCCTCCTCGGCGAGCTGGTGCTCTTTCTCGAGCTTGGCTGCGTGCTCCGGCGTCACGTCCGCGCCGCCGAGCGAGGAGCCCATCGCGCCGCGGAACACCTTGTTCCCGCCACCGGACATGGTGCCGCTCTTGTCGATGAGCTGCCCCTCCTCGGTGACAACGCGCCAGCGCTTGCCGGCGTACGCGATCCGGTTCGCCTGCTCCAGGTCGCGAGCCACGAGCGTATCGCGGAGCTGGTGGTAGAACGCGGGGGCGAAGCGCTCGTGCTTCGGGCGCACCAGGTCAAACAGCCGCGGCACGCCCTCGGGTGTCTTGATCGGCTGCATCAGCGCCGGCTTGATCTCGAGGCTGTTGAGCAGGATGAAATTGGCGCGGCCGAGCCGGTGCTTGCGCAGGTGCTCGATGCACTGCTGCCCGGTCTCGACACTCTCGACGACCAGGTTGTTCAGCCCGGGGCACGCCGTGCTGATCGCCACGTCGTACCGGTCGTCGATCGCGCCCAGGTTGCCGAGCCGCCCGTGGAAGCCGGTGAGGAGCCCGAGCTCCGCCTGCCGGAGCAGGCTGCTCTGCACGTCACCGCGCGACCGGTTCGCGGCCGCCGCCTGCCGAGCCTCGTCCGCCTGCCGCCGAGACGCCTGCGCACGGGCGGCAAGCTGCGCCTCGTGCCGCTGCATCTCGGCAAGCCGCGCCTCGTCCTCGGCGTTGCGCTCTTCGATTTCCGCACGCTCCGCACGCAGGCGGGACTCCTCCTCCTGCTTCTCCTCGAGGCTCAGGCGCAGCTGCTCGAGCGCCGCCGCGGCGTCCTCGGCATGGTGCGAAGCTTCCTCCTCGCGCGACGCGAGCAGGTCGCGCTCCTCCTGCGCCACGTCGCGCGCCGCGGTGCAGTCGCTGATCTTGGCGCCCCAAGGCGCGAGCTCCTGCTGCTTGGCGTCGATCGCCGCGCTGAACGACTGCGTCTTGCTCTTGAGCCGCTCGCAGATCGCCTCGAGCGCGCTCTCCTCACGTTCCAGCGCGGCCTCGTGCTCCGTGAGCTCCTCACGCAGGTGTGCGAGCTCCTCGCTGGCGTTCTGCGCCGTGGCGCGTGCCGCGGACGCGGCGTGCCGGTCGTCCGTGGTGCTCTTGGACAGTTTCTTGCGCTTGCCGTCGAGCAGCTTGCGGCGTGCCTCGAGCTGGACGATCTCCTTCTCCGCCTGCTCAAGCTCGCGTGTGGCGGCCGACACCTGCGCGGAGACGGCGTCGAACTCGCGCAGGGCGGCGTCGTGCTTGGCGCGGAGCGCCTCGGTGCGCTCCGTCGCGTCTGCGTGCTTCTGCGTCTCGGCGTCGATCTGCGCGCGCAGCGCATCGATCCGCTGCGTGGTGTCGGCGATGTGCACGCGGCTCTCGTGCATGTGCAGCTGCCAGAGCGCGGAGCGCTGCCGGGTGAGCTCGTTATGGTCACGCAGGTACTGGAGCGCCTCGCGGCGGCGCGGCTCGAGGTTCTCGAGCTCGCGCTGCACGATCTTGAGGCGCTGCAGCTTCTCGGCGCGCGACTCGCTGGCCTCGTCCACGGCGCGCGCATGCTGCTCGATCGGCTCCTGGTACCCGCTGGTGCCGATGATGTCCTCGAGGTACTCGAGAAGGCCCTCATCGTGCTCCGTCTTGCCCTTGGGCGGCATCTGCGCAATGCTCTCGACCTCGCCCTGCAGGATCAGGAACCGTTTGTGGTCCAGGTCGATCCCGCGCCCGCGGAGCAGCGTGGTGACTTCGGTGTAGTTAGACCGCTGCCCGTTGATCGTGTACTGCGACTGGTTGTTGCGGAACGCGGTGCGGGCAATCACCAGGGTGCTGTGCGGCACGACGCTGTAGTCGTCCGAGCCCGGCAGGTCCACAATGTCATGGAACCAGACTTCGACGGTGCAGCTGCCCGCCTCCTGCGACCCGTCGCTGTTGTGGATCAGCTCGCTGAGCCGGCCCTGCCGCATCTTGTTTGCGCGCCAGCCAAACACAAACAGGAGTGAGTCGATCACATTGCTCTTCCCGCTGCCGTTCGGCCCGACCACGCTTGAGAAGGACTTGTGGAAGGGGCCGATCACCTGGCGGCCGGCGTACGACTTGAAGTTCTCCAGGACCATCTTGTGGATAATTAGCCGCCTCTGCGGCTGCGCCGCCGGCGCCGGCGTCATGGGCGCCCGCGTGCCGGTGCGCGGTGTAGCGAGCGGCATGCCCGCCGTGGGCTTCCGCGGCGTGGCGAACGGGTTCGCGCCGCGAGCGGGCGTGAACGGCGCCATCCCCTGCGCCTTGGCCGGCGAGATTGCCGAGGGCATGCGGGCCTTGGCGGGCGTCGCTGCAACGGGTGCTTGGGGCGCCGCGGCGCCTGCGAGGCGCATGTTTTCCTTGTCCGCGGGCGAGTCCGGCGGCGTGGTGGCCGCTGCGCTCGGCGCGGAGCGCTGCTCCTCCGGAGCAGCGCTCTGCGGCGCGCCGCGCATGGCAGCGGCCTCGGCCGTGTTGGCCGGCTCGGCAGCCACTCGCTCGTCCGCATCGCCGGCGTCCCCGGTGGCGGGCGCCGGCGCAGGCTCGCTAGCCGATGCCTTGCGGGACACACTGCGCGTGCGCATCGTGCGTGGTTCACCGGCGCGCGTAGCGCCGGACGGCACCCGGCGCTCCACACGCTCGCGCACCATGGTGGCGTGCTGCGCCAGCACCTAATCCAACACACGCGTGTTGGCCGCGCGTGCGCGTGAGCACGTGACTCGTCCCGTGGGTGAGTCGGCCGAGATTTTTGCAGGTCGGACGGCCTGTGCACTGCAGAACCCTTTTTCCCACCGACGCTGGGGCCAGCTCCCTTGGTTGACCGACCTGTGCAAGGCATGCCTCAGGCGTTCTGAGTGCCGAGACACCTGGATTTCCTGCTTGCTTTGCGTTGTGGACAGAGCGCATCGACCGTACGATGAGTCGGCTACCGCCCATTCTTCCCCCGCCCGCCGGGGCGCCCAGTGGTGCGCATCCGCACTCGATATCCAAGTTCTCCTCTGGTGAAGGGGGGATGCCGCCCGGTTCGCCACACGGGTCTCCGCGCCCGATGCTGGCGCACCACCTTCCTGGGACGCTTTCGCCGTACCGCGACTCGTCGGCGCGCTTCCAGTCGCACATTGGCAGCCCGCGCACGAGCAGCCCCCGCATCAGCGCACTGGCACGAGACGCGGCCATGAGCACGTCGTACCCGACATCCTCCTCGCGGCCCTCGTCTCCAGGTGCGATGCACATGCGCGACGGCTCGCAGTCGCCGTCGCCCGCGCCCGCTCCGCTAGCGCGGTCTGGGGCCCCGTCCCGCCCCTCGCTCGCCCGGCGGGCCTCGGAGAGCGTGGTGCGGAGCGGCGCCGGGGCCAGTGGCGAAATGGGCGCTGGCGACTCACCGATGCGCCCTGCGTCGCCCGCCACCGAGGAGGCGCGCCAGCGGGCGGGCACCACGCAGGGCTCCGGCCTCGTGCAGCCATCGGCGCAGCGCTCTTACGTGAGCGATTTGTACAGTGTTAACTCGCCATCGCGCTACGGGGACAGCTATGTCTCGAGTCCCAAGCGCGAGACCTTCCGCGAGTCGCTCCGCTCGGGCTCCGGCGCGCCGCCCGGCTGGCGGCACTCCCCGTGGGGCCCCGAGTCCGGGCGCAACTCGCCCTATGCGGCCAGTGGCGCAGCGGGCCCCGAGTGGGGCGCTCGGCGCGGCAGCGGCTCCTACGGCTCGCCGCGCATGTACGCAGCGAGCATGCCGGACATTGGCGACGGCGCCGACGAGAGTGGCGACGGCACGCGCCCGCCACCGCCTGCCGCACTCAAGAGCGCCGCTGTGGCACACGACGACCGACGGGATCTCTCGCCGGGACGCGGCATGCCGCTCCCGCCCACGGCGTACGGCGGCCGCCCTTTGCGCCATGTGGACCGGCTCAGCGAGGCGTACAGCCCGCATGGCGCGCACCCGATGTACCGCTCTTCGAGTTTTGGCGGCACCTCGCCCTACCACCTGCCGCACTCGCCTTCGGCACTCGCACGGGCGCCGCCCTACCGGGCGAGTGACTGGGGCACCGGCGAGGGGTACCCCAGCGTGGACCCCGCAATCGGCGGCGCGCCGGGCTCGGATGCATACAGCGCCTCGCTCTCGCGCAAGCGCAAGGCGAGCCTGGACCCCGAGGGCGAGGGCCACATGCCGGTGGGCGCCGCACACGGTCTCCCGCCGGGCATGTACCCCGGCTACCCGGCGGGCGGCGCGCCGATGTCCTACGGCGGCGGCGCACGGCGCCACCACGACACGGACGGCTCCTCCGAGGAGGAGAGCGAGGAGGAGAAGAACGTGCACCCTGGTGCAGGCGGCGGGCCAGCGGCGGCCGCCGCCGCAGCACGGCGCTACTCGGATGCGGGCACCAAGGGCAGCGGCGTGCCGGAGAGCGACTCGGGCGGACCCAAGCTGCACGTGTGCGACGCCTGCAGCAAGACGTTCAGCCGGCGCTCGGACCTGGCGCGCCACCGCCGCATCCACACCGGAGAGCGGCCGTACCCGTGCGACTTCCCGGGGTGCGGCAAGAGCTTTATCCAGCGCTCCGCGCTTACTGTGCACAGCCGCGTGCACAGCGGCGAGCGCCCCCACCAGTGCGAGTTTGAGGGGTGTGGCAAGAGCTTCTCGGACAGCAGCTCGCTCGCCCGTCACCGGCGCACCCACACGGGGCGGCGGCCGTACGTGTGCACCGCGCCGTCGTGCGGCAAGATGTTTACCCGGCGCACCACGCTCAACCGGCACGTACGGAGCCACCAGCTCCCCGTCAAGAAGGACGGCTCGGGTGCGCTAAAAGACGACGAGGAGGATGAGGACGAAGATGAGGACGAGGAGGACGTCTCTAGCGAAGAGGGTATGTCGCCGGGCCTGGCCGCTCCCGCTGACCGTGCAGCGTAACGCACAGCTTGATTTCTTGGCGCCTGCCCGCAGCGCGGCGCTGTCCCCCTCATTCACCGCGCCCCCCACTACGACCTGATGATGGATTCGCACTGGTTCTTCTACTGTAGGCTAGCCGCATGGAGTGTGTAAAAAGATGGACTTATTCCCGTGCGCCCGGCGCCGTCTGGCCTATTACACAACGCGCTGGCGGTCAACCTCCTTGAACGTGGTGGCCGGGTTCTGCACCTTGTCCACCAGGGCCGAGGCGGGCGGCGCGGCAAGGCCCGAGATCGTCTCCTGCTCCGGCTTGTTTGTGCGGTTCGCCGCCGCATTCACCTGCGCGTTGCTCGTGTGCGGCACGGCGTCCAGCGAGGCGGGCACGTCGCGGCGCGCGTCGCGCACCGCCCCGTGGATCACCTGGCCCTGCGTAGAGCGCTGCTCGGCGGCGGTGGTGAGCACCTGCTCGGGCACCGCCGAGGCACGCTGCGGCACGGGCACGTTGTAGTGCAGGCCGTCCTCGGAGAAGGTCGGGCGCGTGTCCAGCACGCGGTGCACGCGGTCCAGCAGCGCGATGTACTCGGAGTCGTGCGGGTCGATGTGGAAGGGCACTGCTCGCCGCTGCGACGGCATCTCCTCGCCCGAGGAGAAGGTGTCACGCAGGTACTGGAGCTCGTTCTTGACGCTCACCACGCTGCGGTCGAACGCGTCCTGCGACGCGGGGTGCAGGTCCAGCTTCTCCACCGCGTCCGGCGCATACCGCTGGGTGCGGGTGACGCCGGTGCCGACCACCTGCGCCCAGCTCTTGTTCTCCTTGGCGAGCAGCTCCGCAAGCTCGTCCTTGATGCGCCGCGGCAGGCCCACCCCCTGGTACCCGAGCGCGGTGTAGAGCTGCACGGCGCTGGCGCCCGCCTTGGCAAACTCGAGCGCGTCCTTGCCCGAGGCGATGCCGCCGCAGCCGATCAGTGGCACGCGGCCCTCGGTGTGCACGTAGAGCGTCTCGAGTGCAGCGAGCGCGTAGGGCTTGAGCGGGCGGCCCGAGAGCCCGCCGCGCTCGTGCACGTGGTCCCGGGAGAGCAGGCCGTAGGGCCGGGCGGTGGTCGTGTTGCTCACCACGATGCCGTCCACGTTGGCGCGCTGCACGGCGATGGCAATGTCCTGCAGCTCCGCCTCACTCAGGTCCGGCGCCACCTTGACGAGCACAGGCAGCGACTCGGCACGCTTGAGCGCGTCGCGGGCCCGCACCACGTCGGCGAGCACGCCCTGGAGCACGCTGCGCCGCTGCATGCGGCGCAGCCCCGGCGTGTTCGGGCTACTCACATTCACCACCACCATGTCCGCGTAGGGCCCGAGCGTCTCGACGCCGCGCACATAGTCAAGCGCCGAGTCCTCGCGGCTCTCCTTGTTCTTGCCCAGGTTCACACTCAGCAGGCGGTCCTGCTTCAGGCTGCGCGGCACATGCGCCGCGTCCAGCAGCGCAGGATCGCCCTCGGGGTAGCCGGCGAACAGCTGCGCGGCGCCGAGCCGCGAGCTGTCCGGCACCTGCACGGCGCCCACATCCGGCACCAGGGCCTGTCCCGCGGCGAGCACCCGCACGACGTAGTCGAGCACGCGGCGGTGCAGCCGCTCGCGCACCAGCTCGTGCCCGTCCGAGTTGAAGCCCATGCGGTTGATCAGCGCCTCGTCCTGTGCCAGGCGGAACATGCGCGGACGCGGGTTGCCCGCCTGCGGCTCGGGCGTGATGCTGCCCACCTCGACAAGCCCAAAGCCCAGGTCGAACAGGCCGTCGATCGCCTCGGCCTGCTTGTCAAAGCCGGCAGCCAGCCCGATCGGGTTGCTCAGCGTCTTGCCGAACAGCTCGATGCGCAGACGCTCGTCGTCCGTACCGCAGTCCCGCGGGCCGAGCCCGGTGCGCAGCACATCGATCGCCACCTCAGCCGCGCTCTCGGGGTCCAGCGTCGCGCGCAGCAGGGGCGCAACCACCCACCGGTGCACGCCTGCACGCGAGTCGAGGCTGTACACGGCAAAGCACGCACCACCCAGAACCACAGCGGCCGTGCCCACAAAGGACAGCGTGCGGCGCACCGGGCTCACGGGCCGGCGCGCACGGAACAGCGCCTCGCGGCGCGCACTCGTCTGCAGCGTTGCCACGCGCTGCCGCACGGCGGGCACCATCGCCGCGCGCGCACGCATCGCACTACACCTCGCAAACACTGGCATTGCCTCCGCAGGCTGTCGCAGCTTGCCGAGCGTCGCCGGCGACCATGCGCGGGCGCCGCCCGTGCATCACGTGATGCACACCCCCCGGGGCTCGTCGCGCCTGCGCTCGGAAAAGCGCGTGGCTGGCGATCGAGATGTCGCTGCAGGCGTACTTGGAGCGTGCGTAGCGCGGCGTGCTGGACCCCCGCTGACAGTGGCAGAGCAGGTGCTGCTCATTACGCAGGACGGGCGCGTGATCCTGGGCACGCTCCGCGGGTTCGACGCGGTCGGCAGCATCATCCTCTCGGGCTGCGTGGAGCGCATTTTTAGCGCTGACGCGGGCGTCGAGGAGGTGCCGCTGGGGCTGTATATTCTACGCGGCGACAGCATGTGCGTAGCGCGTCGTGCGTGCGTCTCGCTAACGGTGCAGTGCGCTGCTCGGCGACGTGGACCAGGGCAAGGACCGCTCGGTCGACTGGGCGTCGCTCCGGGCCGACCCATTGCCGCTCACCAAACATTCGTAAGGCGCCGGTGGGGCCGGCCGTCCACCAGCAGGGCACCGAGCATGCCCTGCCTGGCACCACGCACGTGTCGCTCGATACCATACTGCATAGCGACACACATGCTACGAAAGAAAGTTATTAGACGAAGCGTGTAGATTGTATAACCCAGCGCTTAAGCGCTCGGCTTCCGCGCAATGAACAGCATCATGGGGGTGAACAGCTTGGTCTGCCCGCCGGCGACCAGCGCGTCGGCAGCCTTCTTGAGCGACTCACCCACGTCGTAGGTGCCCTTGGGCGCGAGGCCGATGCGCTCCAGCACGCTCACCGTCGTCTGGGTCACCACCTTGCCGAACCAGGTCATGCGCCAGCACATGAACACGTCCCAGAGGGTCTGCACCTTGCGGATGTCGCCCTCGAGCGGGTAGTACCACGGAATCTCGTCGCCGGCGTCGGCCAGGTCCTCGTCGCGCTCCACCTGGAAGCCGACCGTCTTGAGCGCGCTGCGCGCCTGGGCAATGGTGCGCATCTCGGGGATACCGTCACCAAGCTCGATGCCGTGCGCAATGCGCCGGTGCTCGGGGTCGTCCTTGTTGTACCGGTCGGTCATGCACCACTCGTACACGCCAAAGATACCGCCGGGCTTGAGCACCTGCTTGATCTGCGAGTATACACCCTCAAAGCTCGGCGCGTGCACCGTGGCCTCGATCGCGTACACGGCATCGAAGCTGTTCTCGCCAAACTGTTCCACAAGGTGCATGAAGTCACCCTTGTAAAACTCCACCTGGTCCGACAGCTTGGCCTTCTCCGTGTACTTGCGCGCACGCAGCACCTGGTACTCGTTGTTGTTCACACCCACCACGTGCACGCCGGCGAACCGTGCGATCTCACGGGCCGGGCCACCCACGCCGCAGCCAACGTCGAGCACACGCATCCCGGGGCGCAGCTGCATGCACAGCGCAAGGAAGTGCTCGTGGCGCGCAATCGCTTGGTAGAATGCCTCGCCGGGGTAGTACCGCGCAAAGTGGAAGTTGAGACCCCAGCCGTACTCGTAGAGATCCGTCGCACCATCGTAGTACGCGTTCACCACATCTTTGTACTGGTCCAGACGGTTCGCCGAGTGCTCGGCCGTGTCCTTAGCCGAGTCACTCTGCCAGTACTTGGTGTACTGCGCGATACCCTCCTCGTTCCGCACGTTCTTCCGCTGCTGCGCCATACTGTCCAGCGTCAGTGGCCTGCTCCCCTCGTCTCGGGGTCGGGCAACAGCGCAGACGCAAGACTCGGGGACTTGAATGGGTTGCCGCAAGCGGCATGCTTCCACGATAGCTCAAGGATGCATTGGTTTTCGTCCTCGTCCGCGCACACACTGCTCCCGCCTCAGTACGTACCTGCTAGCTCTGGGTTGGGAATACCGCATACCAACTCCGGATGGGCTGATTCGCGCAAGCGGCGGCACGTGACTGGACTGCGCCTGCGCCGCCTGTGCGAGCGCCTCGAGGGTGAATCAGGGGCTTGATGCGTGGGTATAGCAAGCTGTGCGACATAGATGTACAAGATAGGCACACTGCACCTTTTAGCATGGGACGGCTGCGCATGTGGCGTTCACGGGTATTGTGCCGTCCTCATGACGACTGCTTGTATCTGCTCGTATCCAGGATCTGCTTGCCGCAGATGGCGCACAGACCGCGTTTGTACGCGCATCCTACGTAGCGTCAGCAAAACACCTTTTTGTAGCCCGTAAAAACGCACCTTGGCAGTAGCTAGCGTGCTCCTGCGTCACATTTTGCTTGCACAGCTTGCACTTGCGCCCAAGCGGCGAAAATCGGTTCGACTTGGATAGCAGCTTGTTTTCGCCAACCTTGCGCCCGCCGCCGACAGGCGGCGCACCTACGCCGCGGGATGGACCTGCACCTGATCCCGACGTAACCAGCGAGTTGGCCGCATTCCGGTTCCGCTATCGCTGCGTCAGCATCATCGCCACTCGACATGCTCTCCAGCGAGACACGTACAAATGGATCCGGCGCTGACGCCTTGGACAGAAACTTTTCACACTTCTTGCACACCATTGGTGCAAATCGGCGTCCGTCGCTGCCGCACGCAGTGCCGTAGGACGCTGCTCAACGCCACACGATCAGCTTATGACAGCCGCATGTCGCCTGCCACTGGCCACACCAGGGCGAATGCATCACGTGATACCATCTACGCGCCGCGCGCGCCGCGCGCTGGACGCGTAGCGGCGACCATGTCGATTGTGCATCTGCAGAACGTCGAGATCCTAAACAGTGAGGCGCGTTTCTCAGGTGCGTATTTACAAGAAGCTGCAGGCGCGGTGCTGATGCGATGTCCTGCAGACTCCTACATCTTCAAGGTCACGTTTGAGTGCATTGCGCCGCTGGAGGATGGTGCGTTGCGGGGCGCAGCACCGTGTACCTAAGGCTGACTCTTTAGACATCGAATGGAAACTCATCTACGTGGGCTCTGCCGAGTCAGAGGACTATGACCAAGAGCTCGACAGCTGCATGGTGGGCCCAGTCCCCGTCGGTATGTGCTGCCGCACTATAGCCAATGCTGACCACAGGTGTGAATTCATTCGAGTTCGAGGCTGAGGCGCCGTCGCCGGAAAAGATCCCTGTCGAAGACTTGCTTGGTGTGACAGTGATTCTTCTCACGGCATCGTACAAGGATGCTGAGTTCATCCGCGTGGGCTACTATGTGAACAATGCTTACGAGTCTGAGGAGATGCGCGAGAACCCACCGGAGCAGGTGCAGCTCGACAAGGTGAAGCGCGAGGTGCTGGCGAGCAAGCCGCGTGTTACGCGGTTTAACATCGACTGGTGCGTCTGTCGCTGAGACGCGCTGTGTCGCTGACCGGACAGGGACGGACCGGCCAACAAGCAGGAGGCTCCGGCGGCCGAATCGTCTGCGCCTGAGAGTGGTGCGGCTGAGAGCAGCAAGACTGCCGAGGCTGCGAGCTCAACCAACGCTACCGATACCCCTCTCCACAGCTCGTTCGCATAGGTTTGGGCTTCATGACTATACAGGCGTGTGTAACCATCCTTCCTCTTGTAGCCAGTCCAGCACGCTAGCAGGGCTGGCGAGCGCGTTAAAGAAGACGGACTCGCTCCGGCTAGTGAAGGAGTTTTCAAGCATGTAGGCAAGATGCCGACTGCCCTTGTCAGCCGATGTCTCCACGGAGGTGCAACGTACTGGAAGTGTGGTGTATGCATGCCCCAGGCGACAGCTTTTTCCACAAATGTGGCTACTGCCTGTGGCGGCGTATGGGTATAGCCAGCAAAAAGTGCCTGTGCTAGTTAGCAAGCGCTGTGCCAGCAGGGCTGGTACGCACCGGATTAGCCAAGAGGCCACGAGCGCTCATTGCGCCCCGTGCGCCGGTGCGCTGGCGCCATTCGCGAGCATCATCCCGCGTCCAGATATCGCCATTGACCACGCACGGCGCCGGGCCGCCACTGCCGCCGTCCTGTCCAAACGCATAGGCATCCCCAGGCGAGGTGCCCCAGGCCGTGTGGACGCCACAGGACTTGGCCGCGTCCACGGCGAAGCGCACCGCATCCAAGTCCACGGGGTGCGACGTAGAGGACTGGTGGCGCGTACGCCCGTGTATGGTGATGAGCGAGGCACCCGCGTGGAGTGCATTGCGTACGAGGGCATCGGTGCGTTTCAGGTCGCTGTCAACGCGGATTTTGACACTCACGCAGAAGCCATCGCCCAGACGGGACTTGACCCCACGGACCATGTCACTTACGGTTTCAGGCTGGTCAAGCAGGTATGCACCGAGCTGCTCGGCGTACGCCCAGGGCTGGGGACAGCCGCAGTTAAGGTCGATCCCATCCACGTACGGCTGCACAAGCTCGGCCGCATCGGCCAGTGGTTCAGCACTGCTTGCCGCAAGCTGGCACACGAGTGCTCCACGCACACGCACAGGGCGTGCACCATGCTCTGTAATTAGTGTAAATGTGCCACGCTCCTCGCCATTTGTAGTAAAGTCGGCGTCACGCGCCAGCTGATTCCGGCTGAACTCGCTTGCGAGAATCATAGGCGTAGTCGTGATATGCGTGTCGTACTGCGCCACCAGTGCACGAAACGGAAGCTTGGAGTAGCGCACCATGGGTGCGCACAGATTCACCTCGGGGAACGCTGCGAGGAGGTGGTGCGGCGGCAGCCGCACTGGCTCCGCCGCTGCGTCGTCCACCATGAGAGTCCGAGCGCCGTAATGGGAAAAAAAAATTGAAGAGATGCACGATCTGAAGCTTCGCACCTCCACACCATGTTGCACAATATGCTGGCCAAGGCCAGCAAGATCAAGTGCGTGCAGTCAATAAGCAGACGCGGTTGCTGACTTCCAGGGCCTCGGTGGGCTCCTCGAAGGAGGCGCGAAACTCGTTTGACGGGAGCAACGAGACATGCTGGACAGTGGACCTAGTGCGTGCGCCGTGCGGTGCCGCGGTGCAGCCGGCCTAACCAGCAGGGAACGCCAAGCACCTCGGCCAGCGTCGAATTGATCGCGTTGCTGGACGAGCGAGTGAAGACGGCACAGATTTGTGACCTGTCGTGTACGTTTGCGGGCGGGTTTGCGCCAGTTTGCGTGTTGGTCGAGGTGGCGCATGGTATCCCGATCATTGATCGATGGGAACCGGCCGGCACGTTTTATCCCGCAGATACCAACACTCAGCAGAAGTTTGCGTACGTGAGGCTAGAGACGTGCGCAATTAACTCGCAGTTTGGATGTGGGCAGCCTGCCTATTGCCCATACGACAGGTGTCCGTGTGCGGTTCGAAGGCAGCACGGATGGTTACGGTCGCATCACCGTGTACGACCTGGGGGTGATGGTCGAGATAGAATAGGGTCATATCATGTCACATAGGGGTATCTTACTATACACGACGTCTAGCCGTTAGGTGGACGGCTCATTTTCGTCAGGCGGCGCCGAAGGTACCGGCAGTGCCGAGGGCGTCGGTGCCGATGGAGCCGGGGCTGATGGTGCCGGTGCCGTGGGCACTGGCGCCGACGGTATCGGCGGCGCCGACGGGGCCGCCAGTGAAGCTGTCATCACTGGCGGCGCTAGCCCTGCCGGGCTCGTCAGCTCGGGCGCCGTAGGCGGCGGTAGACCCGGCTCCTCCTCGCTGGGTGCCGTCGGCAGCAACGTAGCAAGGGCCTGTCGCTCAGCGGCAGCCTCGCGTTCTTTTTCAGACATAGGGGCCTGGGCGCCAGCGCCCAGGAAAAACGACTGGTCGTAACCAGAAAACCGCGGAAGAAAGGCTGGAGCCGGTGCTGGGAGCGGCGTCCCGTCCGCCGGCATGCCAGGCTCCTGATCTGCGGTGGGCCATGCGGCCTCAAGGTCCGGCTCGTCCATCACCGGACCCTGCACAGGCGGCGCACTCGGTCCGCGACGCCCGTTCGAAGCCGTGCCGACCCAGGAGAGCGGCGGCGCACTGGCTGCGGACATGAGCGCATGCAGCGCCGACTTGTCGTCCGTGGCGATATGTCCCGATGGGACAGACACAGGTGCGTCCTCAGTGGGTACGTGCGTCTGCACCGCCGGCTGCGGCCACTCGGGCTCTGGGTGGCTCGGCAGATCGTCTTCAGGTAGGGGCGCCTGGCGCTGCTTGTCCGCGGCGCGGGCCGAGCGCGGCGGTCCGCCGTGCACGGCTGGCGGCGGCGCATAAACATAGGCGGGCGGCTGCACAGCCGCGGCAGAGTCCCAGTCCATGCGATTGATTGCCTCCACGTCGCTGGCGTCCGCGGCGCGGTACGGCTGGTCGGAGCTCGCGGCGCCGGGCGGCGCGGGCGGGCTGGCAGGTGCGTCACGCTCGGGGTATTCTTGCACGCTCTCCAGGGCCGGCGAGGAGCCAGTCGGTGGCGTGTCCTGCGGGCGGTTCTCGGCGCCATCCTCCGGCGGCGAGTCGGCCTGCGAGCGGTCCGCAGATAACGCCGGCGACGTGGGCGAGTCTGAGCCAGGCGCATCGCCCGAGCGAGAGCTGGAGCTGCTCCTGCGCCGCGCGCGGCGACGGAGGCGGTGAAAGCGGCGGGAGCCGCGTCTGGGGCCGGTGGCGGCGGCAGTTGGCGAGTCTTGGTCACTGGCCGAACGCACACGCGGGGGCCGACGAGAGCGGGGCGAGTCGCCGCGCTCGCGCTGTGAGGCGGAGTCGGAGGCCGAATCGAGCACGCTCCGGTCCCGTAGGAAAACAGCGATACCCACAATAATAATAATGAAGATGGCCAGGAAGATGGAGACAACCAGGATGGCGCGCTTCTCGAACCAGACGCTGCGCTTGGCATACGTCCAGACTGCGGGAGGTACCTGCCCCTCTTGGTTCCACACTGGCGTACCGTTTGCATCGCAGCTGCACCCAGTAGGGCTGGGCATCGGCGGGTTCTTTGGTTGGGGCGCCGGTGCAAACTGGCGCGGTGATAGCGGAGGCGTTAAGAAGGTGCCTATCCGCGGCGCAGACGCCGCAGCACGCACTGCCGTGCCCGCCACGGACGCCGCGCGCCCGGGGGCGGTGTCACTGGCAGTGGCGTGCGCCATGCTGCCTCAAGGCACCAGATTTACGCGTCAAAGTTAACGTGCGAGATTGATCAATCGGCAGGCACGCACGGCGCCGGCGCAGGCCCGATAAAGTAGGCCACGTGCACAGCTCGACATCTCCACCTGGGGTGTGTCCTCTGTATCTACTAGAGCCTATTTTCGAGCTCCTCGCTGTCGTAGTCGTGGAGTACCTCGGCGTCCTCGTCTGTGGACAGCACATGGTACGAGGTGAATGGCCGCTCGCGCCGCTGCGTGCGGCCGAGCCAGGCCACCACCTCGGTGCGCACACGCGCCCAGAGCGTGCGTGCGACGCCCGCCGCTGTGCTGAGGGCGCCTGCGCCGCGCTCCAGCAGCTCGCCCGCGAGCGGCGCGGCCTCCGAGAAACCCGTATCGGGCAGGCGCACGTGCCCCGCGAGGTGCCGTGCGTAGTTCTGCCACCAGTGCGCAGCGGCGCCGCCCGCGATGCCCGCGGCGACGAGCCAAAAGAGCCAGTAGAACACCCCGTGGCCGCGGCGCGGCGGGCGCGGGCAGCGGTGGCGGCGCCCGCGGTCGGGGCGCGCGCCGCCGGCGCAGCGGGAGCTGGCCACCTTGCGCACGTTGGTGCGCTCGTACCAGTAGCCGTCCGCGTCTACGTCGTTGTTCCAGCACTGGCGCGCCGGCTCCTGCTCGTTCGACAGCGGCGGTGTGCCGGGGTGCTGGACACACTCGCCGGACGCCGGGTCGCGGTAGTGGTTGAACTCGCACTCAAAGTCCTTAGCGCTGCACGCGCAAGCCCGGTGCATCACGGTCTCGGGCAGCGTGTTGCCCACCACACAGTTCCGGTCGCGCTTGCGCCGCCACACGGTGAGCTCCTGCCCAAAGAGGCAGGCGTCCGCGCCGAGCTCCGTCGGGCTCCAGTGCTCAAAGTCGCTGCGCTCCGCGTTGTGCTCGTCAAAGACACACTCGCGCGGGGTGAGCGCCGAGAGGTCCACGAACACGGCCACGTCACGTGCGCGTGGCTCAGTGGACTGGCCAAAGAGCACAAAGCGGCGTCCCTGGTCCTCGTGCACATTGTCGATGGTGCGCAGCCGGAGGCGCTCGCCGAAGCGGTACTCGGTCCAGGAGTGCCCCTGGTCGAGCGAGTAGAGCACGGCGTCCGTAGGCTGCTCGTCGTTCACCAGGAGGATGACGCTGCCCTTGTCGCCGAGTACCCACTTGTGCGCATCCTTGTGCACCTCCTCCCAGGTGAACCCTGCGTCGCGGGAGAGGAACATGTCGCACTCGCGGTACGGCGCGAGGGCGCGCCCGACGCTGCCGACGCCCATCAGGAAGCCACCGGCGCTCGGCGTGCCGGTGGTGATGCGCTCGTCCGGACGGCTAGTAAGCCCGTGCAGGTGCAGGTCGCAGCCCACCTCCTGGCACGCGTAGGCGTTCCCATTGGCGTCGTGCGCCGGCGGGGTGAGCGCCTCCCAGTGTGCGCCGTAGCTGTGCGAGACGCGGGTGGCGAGCTGCTTGTGTGCCGAGATGGCCGCCTCCTCGCGGTTGGCTACCACGTTGGACAGCAGCACGCCGAGCGGCGGGAGAAGCTCAAAGTCGACGAGGCCCGTCGAGTCCCGGTTCACGTTCGGCAGCGCCTCGATGTAGTCTGTGCCGTTCGAGTTGCTGCGCAGCACGGCGCCCCACTCGCTGCCCGGCGCAGCATGTGTGGTGACGTGCAGGAACATGGTGCGCATGCTCTCTGTGAGCACCGTGTATGCCCGCGGGTCGAGCCGCACGTCCTGCGGCAGGTTCACTGCAGCGTAGTGGTGTCCATCCTCGGAGACGAGCATGTGCAGCCCCATGACCGGCAGGCCCTTGGCGCTCATCCCGGCGAGCACCTCGGCGGCGACCACGTAGGGGCCAAACACGGAAAAGCCCAGCACGTTACGCAGCATCACCTGCGCCCGCTTGTACGGCGGCGTGCGCAGCACGAGCTGCAGCGGGTTGTGCTGTGGGTCGAGCGGCGACGCGGCTGCACCGCTGCGCTTGTCGCGGAACGACTCACAGAGCATCGCGCCGCCGTCGCGCATGCCCGCCTGGCCGGGGCGCAGCCAGGCGCACTCCCGGACGTGGTCGTCGAGGTGCGTCCAGTCGAGCCCGTGGTTCGTCGAGTACCAGAGCTCCGTACGGCACTCGGTGAATGGCACAGGGTCCGCCGGGCAGCCGCGGCTGCCTACCCAGAGCAGGCGCTCCGCGCTCTCCGCGTCCAGCACGAGTGGCGCCACGCCCACCCGGTTGGCCGGGAGCGGCGCGGAGAACATGCGCCACGTGGAGCCAGCGTCCCGCGTGTAGTACACGTTCTGGCGCTCGGTGATGATGTATGCGCGTGCGTGCCGCGTCGGGTCGCCGACAATGGACAGTGCGCGGTCCTCGGAAAACTGCTCGATGTGCAGGTGCAGCGGGCGCCATGTGCTGCCGTCATTGGCGGACTGGAACACCTCGCCGCTGAGCAGGCGCACCAGCACATGCGGCGAGTCGTCAAAGTGCAGCACGTCGGCGACCGCGCTCGGAAAGTGGAAACGCCGGGTGACGACCGCGCCGGCACCGCGCCCAACATCACGGCACGGGCGGCGCACACGCTCGTCGAGCGGCGTGCCGTGCGGCGTGCACGAGTCGCCGGGGATGCGCCGGTAGCCCGAGGAGCCCAGGTACGTATCGCCGGGCGCCTGGCACTGGTCCGGCGCAATGTGCTCGGGGCCCGTGCGCTCGCAGCGGCCGTCGAGCCCCCGGGTGAAGCCAAAGTCGCACTCGTAGTCGCGCTCCGTGCACTTGCATGTGTCCGCGTGGCTTTCGGGGTCGCGGAATTTTTGCTGCACGACGCAGTCCGCGTCGGGCTTCCGGCGCATGTACCACTGGCGGCGGCCCATAAGGCACTCGTCCGCGGCGGCCCGTGCGTACCATTTCTCAAAGTCGTTGCGCCCGCAGCGGCGCTTGCCGAGCGGCACAAAGTCGATAAACACGGCCGAGTGCCGCGGCGCGTTCGCCGCAGCGCGCCGGGGGCGCGAGCCAATCAGGAGGAACTTGAGCGCGGTGCCGTCGGGGATCGTGGTCAACGCGAACGGCACGAGCTCACTGGGCAGCCTGGCCGAGGCCCAGGAGCGCCCGTAGTCGAACGAGTAGCGCACCTCGTGTGTGGCGCCGCCGTCGTCCGGCACCATGACCAGCAGGCCGCCCTGGTCGCCGAACTGGTACTTGTGCGGGTGGCGTGCGACCATGCGCCAGGTGACGCCGGCGTCCGTGCTGAGGAATGTGTCGCAGTCCTCGTACGCCCGGAGCGTCTCGCCCACCGAGCCGATGCCCATCACGAGGCCCGGCGCGGTGGAGGAGAAGACGCGCCCGATGTTGTTCGCGTGCGTCGCCGAGTGCAGGTGCAGCGCGCACCGCTCCGAGTCGCGCACGTCACAGGCGATGCGCCGTCCGTCCACGTCGTGCTCCGGCGGGCGCAGGTACTGCCACGTGCTGCCCTCGTCGTGTGTGATCTGCGAGCGGATGCGGGGCACGGCGCCCTCGACGCGCACGTTGGCCAGCGCCACGCCCTCGATGTTGGCCAAGTGCTCGTAGTCGACCGTGCCGCGCACGTTGCGCTGCGTGTTGCTCAGTTTGCGCACAAACTGGGTGCCACTGCTGTCGCTCGCGTAGAGCGTGCCGGCGCCCGAGGCGGCGTCCAGCACATCCACGAGCAGGTGCGTCGGCGGCCCGTCGAGCACCGTGTACGCGTTCTCGTGCACTGCTTGCCCGTGCGGGAAGTGCGCGCGCAGCCAGGCGTTGCCATCCGTAGAGATAAAGAGGGCCATCTCGGTACCGCGCCCCTGCGTGGCATCCTGCAGCGCGGTGATCAGGTACCCGCGCGAGGCGCCGAGGCCCACGAATGCACGCGACGAGCGCCCGATGCCCACGTCCACGGGCTGCCGCGTGCGGAAGAAGTCGTCGCTCTGGAACAGACGGCTCTTGGTCCCGGCGGTCGGCCGCATCGAGCTGCCGTCGTGCAGCGAGCGCGCATCACGCGCCTCGTTCATCAGGTGCCGCGGGTCATCCATACGCGTGGAGCGCGCGTTGCCCGGCATCCGGCTGTCGTCCCAGGCGATGCACAGGATGCGGGGCAGGGCGTGCGCCGGGATCTTGAGCTCCGGCGTGGCCTTGGCCCAGGTGCAGCGCAGCACCACCTCCATCAGTGGCTTCACGCCGGAGGCAAAGGCGTCCTGCGTATAGTACACCACGTCGTGGCACACGCTGCCCTGCCACGGGGTCCAGGCGCTGCACCGCCGCCCGGTATACAGGATGTTCTCATAGTGCCGCTCGTCCGCGTGGAACTCGAGCGGGAGTCCGGCACGTACCGCTGGAGGGTCCGGCGTGGAGAAGTGGTGCCACGTCGCGCCGCGGTCCGTTGTACGCCAGTGGTCCTTGCCGTTCGAGAGGATGTACGCCTGCCGCGCATTGTACGGGTGCTCGATCAGTAGGTAGGCACTCCCAGCCGGCACGCCGTCGACCGGGGAAAACGTGCGCCCCTCGTCGGCACTCCGGTACACGACGCCAGACACGGCGTCGTGCCACAGCACGATGCTCGAGTCGTCAAAGTACGAGACGCGCGACGGGAGCTCGCTAAATGCCGTGGCCTTCATTGCCGGCTCCCGCGCGGCGCCCGCCGGCACCGCGGCGAGCAGCTGCAGCGCTATGAGCACACACAGAAGTGCCACCATCCGCATGGCACTGCTGCGCGTGCGCGCGGCGCTGTGCTGCCTCGCACTCGTCGGCGCCGCCATGCTGCAACTTCCTAGCGTGGTGGCGCTCGGTGGCCGGCGGCGCCGGCCACCCGATCCAGCGCGATCGGGGCTGCCACGTGTTGCCGACGCACAAGCCCGAATCAGGTACCGGCTTTGCGAGATAAAAAGATTTTAAGATTTTAAAATATTTACAGGCGCATGCGCTGCGCGGGGCATCCTACGGGTGCTGGTGCGAAGGGTTGGGCGGTGCCATCCCGAGTGGCGGCTGCCCTTCGTGCACGGGCGAGTGCGCTCCAGAGATAGACTGGAACGTAGTCGAGTAGGACGAGGCGGGGGAGATCGGCGACACGGGTTGCGTCTGCACGCCGTTCATCATGAGCCCCATCGGCTGCTCGCCAGAGGCAAGAGCCATCTTGTCGTGGAATGTCATGTGCTGCGTCTGCCCGTCGGGGCTATGCCCGATCGCAGATGCCATTTGCGGGTGCAGCGTGTCCTGTGCGTGTGGGATGGGAGAAACATGCACCCTATTGGGTGACGCTGCGCTGTTCCCACTGCCGCCCGCCACAGGCGTGGGACCCGTGGTGGTGGCCGTGCTGGGTACAGCGTGCGACGGGTATGCTATCCCCGGGTTCGGGACAGAAAGATGCAGTGGGGGGGCGAGCATATTGGACAGTGGTGCCGCGGACGCCACGCCGCTCGTGCTGGTGTTCACGTCTCCTCGCGCCTCTCCGGCTCCGCCCGCTGGCTGCGGCGAAAGCGATGGCATTGGGGGCATCGGCGACGAGGAAACTCCGATGGGGAATGGTGTGGATGTTTGCGCGGGCATCTGAGCCGTACTCATCGGCATTATCCGCTCCTCCGCCGTCTGGTGCGACCCCGAGGTGTCCTGTTCAATCGAATGGGGTGACGGCGTGCGCATCGGCGTGCCGGCCGTCGTGCTCGTGCCGGCGGTCGCGGGGCCACCGCCGCTGCCGGCCTGGGGCATTGGCACGCTCAGGCCGTGCCACCCCGGTTCGCGGCCGCCATCTGCGGCTCGCTGCGCTGCGTCGCCAGCGCCGTGGAAGTCGTCAGGAACACGCAGCATTACATTCCCTGCGGGCGTCTGAGGCGCCGGCGCGCCGACCGCAGCCGGCTGCATCTGCATCATCTCCTGCGCCGAGACGCCCGGAACGGCGCCGGGGAACGAGTGCCGGGGTATGGGTGCCGCCCCCGGCGCTGGCGGCACGAGAAGCGGCGGCGCGCTCGTGTTTCCGCCGCCGACAACGCGTGTCGCGCCGGGGGTGGGCATGCGGGTATCCCCCATTTGTGCCTGCATATCCAATGTGTCCGCGTGCTTCCTCTGGGTGCCGAGCCACATGCGTTTCGCCAGTGTGGCGGCCGCTGCGGAGCGCTCGGGGCCGTGCTCCACATCGGAGCGGGAGTCGTGTGCACCGCTTCCGCTGCCTTCTCCGACAAAGTCCTCTGGGCCGCGGCGCTCCGCACTTCCCGTATATTCCGTGTACCGCAGCAAGAACTGGTCAATGTCCCCTGAGCAAAATTCCGAAAGCTTGCCATTGCGCCCAAAGACGATTACAGCAATTTCCGAGTCGGTAAGCACAGCCAGCTCATATGCCTTTTTGAAGAGTCCGGCCTTGCGCTTAAGGAACGTCGCAGACCGATTCCGGTCGCCCGTGATCGGCTGGATCTTGATCTTCTTTCGCCCCATCCAGCGCCAACTACCAGCGTCGCTCGTCAACATTGGCCGGTGGCGTCCTCGCCCGCTGCGGGCTCCGCTTACTAAGCGTCGCTGACACACCGCCCGCAGCGGCAGCCCCGCACAGCGCATCCTTTTTATCCTGAAGCACAGCGCAGCGAAGAAGCATGGCGCCTCGGCCCACCGTGGAGGAGGAGGCGTCCAGCGCAGCGCCGCAGACCTCGGACGCTCAGCTGTACGATGCACAAGTAGGATCGTTCAGCGCGCCGGTCTCAGGCGGCGCCGCGCCGCAGGCGTACGAGACGGCCTACGTCTCTGAGGCTGCACCGCCCACGGGGCCGGCGGAGCCCGGGGTGGTGCCGCAGGCGTATGAGGCAGAGAAGGAAGCGTACGAGCAGTCGCGTCCGATCGAGGGCGCGGCGCCCGTCCCGCCGGCGGGCGACCCGGACACGGACGAGGACTTCAACTGGGACACGGACGAGGAGCTTGACCAGGCGGGCATCCAGCTGGAGCCCAAGACCCGCGCCAAGCGCGGGCGCCGCGCGTATGAGTTTCTGCAGCGCATGCCTCGCTTTGTTCGCATGCTTATACACTTGCTCGCCGGCGGCGTCATCTGCGTGGTGCCGCTGATCGTCGTACGGGCAGGTTTTGACGCAAATTCGCACTGCTTCCAAGGCAACTGCAACGAGCCCGGCAGCCGCCCAGCATGCAACCTGGGCCCGTGCTCCCACGTGGAGGCCTGGAGCGTGTGGATCACCATCATCTGGGTCGCCGGCGTGGCCACGTTCCTTGTACTCGGCTGGGTGCCGTCCGCCATGCTCAAGCTCGCAGACATGTTCGGCCATGTGCCTGAGCTGTACCGGGACATTGTGCGCATTGTGTCCAACTGTCTACCCTACGCGCAGCTCACGCTCTGCGTGGTGTGGGCGTGGATTAGTCTCGGTGGCACGCTGGCCATCAAGTGGAGCAACGTAAACCGCACGCCGTACTGGACGACCGTCATACACATTGTCACCAGCCTGTTTGCCACGTGCATCGTGGTACTCGCCGAAAAGGTGTTGCTCTCGGTTATCACGATGCACTTCCACAAGACGGCGATGCGCGACCGGCTCGAGAAGAACCGCTTCGCCTTCGCCGTGCTTGCCAGGCTGCAACAGAGCCGCAGTCGCGGGGTGAGCAGCCGGCTGGCATCCCGGGCCGCGGCCGGTGCCCGCGGCGCATACGCCTCAGGGAAGAGCGCCGTCACGGGCGGCGCTCGCGCCATGACCGGCGGCATGCAGACGCTGACCAAGCGCGGGAAGCAGAGCGCGCCGGGTACGCCGACGGACGGCGCTGTGACGCCCAAGACGCCCGGCGAGGAGCCGCGCGCGGCGCGCCGGAACGCATTTGCATCGCAGCTGCAGAGCGCACTGACCACTGCGGCAAAGCGCACGCAGCTGTCTGACATCAACATGCCACAGTCCTCCATCGCCGCCCGGCGACTCGCCCGGGACCTGTTCATGCACCTCTCGACCAACGGGCGTACGGTGCTGCCGAGCGACTTTATGACCTTCTTCCCGACGGAGCGCGAGGCATACGAGGCATTCAGCATCTTTGATGCGGACCACAACGGTGACATCAGCCGGAGCGAGATGCGCCAGGCGCTCGAGCGCATCTTTGACGAGCGCAAGTACCTGGACCAGAGCACGCAGGATATGCGCAGCGCGTTCCGGAACCTGGACTTTGTACTCCTGTTCCTTGTGCTGATCATTGTGGTGTTCATCTGGCTGGCCATCTTCACGGGCGACCAAACCGTGTCGAACCTGGTGCCGTTGTCCACGATCGTGGTGGGCTTCTCCTTTGTGTTCGGCAATACGGCCAAGAACATCTTTGAGAGCATGATCTTTATCTTCTCGACCCACCCGTACGACGTGGGCGACCTTGTCTGTGTGGACGATACGTGGATGTTTGTCGTCGAGTTCGGCATGATCTCCACCGTGTTCCGCTCTGTGTTCAACGAGATTGTGGTGATCCCGAATGCGACGCTTGCCTCCGAAAAGTCCATCTTCAACTCGCGCCGCTCCGGCCCGCAGTGGGAGACAATGACCGTGATGACCTCGTTCCAGACGCCCCTGCAGAAGATCGACGCCTTCCGCGATAAGCTGCAGGAGTTTGTCAAGGAGAATGACCGCGAGTGGGGCGGTGGCCTCGAGCTGCTCTATGACTCGATCCGCAACATGAACTGCCTCTCGCTCGTAATCGCCGTGGAGCACAAGGGCAACTGGCAGGATTGGGGCACCCGCTGGACCCGCCGCACCCGCTTCATGCGCCGCATCAAGGAGGCCGCCGAGGAGCTTGGTCTCTCGTACGAGCCCCCGCTGCAGCCGATCGCCTTTGTGCCGCACGATTCGGCCATGTTTGGGCGCCAGCCGCAGTCTGCGCCGCACGCTGCGTCCAAGCACACCGCGGCGATGCAGCCGCAGAACGGCCTGCTCTCCACGTCGCAGGTGCCGCCTGCGACACTGTACTACAACGCATAACGACCTCTGTAGTCTCTACGCATTACGAACCACGCCGCCGCCGCTTTTCGGCGCGGTGCGCCTTGCGGCTTTCGCGCTTTACCGTGCGGGCCTGCGCCATGTTCACTGGTGCGCCCGTCGAGACGTGCTTGATGTGCGTCGGGGTCAGAGACGCCTCGGCGGCGTCTGGCCGCCGGGCGAGCGCCATCGACCGGTCAAGCCACACGGCGCGCGTCCCGTGGCGAAGCACGCTGGCCCCGAGCGCCGTCGCGGCGCGCGCTTCCAGGCGGCTAAGCAGCTCGCCCGGCGTGCTGTCCGTGAGGAGCAGCACCGAGAGCCGGCGTACGCCGAGCGCTGTGGACAGCAGAAACTCGGCACCCTGCGGCAGCGGGAGGAGGAGAAGCGGCCCCGGGCCGCTCCGCGGCGCGCAAGGCGCCACGCTCTCGTCCTCAGGCGAAGGCGCCGAGGTAGGGAAACGCACGGCGTTGTAGCTGCATGTGAGCATGGGGAAATGCGCCACAAGCGCTTCGTCCGTGTCGCCTGTGCACACAAAAAGCAGGCGGGGGGTGGCAGCGGCATCGGTTATGCTGGTATGTGCGTCGCCGCCCGCGAGGGCGCCCTGCACGGCGCCCTCGAGCAGCCGGGTGACTGAGTTGATGCCCGCCACGAGCGGCGTGGACGCTTCTGGCTCGCGGTCGGCGCCATCGGCGCGGCGCTTGCCGCTGCGCCGGCGCGCCATTCTTTCGTCGCACAGTACTTCGACGAGCGTGTGCATGAGCACCTCGCCGTCCGCCTTGGGTACACGTGGCCAGTCGACGGCATACGGCGAAGTCAGCACGGGGCGAAAAACGCGCTTCCGCGCCGGCTCGCCGCCGTCCCCGGTCAGCGCGGCAGCCGCCGCGGCGTCCTTCCCGTGCACGCGTGGTGCCGCGTGCCGCGCGGCGTGCCGCTGCGTGTGTTGCTTGGTGTGCGTCTGCGCCGCACGCCCGCCGTCCGCTGAGCCGGCCGGCTGCGGCGGCATGGCTGTGTCGATGTGTGGAGGTGGAGTCGGGCCTGGGGCCTGCACGGGCGTATTTCGCCGCCACCGGACCAAAACTACGCCCAATACCCCCCACCCGAATTGCCGCTTGGGCCGGCTGCCCACAGTGCGCTGATGGTGACGGCAAAAAGCTCGGACGTCTTCCCCAACGTGCCTCCGCCCCTTCCGGGGCGTGCCCTGGCCCATATGCGCGCGGGCTCCGGGCAACGCACGCTGCTTCGCCGCCTGCGCTCCCGGGACAGCAACGACGTCGACGCTTCGCCCAACAGTTCGCCGGCGTCGCGGGACGCAGGCAAACCCACGCACCGCAAGACGCGCTCCGAGAACCGCGTGCTGGACGCCATGCGGCGCGCAAAGGGCGCGCGCGACACCAACGAACCGCGCGCTCCGAGCGACCCGCGGCTCGAAGCGTGGTATCGGGCGGAGCGGGCGCGGATTAGCGAGGCTGGCGCGCATCCGCCGCAGGACGCACAAGGGGACCAGGGTATGTACGTGACTAAGGTCGCAGTACCGGCAGACCCTGCCGTGGCCCAGGACCCGCGCGTGCAACAGGCAGAGCTCGACGCGGTGAATATGCCGCCAGGCCACAGAGGCCCTGTCCCAGATGTGCCTGGCGGGCTGCACGTCACCGAGGTGGCGGTTCCGGCTGGAGACCGCAGCGCGGTCAACGAGCGCGGCATGCCCGTCGCCACGGGAGGCCAGACCGAGGCGCCCATGCCGGTGGAGCAGACTGAGCCTGGTGCCAACAATTTGACTGGCGGGCCTTATGGTGCCGAAGACGTGACCCAAAGGGGCGCGGCGCACCCTGCGGATAACGATGCATATGCAGCGTCCACCACTGCCCCCGCAGAGGCGACTGGTACCACTACTGCGGCAGGCACCGCTGCGACAGGCACCGCTGCCGCAGGCACGGCGGCCTCGGCGCCCTCAGCAGGTACTGCGGCCGACGCAGCTCCAGTCGTGTCGGCGCCAAGTTCGGGCGCGGGCGCATCGACTCAGCTTTCCGCCGAGTGGCTTCTGGGCCCCTATGTGCTCCTGGTCGATGACCCCGTGTACTCCACGGGTACCGCCAAGAAGCCGATCGCAGACTCGTACGACGACTGGGCGCTTGAGCGTGTCCGCAAGCACAGCCGCGCCGCGATGGGCGACGCGGCTAATAGTGCGCCATCCGAGGAGAGTGCAACCGCCGTCTACGGACGGCTGGTTGCCCCGCAGCCGGCCGACGGGGCGCCGGGCCCAGTCACGCTCTCGGCGTACCGGTCGTGGCTGCACGGGGTCAGCGCAGGCACCGTGCACGTCCATGAGTTCGCCGCGCGCATCGACCGGGAGGAGGCGGAGGTCGAGACGCTGGCGCCAGCAGGCGTAGCAAAGCATCTGACACCGCCCATTGTGCAGGAGCGCAACGCCCGTGTGTTCCCGCCGGGGCGCCGCGCCCTGGTCGCCGCGACGCTCTCGCGGATCATTGCCGAAATGACCGCCTGGACATCGATCGAGGACTCGGACCTGCTGCTTGACATGCTCCTTGCATACCGCAACTACATCACTGCCGAGCGTCTGCTTGAGCTGCTGCAGGACCGCTTCGAGTGGGCCGCACGCCGTCTCGGCGACCCCGAGGCCGGTAACTATGCGCGCTCCGTGCTCTGGAACACGTACACGGCGGTGCGCTACTGGCTTGTGACGTACTATGCGTCTGACTTTGCGCCGAATGCCGCGCTCTGTGAGCGGCTCGCCGCTTGGCGCACCGAGCCGTGGGCGGGCGGCGCAGCTGCGCACAATGACGGCACGGGCACGAGCATCACGCGGCCAGACGAGCTCATTGCGGACCTCCAACTGCTACAGCGCTCGTGCCAGCAGGACGCAAAGGCGGCCGAACAGGCCACTTCGGCGCCTGCTGCGGCACCCGCTCCGGCGCCCGCTCCGGCTCCTGCCCCGGATCCTGCCCCGGCGCACTCGGGTGTTCCAGACGCCCAGCCCATCAGGAGCCCGCAGACACCGCCGCCGTCGGACGCGCCGACGCAGACCTCGGCCTTCTCGCCGATCGCTCCCACGTCGCCCGTCAAGGAGCCGCGGCTGCGACCGTCGCGGTCTATGCCGTCTCTCTGGAAGTCGGCCACCAGCAAGCTCAACACGCTCAAACCCGAGCCGCGCCGGTCGCGGCAGCGCACGCGTCGTGGCGAGCGGACGCATCCGCCGCCGACGTCACCCGCCACCGAGGACGTGTTCAGCTCGCCACGCACGCCGGCACCCCCAGCGCCCGGCGACGACTCCACTACGGACATGGCCAACATGTCCGCCGAGAGCGCACCGCCCACTGAGTCGCAGAGCACTGGGCCCCGCCTGCTGCCGTTCGGCCGGCTGCGCTCGCCGCCCAAGCGCAGTGCGCCACCCGCCGAGGCCAGCCGCACCGACGCACAGCTAATGCGCCAGGGTGGCGTCGACGACAACTCGGCCGAGCGATACACACGCACCAACGAGACCGAGACCCTGCTGCAGCTCGAGCGCGCACTGACGGACAGCACAGTGGCGCACGTGGCAATGCCGTCGTCCCTCATGGCGCCCGCAGCGCCCGCCGATGTGCCGGGGCGATTGGATGCGCCGTTTATCGCACTGCGCCCGGGCGACGTCGCGCAGGTGCTTACCGCGATCGAGACGCGCCTGTTCCAGCGTGTCTCGTGGGTCGAGGTGATGGAGATCCTCTGGGACCAGCACCACGTCCGCGCGGACCTCTGGGGCACGATCTATTCGCTATTCGCCAATGAGCAGCTGGGCGAGTGGCACCATCCGCAGACGGGCGCAGACGCCGCGCGGCTCGCGACCAGCGCCGTGCACGTGCTCATCGCACGCTTCAACATCGCGTCATCCTGGGTGGCGAGCCAGATCATCTCCGCCGGAAATCTGGCAGAACGCCGCGCGCAGGTGGAGCAGTGGATCACTGTCGCCTGGGAGTGCTACCTACGGGCCAACTTTGCCAGTGTGTGCCAGATCGTGTTTGCGCTCCAGCTGCCGCAGATCGCGCGCCTGGAGCGCACGTGGAACGCGGTCGGCATGTGGGAGCGCCGCGTCTTTACCGCGCTGTGCCAGCTCGCCTCGCCTCAGGACCATTTTGCGCATCTGCGGCGCGCGATGCTCGCCCGCGTCACGCGCGGCAGCGCGTCGCCGGGCTTTGTGCCGTTCTTTGGCATTTTTGTGGCGGATCTCGGCACGAACGACGCCCTCACCCCGTATGTGGATCCGGCGCTCGCGCCGAGTATGACTCCATTTTACGACGATAACGATCTCTCGCAGAGTTGGGACTCTCTCATCAATGTGTACCGCCTGCGCACCAAGGCCATGATTGTGCGCGATCTGATTGTTTGCCAGCACGCCCTGCAGCCCGTGCCAGTGGACGAAGACAGCGCGTTCTACCGCGATGCGATGCGCCTTAATACCATGTCGCAGAGCGAGTTCCTGCGTGCTGCAGAGCTGGCCGACTAGTGAGTTGCACTAGCGAACGCCCCAGCGATGCGTCGTTGCTGCATCGCAATGTCCTGTCCCAAGCAGCCCAAACACGTCCTTAATCCCCTCCCCTACCCCCTATTTTGCTCCCCTCTCATTTTGTTACGTATGTCGAAAGTCCATGCCCGGGCTTATACCCGGCCTAATAGTAACGCTGACGTGCGATGCCGACCGCCCTGCCTTGCTCGATTACACCCTGACAGCCGTGGAGCTCTGCGAATGCATTCGCACGGGCCGTCGTCACGTGCTCTAGCACCACCCCCCAAGGACGCGACGCGAAGTGAACACGCGCTATGAGCTCGGCGTGGCAGTGCGTACGGGAAAGCGAGCGACCTGAGCGCTAACCTGCAGGGAGCTGCAGCAGGTGCTCGGATGCACCGAGCAGCAGGCGCGAGATGCGCTCACGGTGCGTGCGGAAGGCTCGCAGCGTACGCTGACCGGCAGGCGAGCCAGGGCGACTTGGAGCGGGCGATGAATATGCTCCTGGACAATCGCGTCCCGAGCAGCGCACAGCAGGCGCCCGCCCCTGGTGCAGCCAATGCGCAAGGTGATGTCGGACCTGGCGCTGCGCCGGCGCCACAGCCGTCGGCCTCGGGTCCGCCGACGTCTGCGGCGCCCAGTGGCCCTGCCGGCCTTTTGCCACCGCCACCGGACAGCGACGGCGCACCGCCGGCGTACACCGACGCCCCCGAGGAGGACGCGACGCTGCAGCAGGCGATGGCCGCCTCGCTCAATGAGCAGCAGGATGCGCGGCCGTCTGGCAGTGCCTCAGAGGAGGACCAGCTCATGAAGGTGCTCGCCGAGAGCGTACAGAGCGACACGAGCGATGGAGCCGGTGCAACGCAGCAGAACGAAGATTTTCGCCGCGCGCATCTCGGTGATGCGCGTGCAGAGGGAGAGCCGGTGGCGCTTGTCTCGCCGGTGCCCGTGTACCGCACAGTGGCGCTCCTGGTCCAGGCCCTGTATGCGTCGCCGCCGGTCCGGACTGCGGTGCTCGCATTTTCCATGCCTGATGCACGTACACGCTCCCTGGACGGCTACTGGAGCGGGAAAAGCCCATCGGGCGAGCGCGAGCGCGACGCGGCCGCCATGCCAGACGTGCCGGCGATGCAGCGCGGAGCTGTGGACCTCGTGCAGCGCCTCCAGACACTGTTTGCGTACATGGAGCGAACATCGCGGGCGGCCGTGGCCACCGGGGACCTGGTGAACCTCGTGCCGCGTGCACTTGTCCTCATGGCTAGTGAAAATGCGCCACCGAACGTATTCGCCGAGGCATACCTCGAGGCGCTCGCCACCGACTGGCATTCGGCTGCCCAGGCCGAGGCATCGCGGCTCGTCCTCAGCACGCGAGGCGCAACGGATCCTGCACGCGAAGAGCTTTTACGTGCCAAGCTGCAGGTGCTCTACACCTACGCGCTGGCTGCGCTTCCGGCGGGCCAAGAAGCGGAGCAGCCACCGGCACCGCAGGAGGCGCAGCCCGCCGCTTGCATTACGCTCCTCCACACGGCGCTCGACGCGACTGTGCCGGCGTGCTTGCGGTCCAAGCTCGCGGGTGCCGAAGGCATGGACTCACTGCTGATCACGCAGCCCGCCGATGTGCTTCTGTTTGTCGTGCGGCACCGCCAAGAGAACGGCGAGCCGCTACCCCGCTTCCGCATCGACCCGACTGTGTACCTGGATCCGTTCCTCTGGGAGCACCAGCGGGGGCGCCGGATCGACGAGGATGAGCGCTGGCGCGAGATCGAGGCGTTAGAGACCGAGAGTGTGAATCTGCGGGCCCGGATCGACCGGCTGCGCCGCCCGGGCGGAACCGAGCTCGATCCGCTGGTCACGCGCGTGGTGCGCCACTTTGCGCTCCCACGCGACGACGGCGAGGTGCCCGCCGAGCGCGTGTCGATCGCGGAGCGCCTGCGGCGGATCCAGGATGTGGTCCGTGGGCGCCTCGCGCCGCTCGAGCGGGCGTACGCCGAGGCGCGCAACCGGGTCGTCCAGGCCAAGACGCAGCTGAACGCGGAGCTCGACGCCCGGGACAGTGCGCCGGAGATGCGCACCGTCGGCTACGACCTGACCTCGGTGCTGCTCGCGGATGGCACGGCGCAGTGGGCGCACGTGCAGCACCACGGCCGCTGGTTTACGGTTGGCGACGGCAAGGTGCACGAGACGTCCGAGCAGGCCGCCTGCACAGATGAGCGCGGTGCTGCTGATGGCGATGGCGTGTACCTCCTATGCTACGCGCGCCGCGGCGCTGCTGAGGCCCGCGCATCGGTCCTCGGACTGCCGGGCGCGCCGGACCTTGGTGTGCTGCAAGCCGCTGTCGAGCAGGACAATCAGCAGCGGGCGGAAGAGGCTCGTGAGAAGGCGGTGCGGGAATCCAATGGCGTCCACGCCGGCGAGGCGAGGGAGCCGCACTCTGCCGAGGACGCCGCAGAGCGCCAGAGCATGGCCGGCGGGACTGCAGGCAGCACCACGGATGCGCGCAATGGGCGGGAAGAGCCGATGCAGACAGACGGCCTAGGAAACGGCGCACCAGCGGAGGCCTAGTCGCTCGACGACTCCCGGAGAGTCCAACTAACGTCATTATTATCTACGCCTTTTTTCTGTGTGGCGGCGATGCACGCTGCATGCCCCCATAGGTATACCCTAGTGTGCCAATCATCACGGCCGCTGCACCGAGCCAGAGTCCCATGCTGCCCGTCTGCCGGTTGAGCAGGATGACGGAGATGACCAAGCTGGCCGCCTTGCGCACGACGAGCACCAGCGAGACGCTCAGGCTCGATACCTTGGCCGTGAGCCGGTTCACCCCGTTAATACACAGCAGCTGCGTGAGTACGTTGAGTGAGAGCCCGACATAGTACGACGGAACCTCGACGCCCCATGCGCCGCCGTGCTGCTGCGAAAAGCCGACCCATGTGCGCGGTGTGCGGTTAGCCGCCTCGATCTGGCGCATGAGCGAGCGCGGATGCAGCAGGAATAGCGGGAGCGAGAACAGGTGGGAGTAGAACAGCGACTCGTGCCAGTGGTCGCGGCCGTAGCGACGGAACGTGCGCTCCTGGAAGATGCCCATCACGCCGGACGAGACGAGCGCCGCGCTGAGCAACAGCACGCCGATGCCATACTCAAACGAGGTGCCGGCGCCCGCATCGGAGGCGCCACCAGCAGAGGAGAGGGTGGCTACCGCCACGCCGACCGTCACGAGCAGCACACTGGTCACCTGGAGCAGGGAGTAGCGCTTGTTGTCGACTCCCCAGCCGAGGATCATATTGACCACCATCCCGCCGCTCCGGAACACAATGTGCACCGACATTGGGATGTGGTACGCAAATGCCGTGTTGTTTAGCAGGCTCGTCGCGAAATAGAGCGCCACCTGCACGAGCCAGCGGCGCAGCGGCACCGTCGGCTTCCGCAGCCACAACACCCGGTACCCGCGTACCGTGCGCCATTCGAGCTCGCCCCAGGCGGCTGTGGCCGCTGTAGCGACAAACTGAGCGAGGGTGAGCAGCACTCCGGATGCCGGAAGTACCTTGGTGGTGACCTCAAGCGTCAGTGCGTTGCTGCAGCAGCCGCCAAAGATGAGCGCAAGGATCAGCCCAAAGTCGCCCAGCGCAGTCCAGAAAACGTCGCGGGCGACGCCCGCATCAGCTAATGGTGCATCGCCGGGCTGTGCGTGGGTCTTTTCCTGTACCGCGTCCGAGTGGCTAGCCGCGGCGCGGCGCATCGGCGCACTGTGCCTGCTCATGCCGAATTCAGTAACCTATGATCCTGAATGAATCCTATGGACAGCACGTGATAGCTGCCGCACGGAGATCACGGGTGGAGGTGGTCCAAGCAGGCGCGGAGCTTGGTCCCTGTCTTCTCCGCGCTTGTTCCGTGCGGGCCCCGTGTCTGGTTAAAGCAGCCAGGGGCACACGAGCTGGCCAGCCACCTCCATGGACACGAATGAGAATAACCCGCAACACCCTCAGAGCGAGGTCTCCTCGATTGCGCCGAACACAACCGTGGTAGCGCCGAGGCCGATCGGCACCGACGGCAAGGCACGGGCACGAAAGTCCAGCACTGGGTCCTCCCAAGGGGCGCAAGATGGCACCGACTCCGTGTCGCCAAAGAGACAGTCGCTCATGAAGCAGCGTATGGTCCATGCCGTGTCGCATGCGCCGCGGCAGTCGATCCTTGACCGGCTCAACACACGGACCAACACAGACCCATTCCGAGGCTTTTACACCCTGTTCTGGATCGTCATCGCGCTGCTGGTGCTCAACGCCTTTTACATCTCATTTGAGCGCACTGGCGAGGTGCTAAGTATGACGTTTGCTGCACTCATCAGCCGCGACGCTTGGATGCTCATGCTGAGCGACGCAACCATGGTGCTGAGCCTGTTCCTGTGTGTGCCATTCGTCAAGCTGCTCTACACCTTCCGGCTTCACTACTGGCCTACGTTTGCCATTATCCAGTACGTATGGGAGCTGGCACTGCTGGGCTGCGTGATTGTCTGGGCACGCTACCGCGACTGGCCGTGGGTGCAGTCGGGCTACTTTGTGCTGCACACGCTGGCGATGATCATGAAAATTCACAGCTACATGACTGTGAACGGCACCCTTTCTGATCTCTACTTGCAGCTGCGAGACACGGAGGCGGAGCTGCTCGACCTGGTGGTCGCCAGCTCGCCGAATCCTGACAAAGAGGCAGCGTGGCAACACGCGCTCAAAGAGGCCGACATCTTTGGGGACCAGGGTGAGCATGAGGCCCGTCTCGTGGGACGAGGCGCCGACCCTGCGCAGGTGGCCCGCTGGGCCAGCCTCGAGTTGCAGACGGACGGGTCGGGAGAGCGTGTGTGGCTGCACTCGGCTCTTAAGTACCAGCAGCTGCCACGGGCGCAGTCGCCGGCGCTGTCCCGGCGCCGGCTGGTTGAAGCTGTCGGCGCAGGTCATCCGGAACATGTGGATCCGTTCGAACCAGAGGACGGCCCGCTGCGTGACCCGCATCCCTTGCACTACCACAAGGATCCGACAATCGCACATACGGCCTCGTTGATCGGCCTGCTGCGGGAGCAGCTGTACGCGCTGCCGGGACAGGGTGTTGGCATGGGTCCCATGTGGCCCGCAAATGTGACCTACTTTAATTTCTGGGAATACCTCTTGTTCCCCGTGCTTGTGTACCAGCTGCAGTATCCGCGCACGGAGCGTGTGCGCCTCGAGTACGTGCTGGAGCGCACTCTGGCCACATTCGGCACCTTCTTCGTGATCTATGTGATTACGGTGAGCTGGATCATGCCGCTCGGGCCGACCGAGATGGCGCCGGACAAGCCCATGTATGCCGTGTTCCTCCAGCTTTCGGTGCCCATGATGCTCAACTACCTGCTGATTTTCTTCATTATGTTCGAGTGCGTGTGCAACGGCTTTGCCGAGCTCTCGCGCTTTGCAGACCGCGAGTTTTACGAGGACTGGTGGAACTCGGCCAGCATGAGCGAGTTTTCTCGCAAGTGGAACAAGCCCGTCCACCACTTCCTGCTCCAACACGTCTACGTGAGCTCCATCTGCACGCTAGGGCTCAGCAAGAAAACTGCCATGTTCCTCACCTTCCTGTTCAGCTCCGTGTTCCACGAGCTTGTCATGATCATCGTTTCTGGAAAGGTGCGCGGATATCTGTTTGTCCTTCAAATGTTCCAGATTCCCATGATCATTATTGCCAAAGTGCGTAGGTTACCGCGTTCTCCACCCGCTCACCAGCAGCTTCCTTTCATTAAAAACGATCGCACGTTGGGGAATTTCTTCTTTTGGATTGGGCTCATGATCGGTTTCCCCTTGCTCAACATTGCTTACCTTGTGTATTGAGCGCTGCTCAAGAAGACCATCTAGGTCCGTGCGAGCGACCCGCTGGCTCGCACAGGACCTTTAGCTGTAGATCGGACCTTTTGAATGCAGTTAATGTTAAGTTGTTTCAAGCGAGTTCACGGCCTAAGGGCCTCCTGTTCACGCCCTGTCGGTCGCCACCGTGGCCCACCGCCAGGTCCACCGCCAGGTCCACCGTCAACTTTTGTGTGCCTGGCTCTCGTCAGAGGGACGGATGGGTCACGTGCGCAGTCACTTTTTTCTGGACGCCGTGTCGCCACTTGCTGCGACACTAGCAGCCATGGCCGCGGCGCAAGCCAAGGCGTTTGATGCGCTGGTTGCTTCGCTGCGGAAAGACACGAGCGGTGCACTGCCTCTCGTAGAGCAGCTGGCCGAGCTGGCACGGCGGGAGGAGCTCGCGTTCCCGAACGGCATCTCGCTGCTCACGGTCAAGGTCGATGCCCTGCTTGCCTACGTCCAGCAGCTCATGCTGCTGTGTGCGCACAAGCTGCGCCAGCGGTCTCTACAGGACGATATAGGCGCACGTGCAGTCCAGACACTGGTCAAGCTGCGCCTTGTGTTAGAGAAGGTGCGCCCGATGGAGGCACGCCTCCGGTACCAGATCGAAAAGCTCGTCCGGGCCGCGTCCGCCGAGGCGGCAGCCGCGACCGGTGCACCGGCAGCAGGCCCTGGCGCTGAAGCTGAGGAGGATGAGGACGCAGAGATTGGTACGTCGCGACGCGTGCGAGCGGCTGGCACTAACGCGCAGACCCCTTGGCTTTCCGACCGAACCCGGCAGCGCTGGCCGAGGCGGCGCCGCGTGGCGCTGCCGCGGAGCGCGAGCAGGACACTGGTGGGCGGTACGTGCCGCCGAAGCTGGCACCTGTCATGTACGACCCCGACGCGAGACCGTCGCGCCGTGCACGGGACAAGGAGCGGATGCCGTCGCGGAACGCAGCGCTGCTGGCGGACCTGTCCGCGGGGATGTCCTCCTCGCCGTACGAGACGAGCATGGCGGGCGTCGGTGGTGGCGGCGCGGTCGGCACGTCGGGCTCGTCGCGTGCGCGTGCGCTGCGGCGCATGCAGGACTTTGAGGAGGAGAACTACATGCGTCTGCCGATGAACAAGCGCGACGCTCGGCGGCGCCGGCGGGACGAGGCGGACGTGGCGCTCGGCGGGCTCGGGCTCTCGGCGCATGGGAACCGCATCGGCGGCGGCGTCGAGGAGGAGTTTGGCGACCTGCTGCGGGAGCCGGGGCGGCGGAAGCGCAACGTATACGACGAGCTGCAGAAGCGGTCCAAGGTGCCCAAGACGCTCGAGCGCGCCGCGCGGCGAAACGAGGGCGAGCAGGACGACGCACTGGTGCGCGGCGGCAGCTCGTCGCGCAAGTTCAAGAAGACGATCCGCGAGCAGAAGCGGCGTGCACGCAAATAGCATGTGTACACTACGGAGTGTGTTGTTCTGGTATCCGCTGGATGAGTAGAGGGCTCAGGCCGACGCGGGCTTGAAGGTGATCTCTGAGAGCACGTTGAAGCCCTCGCGGTAGGCGCTGAGCAGCGCCTGGACGCGCTTGCGCTCCTTGGTCAGGTTCTCATCCTCGTACAGCAGCTGGTCGAACATGGACTCCTTGTAGAGCGAGACCACGAGGCGGTTCTGCACCGCATCCCGCGAGTGGTTCACCAGCAGGTGCATGATGGCCTTGGGCACGAGGTCCTGGATCGACTGCCGCACGATGTTGAAGTAGGACGTGATCAGCGAGCGGATCAGGTTGGTCTCGAGCTCCTCGCGCTCCGAAAGGTGCGCCTGGTCCTCGGGCATGGCCGACGGGTCCAGGTGAGCGTCGAGCCCCTTCATGTCAAACGGCCCGCCGCTGCCCTCGAGCCCGTTGAGCCCGGCCATGGCGCTGGGCGCCGCACGGCGCTCCTGCACACGCTGCCCGAACGCCGAGAGACCCGCTGCGCTGCCGCTCGGCTCGTGGATCGGCAGACTCGAGGGGCCGCCGAAGAAGTAGTTCAGGAACGAGTCCCGCGAGTTGGAGTCCCGCGCGTTGGGCCCGCCGGCGCCCACGCCGCCTGGTCCGGCGCTCGGCTCCGCGGTCTCGGTGCGCGCCGGTGCGCTCTGCCGGCCACTCGGCTCGTGCCGTGCGTCGGTCGCCTCGCCACGGCCCTGCGCACGCTGCCCGCCGCGGCCGCGCCCGCTGACCGTGAGGCTGCGGTTGTTGCCGCCCTCCTCGAGCTCCTCGTCGGAGGCCGCGCCACTCGCATCCGTGTCGATGGACCGGTCCGCGCCGCCGCTCGGTGCGGCGATCGTGTTCTTGCGCTGCTGCGAGTCGCGCATGAACCGCGCGATGTTGGCCGACTCCTGCACAAAGGCGGGGTGGTTGGTGTTGATGTAGGCGGACTGGATGTCGATCAGGCTCTGCACATAGTCCGAGGTGGGCCCAAGCCGCTCGCGGAGCAGCTCGCTGACCACCTCGATGATCTGCGCATGCAGGCGCGGGAAGCGCTGCAGCTCCACGCTCGTGCAGTTGTGGCAGATCTTCATGAGCTCCTCGTAGACGAGCTCGACGCAGCGCAGCGCGGCGGGCTCGAGCAGCTTGATCTGCGGCTTGATGAGGAGCTCAAAGGCCGCCTCGGGCACAAACAGGCTCGGGCGCGGCCCGGTCGAGTTGCGAATCGCGGTGCGAATGTCCTGCACACTGAGGTTCTGCGTCGGGTTGATCGAGGCAAGCGCCTGACCAAACACATCCTGGAAGATGTAGTAGACGCGCGCACCGCCGCACAGCTCCTTGGTGGACACGTCGTAGGCGGTACCGTCGATCGACGAGACAAAGTCGCGAGCAAACTGCGTCATGTACTTGAGAATGAGCGTACCGCGGTGCTGATCGCCCAGGAAGGACACGTCGCCGAACGAGGCCAGCTCCTGCTGCGCCTGGCCCATGAGTGTGTTGAGCCGTGCCTTCATGTCGGGCAGCCGCTCGCGGATATGGTTCATCAGCACCTGGTTCAGCGTCTTGGCCAGGTACTTGGTGCCGCAGCGGTGGGCAATGTTCCGGTAGGCGAGGTGGGTCTGGAAGAACTCCTCCTCGGCGCGGCGGGCGTCCTGCAGCGACACGTTTCCGTTGATATCCTGCTGCGAGCGGTTCACCACGCCGATGAAGCCCAGGCGGAGCGGGTAGACGTGGCCCGTGAGGATGTCGAGCGCATGCGTGCCCGAGTCCATTAGGTCCAGCTTGGTGAGCACGCCGATGGTGCGCCGGCCCTGGGGGTCCACGCTGCGGGCCAGCTTGAGGCTGTCCGAGTTGGCCAGATCCACGTTGGCCGGGCTCACGGCGATGATGATGCAGTTGGGCTTGGAGATGTAGTCGGTCACGAGCGAGCGAATCTGGCGCTCAATGTCCGACGGCTGGTCGCCCACGGGGATCTTGGTGAGGCCGGGAAGGTCGACGAGCGTGAGGTTGATCACCTGCGGGCTGTAGATCTTGAGGTGGATGGGCTGCTTCGAGATGCCCTTGTTCTGCCCCGCCACACGGAAGGTCTCGTTCTCGATCTCGTCGCGGATCGCGTGGAAGTCGGTAAAGCGCCGGTCGAGGTGCAGGAACTCGCCATACTCCTCGCCGGACTCCTCCGGCACATGGATCAGCTGGAGCACCAGCGGTCGCCGCGTCACGATCCCGCTGCCACGCGGCAGGAAGTCGCGCCCCACAATCCTGCACAGGTCAGCATGCGCCACGCAGGGCGGCCAAGACTACGCACGTTTCGAGCACGCTCGACTTGCCAGAAGACTGCGACCCGACGACCACGCACTGTGGCAGATCCACGGCATGGCCGCCAATGGTCGTGAATGTCTCCTGCAGACGATTGACAACCTGAATCAGATCCGCGTCCATCTCGGCAGGCTCGGCCAACAGACTCGGGACGCTGGACTGGAACAACACCGCCTGTCGCGCCACGCGTCGGCGGCAGCGCCGGGCGCGCGGGCACTCGGCCGAGAGGGGACCCGGGTGCGGCGCAAACAGAGCCTACGACACAAGGACGGATGGGATTGCGGCTGAAAAACCTATCTCATCCCGAGGCTCATCTACCGTTGGTGATGGTTGTTCTTTAGTGCTCTTGTCGGTTGGTAGCCTCAGTTACCGAGGAAGGAAGACACGCTCTCCTTGATGGACTTGCGCAGCTTCTCGTCAAGCTCCTTGGTCATGGCACCCTTGCCAATCTCCGCGAGCAGGTCGTTCTGAGACTTGAGCTCCTCGCGGTAAGTGCTCTCCCACTGCACGATCTTCTCCACCGGGACCTCGTCGAGGAGACCCTGCACACCGGCGAAGAGGATGGGCACCTGCACCTCGGTGGCGAGCGGGTGGTACTGGGGCTGCTTGAGCAGCTCCGTCAGACGCGCACCACGGTTGAGCGTGTAGCGGGTCGAGGCGTCAAGGTCCGAGCCGAACTGGGCGAAGGCGGCCAGCTCACGGTACTGGGCCAGGTACAGCTTGAGCGAACCGGCCACGGCCTTGTACACCTTGGTCTGGGCAGCGGAACCGACACGAGACACGGAAAGACCGACGTTCACCGCGGGACGCACACCCTTGAAGAACAGCTCGCTCTCAAGGAAGATCTGGCCGTCGGTGATGGAAATCACGTTGGTGGGAATGAAGGCAGACACGTCACCGCCCTGCGTCTCGATGATCGGCAGCGCGGTGAGCGAGCCGGCACCGAACTGGTCGCTCATCTTGGCGGCACGCTCCAGCAGACGCGAGTGCAGGTAGAAGACGTCACCGGGGTACGCCTCACGGCCCGGAGGACGACGGAGCAGCAGGGACATCTGACGGTACGCCACGGCCTGCTTGGACAGGTCGTCGTACACCACCAGGGCGTGCCTGCCGTTGTCACGGAACCACTCGCCCATGGAGCAGCCGCTGAAGGGCGCCAGGTACTGCAGCGGGGCAGCGTCCGAGGCAGTGGCGGCCACAATCACCGAGTACTTGAGCGAGTCGTTCTGCTCCAGGGTCTGCACGAGCTGTGCCACGGTGGAGCGCTTCTGACCCACGGCAACGTAGATACAGTAGAGCTTCTTCTTCTCGTCGTTGCCGTCGTTCCAGCGGCGCTGGTTGAGGATGGCGTCGAGAGCCACGGCAGTCTTACCGGTCTGGCGGTCACCGATGATCAGCTCACGCTGGCCACGGCCGATGGGCACCATGGCATCCACGGGCTTGATACCCGTCTGCATGGGCTCGTGCACCGAGCGACGGGGCAGGATACCGGGCGCCTTGACCTGCGCACGGCGGCTCTCCTTGGCGTTGATGGGGCCCTTGCCGTCCACGGGGTTGCCCAGCGCGTCCACCACACGGCCGAGAAGCTCGGGGCCCACGGGCACCTCGACAATCTGGCCGGTGCGCTTCACCGTGTCACCCTCACGGATGGCACGGTCGGAACCGAAGATGGACACACCGACGTTGTCCGCCTCCAGGTTGAGCGCCATACCACGCACACCCGAGGAGAACTCAACCATCTCCTCGGCCTGCACGTTCTTGAGGCCGTAGACGTGGGCGATACCGTCACCGATGGTGAGCACACGGCCAGTCTCCTCCACGTCGCCGGTCTGCGCAGCACCCGCGATGCGCTGCTCGAGGATCGAGCTCACCTCGGAGGCCGCAGCCTTGGCAGTCGCGTAGCCGCGCACGGCGGTGGCGATGGAAGGCACACTGCGGCGGGCCGCAGGCACCGCCGAGGCGCGGGCAAGGTTAGCAACGGCAATGCCGGTCGACCTAGCAAGCATTGCGGTAGTCGTTGGCAGTTGGGGGCTAAGGTAGAAGGACAGAACCGAAGCCGTTTGGGAAGTAGAACCGGCGGGCCCGGGCCGCGCCTCGGAAGTGCCAGCGCGGCCGGGCTGCACGCCAATTCGGACTCGGGGCCGGCCAATCCGACGAATCGTGACGCAGCCTGCCGTTTGGGACTTAAGCCGCACCTGCCTTGTGTACCACTGGATCGCCCGAAAAGCCCCGGCCAGCGAAGCAGCTGCATGCACAACGTAATGGTCACGTGTCGGTGCAGCGCACTGCTTCCTGATCGATCGGCCGCGGCCGCCGCCAAGCCGTTGATCAAAGAGCGCGAAGAAGCTCGCCAGAAGCATGCGTCGAATGTGGCTGGCCCCCGCCAGCCTGCGCCTCGCCACGCTGCTGCCTCAACGCGCACTTGCTCGTGCAGCGCCCTCTGTGTGGGGCAGCGCAGGCCGCTTCTCGCAGCGCCGCTGCGTCACTGGCGGCACCACACCGCCGACAGACGCCGCGGCGCCCGGCGCGGCGCCGCAGGCGCCTGCGACACCGAGTGTGAGCGAGGCGCTCCGCCTGCTGCGCTCGCAGCCGAACCACTATGTCGTCGCATCCATCGCTGGACGCACAATGGTGCTCACCGCGGCCGACCTGGTCACCGTGCCGCACCTGCGCGACACGCAGGTCGGCGACGTTCTCGAGCTTGACCGCGTCCACGAGGTGGGCGGCCGCGACTACACGCTCCGCGCGCAGGACCCGTCGCAGGGCCGCCGCAACCCGAACGGCGGGCGCTACCCCCTCGTGCTCCTGCGCCACGAGGGCAAGCCCGAACTGGCGATGCGGGCTGCCAACGAGGCTGGGCAGCCGCTTGGCGCCGTCTACCAGGCAGAGAACGCGACCATCACGCCGTTCTCGCGCTCCTGGGCGGCGAATCTGGTGCCGAGCGGGCTCGCGCACGTCGGCGCGGCACTCTCGCCGGAGGTGGTGCGCGTGCGCTGTGTGGTCACCGAGCACGCCAAGGGACCGATGGAGCGTATTGTCAAGTTCAAGCGCCGGAAAGGCTATGAGAAGACTGTCACGCATAAGCAGCCATATACCCGCATCCGCGTGGATGCCATCACGCTCGGGAACGGCGTGTAAGGCCGTGCGGCGGAGCACATAGTATTGCAGGGGTGCGATAGGGGGGAAAAAAGTGACACCCACCTCGGGGTCCACTCCATTTTTATGCGAGCAGGCCGCCCATGGGGCCGCCCGCGTACGCCATGGGACGGATGTTGGGATGCGGCTGCGCCTGGAACGTGGTCCAGTTGAGCGTGCCATGCGCGTCGATGCGGCCAAATGCGCCTAGGTTGCCCGCCGAGTCGCAGTAGTTGGGCGCGGAGAAAACGGTGCAGCAGAGGCCGTCGTGTTCCTCGGCGTACCCGTTCTGGCGCACCTCGTGGCTGCGGAGCACAGCGGTGACCCCGTTCTTCTGGCACCAAGCTCGCGAGATATCGGGGCCAAAGCCAAGGCCCACGCCGCGCTTGCTCGGGCCGCGTCCAGGCGCGGTCTGCGGGTCGCTCCAGAGCAGCTCCATCATGAGGCCCTCCTGCCCCGGCTGCTTGCAGGCAAAGCGGTCCACGCCCGCCACGTCGTCCAGCGTCACATCGTCCCTGCTAAACAGGCCACCATGCACGACAAAGTAGCGCTTCCGGCCCGTCTCGCTGTCCAGCACCGGCTCGCGCTGCGCAAGAGACCGGCTGGCGCCGCTGGGCAGCTCGGCAGCGGGCAGAGGAGCCTGCGACGGAGAAACAAGCGTGGCGAGCGGGATGGCCACAAAGAGCTCGGTGAACAGCTTGAAGGTAATCTCGCCGCCAAACTTGGCACGGCACTCGCCCTCGAAGCCGTACACCTTGTTCATATCGCTCGTCTCGTGGTTGCCGCGGTTCACCAGAGTCGTCTTGGGGTATAGCCACTTGTATGCGAGGATGGTAAGCGCAATCTCGACGGACCAGGAGCCGCGGTCCACAAAGTCGCCGTTGAACAGTACGGCGTGCTTCTCCGACGGCACACCCGTGAGCGAGAGCAGATGCAGAAAGTCGTAGAACTGGCCGTGGGTGTCGCCGACAATGTCGATGGTGGTATCGGCGGGCACGTCGTAGCGCACCAGGGACGGCTCCTCCTGGAACGCCCGTAGGGCGCCCAGCACGATGCGCCAGGCGATGCCTAGCGGCAGGCGTTTCCCGGCCTTGAAGTAGTCGACCATCTCCCGGATGAAGGTCTCGTTAATCCGACCGAGGAACGCGCTGCCGGGCACCTCGGGCGAGATGGGCTCCCCGTCCGTCTCCTCGGTCGGGAGGCGCGGGCCGTCGTAGTCGGTGCGCAGCCCCGTGCCGCCCGTGCCGTGCTCAAGGTGGTCTATCACCGTGGCGCTTGTCGGCACGCCGGCCTCGACACGGATGGCCTTCTCGAATTCGAGACGGCGCACGAGCTTGACAGTGGCATCGAGCTGAGCGCGCACCGTCGCGTTGCCGGGCTCGAGGCTCACCACCTTGCGCAGGTCCGGCAGCGCAGACTTCGGGTCGAGGATCGAGAGGTGCGCCGATGCACGCCGGTAGTACGCTTTGACGAGGCCGCTGTCGAGTTCGATCGCCTTGGTCGCATCTTCGATCGCCAGGCCGTGCTGCTCAAGCTTGAGCTCGCACGCGGCGCGGTTACTCCAGTACACGGGCACGCTCGGGTCGAGCGCAATCGCACGCCCGTACAGCACCTTGGCCTGCGAGTAGTTGCCCTGCACAAAGTACTTGTTCCCGCTGTCCTTGTGCTCAAGTGCACGCTTCTGCCGCTCGCCCACCGGCATGTCCACCTCGGCGGCGGTGGGGCTCGGCGGAGCGTCCGCAGACGTGGCGGACAGCTGATCTGACGCGGTGTGCTCCGACTCCGGCTGCGACGACGGCGATGATGACGACATGCGCAACGTGCAGTCCGAGAAGAAAAGCTGGTGTGTTGGCGAGACTGCAATTTTACTACGCCAGGCAGCCCGGCAGTCTGCCGGTAATTATTCTCAGGGGTAAATCAAGTGTTCCGTTGTTGCCAGCTATCTGCGCAAGACAGGGGTGTATGTAGGAGCACTACTGGCCAGCGCCGCAGATGGAGAGGCCGCGCATCTCCTGCAGCGCGCCTTCCACCTGCGTGTCGAGCTGGCCCTCGGCGTAATCGTTGCGCACGTTCTCGGCGAAGCAGCGCTGCACGCTGCCGAGCTGCTCGTAGCCCTCCTCGGCAAACTTGACCTGGGAGCGGATCATCATCTCAAACGACGGGTCCAGGTACGGGATACGCATGTCCACCAGCTGCGGCAGCTCGGTCATGAGCTGCTGATCGATCGACTCAAAGATGAGCTTGGCGTCCTCGTGCTCCTTCTCCGACCTGCAGTGTCAGCGCATGCCGCCGCCTTGCTACAACGCACCTCGGCAGCTTGCTCGGGTCGTCGCCCGGCTTCTCCTGCAGTTTCTTGTACTTGGACCGCGCCGCATCGTAGTCCAGCAGCTGCACCGTGTCAGCCAACACCGCCTCCAGCCGAAACCGTCACACATACCTTCTTGCTGCGCTTCTCGATCGTCTTGTTCACCTCCGGGAAGTAGCTGCACAGCTTGCTCATCGGGTCGAGCACCGTCGCACGGTACGGCGCGTCAAGGTCCTTGGCTATCCGCTGGTCCAGCTCGGCCACCGCCCGCTTGTACGTGGTGGCGGCTACGGCGTCCGACGAGGTGTCGTGGTAGAAGCTCTCGATCGTCTCGCCGATACGCGCCTGCGATGCGGAGAGCACTGCTCTGTCAGCCTAGTCGCGCACACGGGACCTACGCACGCCGAATCGAGTCCAGATAGCTCCGCGCACTCTTGTTCAGCTCGTTGGCATGTTTCTCGAATTCGCGGAACTTCTTCTCCTCCTCCTTGAAGCGGCTGTCCTCGTACCGCTCGACCTGGCCGGTCTTCTGCATCAGCGAAGTACCGGCCCGGTTGATGCTCTTCTTGAAGCCTCCCCACGACATACTGAACACCTAACCTCGTCGTCGCGCACACGGACCTCGCTGGGGCGGCCGTGGGTATCCCAGCGCCCATCTGGGATATATGATCTACTTCCCAGGTGCACCGCCGCGCCTCCACCTCCGCACGGCCGCTGCGCACATTGCATTGTGGCGACTGGCGATGAGGCGCCTCTTTGGCTGGTCGCAGGGCAAGCCCAAGCCCGAGCTCAAGGATGCAATTGCATCCACCGACGCGCGCGCAGAAGCGACGCAGGTCAAGATCTCGCGCCTTGATGCGGAGCTTGGGCGGTACCGGGACCAGATGAAGCGCATGCGGGATGGGCCTGGCAAGTCGGCGATCCAGCAGCGTGCGATCCGTGTGCTGCGGCAGCGGCGCCTGTACGAGGGACAGCTGGAGCAGCTGAACCAGCAGTCTTTCAATATGGAGCAGAGTATGATGACCACCGAGAACCTGCGCAACACCATGGCCACTGTGGACGCCATGCAGCAGGCCAACAAGGAGATGCGCAAGACGTACGGCAACATTGATGTGGACAAGGTGGAACAGGTGCAGGACGACATGGAGGACTTGCTTGATCAGTCCGGTGCGCTCCAGGAGACGCTCTCGCGGAGCTACGGGGTGCCGGAAGACATCGACGAGGCCGAGCTCGAGGCCGAGCTCGAGGCGCTCGACGAGGAGCCGGGCGAGCTGGAGATGGAGGTGCCTTCGTACCTACAGCAGGCCGCTAGCGGCGTGCAGGCGCAGCCCGACTTTGTCGATGAACTACCGGAAGACAAGCAGGCGGAGCCCGCGCAGGCGATCCCCGCCGGCGGCGAGATGCGCCCGGCGTAGATGCCGCTCTCATGCGCCAAACGGCGGAAGGCCCCACTGCTCCGGCCGAAAGTGGAGCAGCGACTCCAGCTGCTGGTGTGCGCCCGTTTCCTGTACCACATTACGCAGCTGCCATGTAAGCATAATTCGTTTTGCGGACGCCACGCACGTTGGAATCGGGCACCCAAACCACTGCCGGTCAGCTATGCTCACCGCATCTCGTACACACCCTTCATGCCCGCCGCGAGGCCCGCCTGGACACCCGGCTGCCGTGTGAGTGACGCTCTCCGCTGCGCCGCACGTACGAGCGCATCTTCCACCACCAGCAGCTCGCCCTCGTTACCCTTGAGGGTGCCGTCGGCAGCCTCGCCCGGCTCCCGCACGCCGGCGAGCCACGGCGTGCTGCTCGCGTCCAGCCCAAGGCCGGTGTGCGCCGCAGCCAAGAAAATGTCCGGCTTCGGCTTGCCGCGACCAATCACCTTGTCGTCGCCGCAGATGACACGTCCGGCGAACGGCTTGAACAGGTCGGGGTTCGCATTCGCCTTGACCTCGACTGCACGGTGTCAGCAAATGCTGCGTGGTTCTTTTCAACGCACAGTTGCGCCGCTTGCTGCCAGTGGCCACCTGGGGGCTCGTCAGCGGCCGCACGCGACTGGCCCAGTTGCACGTACACAAATAGGGATATTGTGCTTGGCCAGATGCTGCACAAGCTCGACGGCGCCATCCATTGGCGGCACGCGCTCAAATGCCGGAAGCAGCAGCGCATTGCGCTTCTCCAAAAAGTCCTCGATCGTGAACGGGCACGCAGAGCCAAAGCCACGCTCTTTGTCCGCCGCGTTGTCCGGGGACGGCGGCCAGAGCTCAGAGAGCAGGGTCACTGCTGGTCAGCGTGTGCTGCCGGATCCATAGCCTGCATACAGGTAGCATCACGCTCGGGCTTTCCCATGAGCTTGGACTTGATCTCCCAAGTCTGCTCCTTGCCGTGCGGGCGCAGCAGCTCATTGACAACGTCGGTGTAGATCTGCGCGGGGTGAGTCTGTGGACTGGCGCGGCGCCCACCTACGCGCTCGCTGTCGATGAGCAGGCCATCCATCTGTTTGGTGAGCATATCAGGCGCTAGCGTACGCGCTCCACGCACGTCAAACAGGACGGCCCGTACATTGCCCAGGCGCCCGTCCGCCATTGCGTTGTCAGATGCGAAGCGCGAATTTCTGGCCTCCACTTCGCATCATCCTGGAAAAGTCTCATGAACGTACTAGTAACCATGACCAAACAACAAACTGCCTAACTAGAAATCGTGGAACTCATCCTCCTCCTCACCGTGCGTCTGCGCCGTACGGAGCGAGGCACGGTGCGAGAGGCGGCTCTGCGGTGGGTTCGGCGCGGCGCCGCTGGCGTCCTCGAAGTCCTGCCCGGCCGACGTGCCAGCAACCGAGTTGTGGTCCTGCACACTTACGGAGCGTGCAGAGCGGCGGCCGGTAAGACGATAGTCGTCGAACGCGCTGAAGGTGCGGTCCGTCTCGCCCTCGCTCTCGTCGTCGTACTGGGCCGGCACCGGCGGCGGCGCCGGGCGGCGGATCCGGCGCGGCTGCTGCTCCGCCTCGGCACGCGTGGCGGGCAGTACATCCACATCATCTTCGCCGGTGCTGGCCGGCTCCTCGTACGGGTCCGGCGAAGCCAGGCTCGCCGCGCTGCGCTGCTTGCGCGTCGCATGGCTGTAGCGCGTCGGTTTGTTCTCCTCCGTGCGGCCGCGGCGCCGGCGGCCCTTGCTCTCACGCGACTTGGACGGCGTCTCGGCACTCGAAGTCTGGCTCGTAGCGGGAGCGCTGTCCTCCGAGATAGGCTGACCAGCAGCCTCGTAGGACGCCGGGAGGGAGCCGGGCACCGCCGAGGGCACGGTGCCGTCGGTACCGACCGCCGACGTGACGTACTGGCCCGGCTCCATGTGCCACATGGACTCGGGCTGTGCTGCGTACTCGCCCGTGGCGACCTGGTCCCCAGGCATGATCGGCTCGCCCACCGAGGGCACCACCGGCTCACTGGGGCCGGACATGCTCGGCTGCGACGTCGGGTACGCGTACTGCGAGTAGCGGCTGCTCTGGCGGCGCGCACGCGCTTCCCTCTCGTTCTTGTTGTGCAAGAACCAGGCGACGGTAGCGCCAAGCGCCAGGAGGACAACCACCACTGGCACAACGATGGCCGCAGCGAGCGAGCCCTTGGAGAGCGAGCCGGACGGCGGGGAGCCGCCGGGCGTCATCTGGGACACGGCGTTGGACGCCTTGGGAACGTAGCTCGAGTCACCATGGCGCTGCTCGTTGGTGGCGATCCACGCCGCGCTGAGCGGCAGCTCCGACTGCCACGGCTGCGAGCCCGTCGGGACAAACTGCATGTTGAGCGTGGCACTATCGCTTGCGTTCCACCAGGACGGGTCAACCTGGATGTTGATAGCACCTGCGCCTGCGCGGATGCGGGTCCACGCGTGCACCGGCAGCCCGGACTGCAGTTGTTGCTGCGAATAAAGATACAGGTCGAGCGAGTCCGAGATACCTTGGAGGCACGACGGCTGCCAGCGCACGGTGACGCTCCCTACGGGTACCTTGGCTCCCGCGGCGGGCGCCACGTACAGATCCTTGGAGCGGCACGGGGGAGCCGGTCCATCACGGCGCCCAAACAGGCGGCTCATCCTCTTGGCAACACTGTCGAGCTCGGCAAGGGATCAGGAATGATGTCGACTCAATGGGCATGCGCGCGCCCAATCACGGCGCACATGCGGGGCGCGCCTGCCCCAACCTGCTGAGTGTGCAGGGATTCACGTGACTGAGACCGGCAGCCGGCGTAGCCCCGCATTGGGAGGACACAAGTGGGGTGGGATCGCCCAAGTCAGCAGCCGTTCATGATGGAGGAGCTCCGTGGCACGCTGACCAGATTTGCACTGGATCCGAAGAACCATGACTTTCTCTCGGTGCTCAAGGGCGCGCGGAATGGACTCGTGTATGGTGCCAAGATCCGAGCGCCGCACGCTCTGGTTATGGTGTTCCTGTTCGGCTCCGGCACGCCTATGGAGAAGCTGCGCAAGATTTTGACGGCGACGCGCCAGCACTCGATGCGCCTGGGTGCTTTCGTCGCCATTTACAAGTCCCTCGTCCTTGCACAGCGAAAGTGGCTGCACGGCGGCAAGGAGGACACGCTCGATACTTTCATTGCTGGGCTTGTCGGCGGCTGGTACATGTTTGGTGAAAGGACGCCGGTGAACGAACAGATCGTGCTGTACTGTGCAGCGCGCTGTCTAGCGTCGCTCCTTCCGCGTGCGCCGGTGCCGGATAACTACCCCCCCAACAAGGTGATACCGATCGACAACACGGCGCACCAAATTTTCGCAGCTCTGACCTGGGGTACGGTGATGTGGCTCTTCCAGAACCGCCGCCAGTTCCTGAACGGCGGTCTGGTGAACAGCATGGACTGTATGTGGTGCGGCAGCGGTGTGCGCTCTGGTACTGACGCAGCGCGCAGATCTTTACGTGTTCTCGGACAAGTGGGACAGGTGGGTACTCACAGCGGCAGCAGCGACGACCGGCGGCTCGGCGCGGCGCAGACCGCGCTGCTGAGCGCGGGACGTCCGCTGCCCTGCCGCGCCGCGCCTGAGAAACGGCTACTGACAGCGACGCAGCCTGCGAAACCTGTTCTGGCACAATGTGTAGACAGTCAGTTGTCCTAGCTGAAATGCATTTCTCACGAGACGCGGTGCGTCACCCCCAAGGCCGGTACTGTGTACCGGCAACAACGCATGCTGCGCGCCTAGTTGACCGTGATCGAGGCAAAGTAAGGGTGGTGCAGCGAGCGCTTCGCTGAGTTGGTCAGTTCTCGTGTGCGGTGGGTGTGCACCTACCGCTTATCCGGCTCGCCGGGTCGTACACGAGCATCATGCGCAGCAGGTCGATGCCGCTCTCGTCCAGAGTCGGGACCGCCTTGCTGAGCGGCATCCCGCTCCACTGAGGGAAAGTCGTCTTGTAGTCCGGCAGGGACTTGACGCCGGGCCACACCTCGTCGTTGGGCGTGCCGAGCGTGCGGAAGATGCGGAAGATCTCGTCGATCTCCGAGTCGCCGGGGAATAGCGGGCTGCGCAGCGCCATCTCGGCAAAGATGCATCCAACGGACCACATGTCGATCGCCGTGTTGTAGTGACGGGAGCCGAGCAGCACCTCGGGTGCCCGGTACCAGAGGGTAACCACCTCGTGCGTGTAGGTGCGCAGCGGGATACCAAATGCACGCGCAAGCCCAAAGTCGGCCAGCTTCAGGTTGCCCTCCTTGTCGATCAGCAGGTTCTGCGGCTTCAGGTCTCGGTGCAGGATGCGGTGCGCATGGCAGAAGTAGATGCCACGGACCAGCTGGTATGTAAATTTCTGCGGCGCTGGTCAGCCCCCGGCGCCCGCAGTGCGCGCTGGTAGCACGTACCTTGACCATCTCGGGGCCCATGCCCTCGGGCTGGCTCGACACATTGTCCATGTACTTCTTCAGGTCCAGGTCCAGGAACTCGAACACCAGGTACAGGCGCGAGTCCTGGTGGATGATCTCGAACAGGCGTACGACATTGTCGTCTCGCAGCTCCTTGAGCAGGCTGATCTCCCGGATTGCCGTGCTCGGCACGCCCTCGTCCTCGGCCTCGAGGCGGATCTTTTTGAGCGCGACGATCCGCCCGTTGGCCCCCGGACTCAGATCCCGCGCCTTGTATACGACACCGTACGTCCCTGTGCGTGTAAGCCTACGGCCCGCCGCTACCCCGCGCGCGGCCACGTACCCTCGCCGACCTTCTCGATCCGCTGGTAGTTCTCCATGCCGCTCCCAAGGTGGTGGCGCGTGGCAGCCGCGCTCCAGTGGGTATTCCCAAAATATTTCCGCCACCGCGACGCGGTCACCCCTGTGTTGTTCTGCGGCGCACGTCGCTCACGTGGAGGAGGTACATGTGCAAATATGTTTTCGCCGCGCGGCGCGCTGCTCGCGGCCGCCCTTGGCTGCCACCCGTCGGCAGCATGTTTTCCGCGCAGCAGCCGCAGAGCAGCACGCCGTGGAGCCAGAAGAGCGTGTCGTTCGGCGCCACGGCCCCCAGCGGCACGCCTGGCGCCGGCCCCGCGACGCCCGCGCATCCGGCGCCCAACACCTGGCTGCAGACGCAGTCTGCCTGGGGCGGCATGCCCGGAGCTGATGCCGGCGCCGCCGGCGCCGCCGGTGCGCCGCACGCGGCAGACAACAGCCAGCACCCGGGCGCGCCCGGGTGGGGCGCCGTGCACGGGTTCGGCGGCAGCGCGCAACACGCGGCGTCGCCCGGCGGCGCTCCTGGCGGCGCGCCGCCGCACCTCTTTCCCGGCGCGCAGGCGTCGCCCGTGCAGCAGAGCCAGGCGCCTGTGAGCGTACTCCCCGGCTACCTGAGCAAGCTGCGCGGCGGTGACCGCGGTGCGGGCGCCGCGCACCGCACGCTCGAGTCCGCGTCGCCGCCCGCTGCACGTGGCAGCGACGCAGACACATCGCTGAGCCTCTCGGCGAAGGACGCGCCGGCTGGCGTGCGTGCACCGCTAAGCGCATCGCCGACCAGCCGCTTTTCCTCCTCCTTCTTCAACGCGCCCCGCGCCTCGGGTGACGAGCGCTTCTGGTCCTCGCGCTCGCCGGCCGCCGGCCGCGAAGGCAGCATCTTTGGCTCCGGCGGCCTGCGCGGCAGCCGCCGCGTCGCGGATGTGGGCGACGTGTCCACGACGCAGCGCGCACCTGGCTCGCCGCTCGCCGCGTCGCCGGCCACATTGGCGCCGGAGCCCTTCCCGCTGGCGAGCAACATCGAGGACGACGATGCGCCGCCGCAGGATGCGCTGACGGACGGTGCGCCCGGCGTGGCACCCGCTGCAGCGACGGCTGCAGCGGCGCCGGCGGCGACGGCGACGACTGCCGCGGCGCCCGCTGCGGCGCCGCTCGCCAAGCGTGTGGTGCTCGTCTTTGGCTTCCCGCGGTACATGCGCGCTACGGTCGTGGACCTGTTTGCAGCGCTGGGCGGGCTGCAGAGCGTCGAGGATCTGGAGCTCGGCGCCGCCGAGGGCCGCACCACGCGTTGGGCGGGCGCCGCGGCCGATACGCCGCTGGACACCAACCCGTCCAGCACGGCGGCGCCAGCGACGCTCCGCCTCACATACGCGGAGCCGTACCAGGCGCTGCATGCGCTGCGGCGCAGTGGCGAGCCGCTCGCCGAGTCCTTCTTCCTAGGCGTGCGCTGGTTCGACGACGGGCTGCACCAGCTGAGCCTTGTCCAGGGGCTCGATGCGCCGCTGCACACCGAGGGTGCCTCGGACCGTGTGCAGGCGTCCGGCAAGACGGCGCCCAGCACGCCGGCGCCCACGACGCCGGCGACGGGCGGTGCACCGCGGTTTGGGCGCCCGCTGAGCGTGGTTGGGACGCCCGCGACGAAGAACTCGGTGTTTGCCGCGTCGCCCGCGCCGGCGCACACCCAGCTCGCCACGCCGCTGCGGGCGGTGATGCATGCCGGCGAGGCGCTCTGGAAAGGGGGCGCGGGCGCTGGGAGTGGTGCGCCGGGCGCCGCCGCGCCCGGCGCGCCCGGCGCGCCTGCGCCGTCTAGTGGGATGCTCGGCCGCGTCGCCGATGCCCTGTTTGGCTGGTAGTCCGGATACCCCGTAGTACAGTGGGCCTGCATGCGCCAATATGCGAAAATTAGCCACTTTTCCACATTTACGGGGCGAGCGCACGCACCTCCACCTGTCACGCCGTATGTCCGCGTACGGCAGGCTGGCGTCTCCAGCGGCTGACGCGCCGATGCAGCCGGCGCGGCTGTACGCGCTGCCGCAGCGCGGCGACCGCACCGTCCCTGGAGGCTTCACGCACCTGCTCTGTGTGCATGTGCGCGCGGCCGACGTGCCCGACGCGCTGCGGCACACGATCCACGAGGTGGTGAACGAGACGCTGGCCGAGGGAAATACGTACCCGCAGTGGGGCCCGCTCTCGGACGACGAGCTGGGCGATGTCTTTCTCGGCTATGACGCGGTGGTCGGTGTGCTTTTGCAGTGCGCGCCGGGCGCATCGAAAAGTGACGGTGAGGTGGTCAACGCGGCCGAGCTGCTGGGCGGCTCGGGCGACGCGGCACGTACGACCCGGGCACTCCTGGACGGCGTCGAATGGCCAGCGCAGTTTGGCGGGCTCTACTACATCAAGCCCAACTACCCGGGCCGCTCGTCGCATATCTGCAATGGCGGGTTCCTGGTGCCGACCGCGTCGCGGGGCATGCGGCTTGGGTTTTTGCTGGCGCAGAGCTTCCTGCACTACGCCCCGGCGCTCGGGTACCGTGCGAGCGTGTTCAATCTCGTCTACGACACGAACCGGGCGAGCGTGCGGATCTGGGAGACGCTCGGCTTCCAGTTCGTGGGCCGCATCCCCCAGGCGGGCCGGCTTAGGGTGCCGGGGCCAGACGGTCGGCCGAGCGAGGCGTTCGTCGACGCCCATGTCGTATACAAAGAGTTTGCCACAGGCCCGCGCGGCGCCGGCGGGCCAGCACAGAAGGCAGTGGGAACAACATAGGTTTGGGACACGACTACAAACGTGCGTGCGCAACGCAGAGAAGAAAATTGAGGGTTTAGGCACCAAAGCCGTACAGGGTGCGGCCCTGGCGCTTGAGCGCGTAGATCACATCGAGCGAGGTGACCGTCTTGCGCTTGGCGTGCTCGGTGTAGGTGACCGAGTCACGGATCACGTTCTCCAGGAACAGCTTGAGCACGCCACGAGTCTCATCGTAGATCAGACCCGAGATACGCTTCACACCGCCGCGGCGAGCCAGGCGGCGGATGGCGGGCTTGGTGATGCCCTGGATGTTGTCGCGCAAAATCTTGCGGTGACGCTTGGCACCGCCCTTGCCGAGACCCTTGCCGCCCTGCATTCTGAGTCAGTACGCGCGTCGAGAGCATGTGCACCGAGCGGCTAGCGCACCTTTCCACCTGCGCTGCGTCAGTCCCCGTCGCCACCGGCGCCCTGATACGTACGACCAGACATGTTTACGGACAGGCTGCTTTGCCACCGACGCCCGACTCCTAACGCAACAACGCACCGCCGCCGCCATGCACGTGACCACGTGCTCCACGCGAGATGGCGGCGGTTGGGAGCGGCGCGTGGTAAAAAAAATCCCACCGGCGACGGCGCCGGGATTCGATGGCTACGCTGGGCAGCAGAGCGCGCGGGTGCCTGCGGAGTATGACGACCAGTGCAGCAAGTGGTGCGCGTGTCGCAAGTGCGGCTGGCGCAGGTGTGCATGACAGTGCCGCGGGCTCGCGGCCCGTGGTGCTGAACGGCCCCTCGGGCGTGGGGAAGAGCACGCTGATCAAGCGCCTTTTTGACGAGTTCCCGAACACGTTCGGGTTCAGTGTGAGCCGTACGTGTGGCGTGTCGGGTTGCGGCGCTGACGGCAGACACGACGCGGCAGATGCGCGCGGGCGAGGTAGACGGCAAGTCGTACCACTTTGTCTCCCGGGAGGAGTTTGAGCGGCTCATCCGCGAGGACGCGTTCCTCGAGTACGCGCAGTTTGGCGGGAACTACTACGGCACCTCGATCAAGGCGGTGCAGGACGTGAACTCGGAGGCGAGTGGCCACCGCCGCGCGTTCCTGGACATCGACGCGCAGGGCATGAAGATCCTGCGGGAGAAGCACGCGTACTTGAACCCGATCTTCATCTTCATTGCGCCGCCGCGCTATGCGGTGCTGCGGGACCGGCTCGAGGGCCGCGCCACGGACGCGCCTGAGGCGATCCAGCGCCGGCTCACGATGGCGGTGCACGAGATGCACAATGCGCGCAAGCCGGATGCATACGACTACATCATTGTGAACGACGACCTGGATCGGGCCTACCAGCTGCTGCGAGCCGCCGTGATGCAGGACACGGCCAACATGCAGTTTGACCAGGTGCCCGCGCCGGACGATGCCGAGCACGCCGCGCAGCGGGACCTCGTCGCCCAGGGCCACCAGCTCGCCTAATCGTCTCCGTAGTGACCCGTGCTGTGTTTAGGCGCCCACCACGGCCTCGGCCACCACCTTGGCGTCCTCGTCGAGACGCGCCTCGGCGCGCAGCGCGCCGCTGGCCTCCACCACCAGCTCCAGCACCACGGCCTTGCTGCCGGCCGCGTGCGGCACGACCAGCTCGAGTAACCGCGAGGCGTCCGGACGCACCAGGGCGGTCTTGACCTCCTCGGGCTCCGGCGGCTCCTCCTCCTCGTCCTCCTCGTCGAGCTCGGGGGTGACGTGGTCCACACGCACCTCGGGCGTGCCGTACGCGAGGCGCACCACGGACGCCTCGCCCTGCGCGGCCGGGAAGCGGTAGGTGCGGCGCGCCGGCACGGGCGTGTGCGCGGCGAGCAGCGTGACGAACAGCTGGCCGTCGACGATCTGCTTCTCCACGCGCTCAAACTCGGGCGTGCCCTGCTGCGGCGCGTCGAGCACCACACCCACGGGGCGGCTCGTGGCCGCGGCGGTGAGCTGGCCCTCGTTCTCCTGGCGCGCGTTGCCGAGCGACTCGATGAAGCGGCGCTCCTCGGCCTCGTGCGGCACCCGCACAATCGTCTGCGCGTACAGCGCGTTGCCGCGCGCAATCACCTGGTCCGAGTCGATGGACGCGGTGAACTGCGTGCCGCTGTCCTCGGAGAAGAGCAGCTCCAGCTGCTCCACGAGGCCGTTGAGCCGCGCCGAGCCGCCGGCAAACACCACCTCGTCCACCTGGCAGGCGTCCAGGTGCGCCTCCTCGAGCGCACGCCGCATGTCCGCCTGCGCCTGCGCGTAGACGTTGCCGGCCAGCAGATTGAGCCGCATGCGGTTCACGCTGCCGCTGAAGTCGATGCCCTCGGCCAGGCTCTCGACGCTGCACTGCGCCGAGTTGCTCGCGCTCAGCGCACGCTTGGTCACCTCGGCCTCGTTGCGCAGCTTGGCCCAGGCGCGGGCGTCCTGCTCGCCGATGGTCACCTTGGTCTTCTTGGCGAACTCGCGCGCAAAGTGCGCGACCAGGGCGTCGTCGATTGCCCGCCCGCCGATCGTCGCGTCGTGCACGTAGGAGAGCACCGAGTAGATCCCAGCACGGGCCGCGACGAGCGTCACGTCGCAGGACGTGCCGCCAAAGTCGACCACCATCACGGTGCGGTCCAGCACCTTCTCCGGCGCGTACGTCTCGCCGTGCCCGCCGTCCGGCAGTCCGCCCGCCTCGCTCGGGCTGGTCAGCCCGTAGGCGACCAGCGGCGAGACCGAGACGGGGATGATCTGCAGCACCGCGACGCCCGCGTCCTTGGCCGCGGCCTCGAGCGCCTTGATCTGCGCGTCCGTGTACCAGAGCGGCACGCTCAGCACCGCGCCGGCGATCGGCACACCGGACAAGAAGTCCTTCGCGCTGCCGTACAGGGAGCCGATGAAACGCACCAGCACGTCGTGCACCGAGAGCACCGTGTCCTTGCCGTCGATCTGCACGCGGAACGCGGGCTTCCCGCCCTCGTCCAGCACCTGCGCCGAGTTGCGGCGCTTCTCCGCGTCGCTCAGATCCGCGAAGCTCCGCCCGGCGAGGTGCACAAAGTTGTCGATCACGTTGTGCGCGTTGCGGATCAGCTGCGGCGTCGCTGCGTTGCCCATGTACACCTGGTCGCCCTGCGTGGGTCAGCATGCGCCGCAAGCACCAAACTACGCACGTTGAAGGCGATGCGCGTGGCGATCTGGCGCTCACCGTCCTCGTTGGCCTGTACGTGTCAGCGTCTCCTCCCTGCACTGCCTAGCTCCGTACAATGACATCGGCGCGTCCGCTGCACATGTCAGCCACTCTGCCCAGCCGCCGCACCGGCGCACGTACTGTTGGTTCACACACGCAATGCTGCCGTACGTATTGCCCAGGTTGATCCCGATCACGGCACCCTCCTGCTCGCTCATGCTGTGTGCTGTTCGTCCCGAGAAAAAAAGCGCCAGCAGGAGCGGAGGAAGACCGGCGTCCGGTTTTTAGTCAGCGCGTCGCCCCCTACGTGATGGGGGCGGCGCCGCCTGGCGCTATGGCCACCCTGGTGCTATGTGAGCCTACTCGGCGCCGCGGCGCCGCTCGCGCCGCGCCACGAGCCGGCGCGCCTCCTCTTCCTCCTCGTCGTCGTTGTAGCGCACGCGCCGGCGCGTGGCGCGCGGGTCCTCAGGCGCGCCTCCCGGCGCACTGTCTGGCACCGGCTCCTTGCGCTTGCGCTCCTCTTGTGTCTCGTCCAGGTCCCGGTAGTCGGGGCGCGGGCGCGATGGCGCATCCCGCTGCTCGGCGGCCTTCTCCGCCTGGCGGCGCACAAACTTGTCCCACGCGCCCGGCGCGGCGTCCGCGGCGCCCAGCCGCTCCAGCTCGGCGTACTCGGGCAGCTCGCGGATCCGGGGCAGCACCTGCTCGAACGGCGCGTCCAGCTCGAGCGGCGGGTCTACCCTCTTGAGCGCGTACCGCAGGTCGTCCGCGAGGTGGCGTACGCGGCGCTCGGCGCGCCGCCGCTCCTCGCGCGCATCGCGCTCCGCCTGCACGAGAAGCTCCTCGAACAGGTCGTGCAGCTCGCGCTCCGGTAGCTGCGACAGGAGCGCGGGCGCATCCGGTGCGCGCGCCGCCGCAGCGACCTCGCCCCACTGCGCGGCGTCGTGCACGGTGAGCTCGCGCCGGCGCAGCACACCCTGCAGCGTCTTCATGTGCTCGGAAAAGTGGCGCTCCAGCTCGTCGAGCCGGTCGTAGAACAGCTGCTGTGGCGTGGACCCCGGCTGCCCCGCGATGGCCAGGAGCCGCGCGTCCACGCGGATCTGCGGCAGAAAGGACGCCCAGGTGCTCCGCGACGAGAGCTTGCCGCTCTCGACGGCCTCCTGCAGCAGCGCCTGGAACGCCTCCCGGTTCCGCCGCTGCTCCCGGCGCCGCCGGCGCGCCTCGGCGTCGTGCTGCGCGCGTGCATCCGCCTCGATCGCGCGCATGTGCGCATCAAACACCTCGAGCATCTCGGTGGTGCCCATCTGCTGCAGCTCCGCGTCGTCGCGGAACTCGGCCGACTCGAGGATCGTCCGGTGCGCATCGCGCCACGGCGTGGTCGGACCGATCTCGAACGCCTTGAGCAGCGCGAGGAGCGCGTCCCGGTTGTGCGCCTGCTGCGCCTTGTCCGCCTCCTCGGCGCGCTCGCGGGCTTCCTGCACAAATGCGGCGTAGAGCGCCTGGGCGAGCTCCTCGTCGTCCCCCACCTTTTTCCAGACCGAGTGCGAGCCGAGCCGCTTCTTGAACGTGGCCAGCGATGCGTACGGCTTCAGCCCGCCGCCCGCCTCGAGCGCGCGGCCCACACTGGGGCGCAGCGAGGCGAGCCGCTCGCGGCGATGCGTCTCGGCCTCGGTCCGCAGCCGCTCCACATACGTTTGCCAGACGGCCTTGCGTTCCGCCAGCGTCTTGAACACCTTGTAGAGCGGCTCGGTGACGATGGCCCGGATCGTCTGCTCCCACGTCCAGTCGGCGCGTACGCCCTTGTCGCGCAGCAGCTGCATGAACGCGTTCTCGGCCTCCTGCGTGCTGAACGCAAAGAACGGCTGCGGCGCCGGCGCTGCAGCGGGCGCCGGCGTGGCGACAGCGGCAGGCGCCTGCCCGAACGTGGGCGTCGCGCCGCCGCCCACCGCGGGGCTCCCGCCGGCGGACGGCGTGGCGCCGCCCGGCGGCCCAGCGGCTCCTGCCGGCGACGCAAAGCCCATCGGGCTGGCCGGCGAGCGGCTCGGCATGGCGCGCTCGGGCGGCGGCTCGTCGGGAATCGACTCGAGGAACGCTGTTCGTCAGTAGGTGGTGCCGCAGGCCTCGGCGTACCTTTCAGGTCGGCCGGCATGGTCCAGGTCGACTGCTTCGTCTCCTTATTCACATAGTAGCTGCGCTCGCCAGACTTGTACTCGACCCACGGCGTCTGCTCCATCGCACGCTGCACACGTCAGCCGCTGGCTCGTGCAGAGAGCGGCCCACGTACCTCACGCGCGCTTTTCAGCTCGCTGGGCTTCTCCCACACGCTCCGCCGCTCCAGCGTGTTGTACCAGTACGGCCGGCCCTGCGGGTTTTTGTGCTCCACCTGCGTCGGTCAGCGCGAGTGCCGGGCGCGCAGCTGCCTACGAACCCATGGGCTGGCACCTGTCGACATGCTTGGTGTGGACTGCCGTGTCAGCCGCGGCTCCGTCGCTCCTGCAGCAAGCACCGTCCTGCAGCGGAGGCGCAAGCCAGCAGACGTAGCGCGGCGTGCAGCGAGGCGTCGGCGGGCCACGTGACGCCACGTGCGCCATGCCGCCTTCTTCGCTCCGCGACGCTGAGCAAGTGCGATCATCGCAGCGCGATGAGCGACGCTGGGTGGGGTGCGCGCGAGGACGCGTGGCACGCACGCAAGCGGTACGCGGCGCCGGACGACGGCGAGCGCGAGAAGCGGTACCGGATGGACGACCGGCGCCGCGAGGATGCGTATGGCCGGCACCCTGGCTACGGCCGGCGCGATGGATACGGGCGGCGAGGCGGCCGCGGCGACGAGGAGCACGGGCGCCGGCGCGACGTGGGTCACTACCGCGTGAGCCCGCCGCCTGAGGGAACGATCCGCCTGCGCGACCGGCAGCGGCGGCGCACGCTCTGGGACGTGCACGCCCCCGGGTTCCAGGACACCGATGCGCTCTCGGCCAAGGTGACGGGCCTGTTTGGCGCGTCGGCGAACGAGCGGGCGACGGCGGTGATGCCGCCGGGGTTCAAGCTCCCGCTGCCGAACCCGGACCCGACGGACCCGACGACCGCCGCCGCCCTGTACAATGCGCGGCTGTACCGGCACTCTCGGCAGCTGTACCTGGGCAATGTGCCGCGGCACCTGGACGGCGCCGCGGTGCGCGACTTTGTGAACGGCAAGATGGCCGAGCGCCGGCTGGGCACAAGCGCCGGCCACGAGCCGTGCATGGGGGTGGAGATGCACGCCGACGAGGGGTACGCGATGCTCGAGTTCCGAGAGCCGGAGGAGACGACCAATGCGCTTGCACTCGACAGTGCGGTGCTCGAGGGGTACCAGCTGCGTGTGCAGCGGCCCAAGGACGTGCCCGGGCTGGACCTGCCCGGCGGGCTCGGCGGCACCGTGCCGGACAGCCCGGACAAGCTGTACATTGGCAACGTGCCCACGTTCCTGGTGGAGGACCAGGTGATGGAGCTGCTCAAGGCGTTTGGCGAGCTGAGCGCCTTCCAGCTGGTGCGTGACCCCGTGACGGGCCAGTCGACGGGCGCCGCGTACTGCGCGTACCAGGACCCGTCCGTGACGGAGCTGGCGATCCAGGGCCTCAACGACATGGAGGTGGGGGAGAGCCGCCTCCTGGTGGAGCGGTCTGGCCCCACGGAGGACGGCGCCGCGGCGGCCGGCGCGGCGCAGGAGACGTCCAACGAGCCCACTCGCGCGATGACGATGCTCAACATGGTGACCCCCGCCGAGCTGCAGGACGAGCAGGAGTACCAGGATATCCTCGAGGACGTGCGCGACGAGTGCTCCAAGCACGGCACCGTGCGGGACATCCGCATCCCGCGCCCGGCGCGGGACAGCAAGGGCGCGGCGGCGCGCTCCTGGGCGCAGCAGCTCGCCACCACGTCGACAGACATGCAGGTGGCGCCCAAGGAGCGCTACGGCGTCGGCCGCGTGTATGTGCTGTTTGACACCGTGGACCAGTGCGCCACGGCGTTCCGCGCGATTGCCGGGCGCCAGTTTGGCGGGCGCATGGTCATCTGTGCCTTTATCCACGAGGACATGTGGCCCGCCGAGGAGGATGGGCTTGGAGCGGCGGCCGAGCCGGGCGAGGCGGCATAAGACAGCAGAGCATAAGACAGCAGACTACTTTTGCTCTTCCGTCTCTGTAGACATGCAAACATCTCTATGCATTCAGGGCGCGTCCCAGGCGTGCGTGGCTCGCATCCGCGGAGCACAGGCCGGGTGGCGTGCCCCCGTGCAGCTACCCAGTATCCTATGCCATACTCATGCCTTGTCCTTGTTCCGGAAATGCAAAAGGGATGGGAGTGTGGAGGTGGGGCAAGCTTTGCGGAGGAACTCGTGCTGGAGCAGCTCGTCCGCCGTGGCGCGGCTCTTGACGTCGGCGCAGAGGCACACGGCGAGGAAGCCCTTGAGCTCGCGGCTGAGCTTCTCGGGCTTCTTGAGCGTGGGGGTGCCGTTGGTGGCGATCATGTAGAGAGCCTTGAGCGGCTCCTCGTCCAGGTACGGCGGCTCGTTCTCGATCATCTCGATGGCCATGATGCCGAGGGACCAAATGTCCACCTTGGAGCCGTACTCCTTCTGCTTCACCACCTCGGGCGCCATCCAGTAGGGCGTGCCGATCATGGTCGCGCGCTTGCTCTTCTGGTCCGTGAGCTTGGCGCAGAAGCCAAAGTCGGTGATCTTGACGTTGCCCTGGTTGTTGAGCAGGATGTTGTCGCTCTTGATGTCGCGGTGGATGATGCTCTTGTTGTGCAGGTGCTCCAGCCCGCGGCACGTCTCGAGGCAGATGGCAGCGATCTGGTCCTCCTCCAGCGTGTTGTTGTCGATAATGTCGGTCAGCGCGCCGCCCTCCATAAACTCCATCACCACCCAGAGGTCATTGTCCCGCAGCAGGAACGAGTTGAGGAAGTTGACAATGTTCGGGTGCTGCGACTCCTTCATCACCAGGATCTCGTTGATGATCAGCTCCTTGCGCGGCTGGTGCGCCAGGTCCATCGACTTGATCGCCACCCGCTGCCCGTTCGCAAGCGACTTGGCCACGTACACGGAGCCCGAGGCGCCCTGCCCAATTTTCTTCACCTTGCTGTACAGCAGATTCGGGTACTCCTTATTCACCACGCTGCGCAGCTTCTCCATGATCTGCGCCTCGGTCATGGTGCTCGTGCGCCGCGACTTGTCGTCGTTGGGCTTCACCCGGGCCGGCACCGCGGACGCTGGCTGCTGTGTGGCGGGCTGTGCTGCGGACGGCGCCGGTGGCCGCGGCGCAGCCGGCGACGTGGCGGCCATGGACGGCGCCGCCGGCGGGGCGCCGGGCGGCGGCACGGCCGCCTGCTCGCGGCGCACCTGCTCGCGGCGCTGCGCCTCGAGCCGCTGCTGCTGCTCGAGCCGCTGCTGCTGCTCCTGCCGCTGCCGCTGCTCGAGCCGTTGCTGCTCGAGCCGCTGGGCCTCGAGCCGCTGCTGCTCGAGGCGCTGCTGCTCGAGGCGCTGCTGCTCGAGGCGCCGCTGGAGCATGCGCTGCTGCTCCTGCGCCTGCGCCTGTGCGGCGCGCTGGCGCTCCTCCTCGCGCTGCCGCTGCTGCTCGCGCTGCTGCTCGTCCGAGAGCCGGAGCGAGTGTGTGCGCTGTGCGAGCGACGCGCCGTCGCGGCCTGAGGAGGAGGCGCTCAGCGCTGGGGATGCGGCCGGCGGCGTGCCGGTGGCGGCGGGCCCGTTGCTGGTGACCGCCTGGCCCATGTGAGTGGTCTCCCGCGGCGGCTCCTGGTTCGGGATCGAGGGCAGCGGTGCGGTCTTGGTGAGCGCCGGGCTTGGGCTCGCGATGCCTGGCGCGGGGCGGCTCGGCACAAAGTTCTGTGGCGCCGAGGGCGTGGAACGCGCCGGGGAGGCGGAGCCGGAGAGCACCGAGGGGGTCGGGCTGTAGCTCGCCGGGGACGGGGACGCCGCGTCCTGCGCCTTGTACGAGTCCATCGCGGCGCGGCCGGAGCTGCCCGGGTGGATGTTCATCGTGGGCGAGCCGAGCCCAAAGTCGTCGCGCTCGCGCTTCTGGATGTCGGTGTAGAACTCGAGCACGTCGAGCACCGCCTGCGGGTTCTTGGCATAGTCCTCCTTGGTGATGGCCGAGGTGGTGAGCAGCCGCATCCACTGCTCCGGCAGGCCGGTGAAGGACCCGCTCACCGGGTCGAAGCCCACGTGCACCTGGTGCACAAAGTTGGTCGGCGAGGAGGCGCCCAGCGGGGAGCGGTTGTAGACGTCATCCATCCAGCCGTAGAGCTCCTCGTCGCTCTTGAGCTGCAGGTAGTACGTCTTATCCTTGGTCTCGAGCTCGATGCAGTACGGCTTCAGGTCCGTGCGCTGCACGTTGGTCACGTCGCGCAGCAGCACCACGGCGGACGCCTGCTGCGCGGACTCGTTCTTGTGCATAAGCAGCGTCGTCTCTCGGAGCACGAGCCACTTTTTGCTCCAGATCCAGCTGCGGATCCCGTCCTCCTTCACGCTCACGTACCCGCTGCGCACAATGTCCAGCGGCCCCGGCGCCCCGCTGCCGCTGCTCCCGGCGCCGCCTGCGCCGGCCGCGGGCTGCCAGCGGGGGCCCGCTGCACTGGCCGGTCCTGCCCGCGGCATCGCGTATGGAGGGCCGCCGCTGCCGCCAGGCGCGGGTGGGGCCGGGCGCGAGGGCGCCAGACTGTACTGCTCGGGCGCCTCGGCGCCTCGTGCGTAGTACGACATGAGAGCGCGACGCTCCGTGTGGCGGTCAGCAGTGCGATCCACCTCTGGGGCGCTGTGCGCCCCTAGGCCGCGATTGGCGCGCGACGGGCGGTACGCGGCACGTGACACCCACGTGGGGCGTCGCTGGCCCCATGGCGCTCCGGGCGGAGCGCACGGGCGGCGGCCATGAGCGACGACTTCCGCAAGCTGGACGTGGACCAGTACGACGACGAGGTGCTGCGCCCGCAGGATCTCGCGGCGGTCGATCCGCGGCCTGCGCCGGAGCTGGCTCGCGCGGCGCAGGCAAAGCAGACGAGCGTGCGCAGCAAGGTCGCTGGCGGCGACGTGGGCGGCGCGCTGGCCGAGCTGCTGACCGACCCGCCGTACGGCGCCGCGGCGGACGAGGCGCGGCGCATCCACTTTGCGCTGCTGCTTGAGATCGTGAACGCCACGCGGACGAGTGACATTTCCGCTGCACTCCAGGGGCTGAGCGTGACGCAGCGGGACAACCTGATGAAGTATCTCTACAAGGGGCTGGAGCTCGGCGGCACGTCCGGCGGCGCCGCGCAGGGCGTCAACTGCACCACGCTCCTCCAGTGGCACGGCAAGGTGCGTCCGGGGACGAGCGGCGCGGCAGCTGACCAGCAGCTTACGCAGGCGGCGGGCACGGGCTCCATTGTCCGGGTGATGACCGACCGGCGCGAGTTTTGAGCGGCCGAAGCCGGGCGCGGGGGAGCCGATCCGGTGCAGCGCCGGCTCCAGGAGACGGCAGCAGTGTCTGGGCGCTGCACGGCCCGTGGTCAACGTGTGAACAAAACGAGCAATCTACACTACGTTGGCAAAGGCCGGCATGGTGCTTGTGGCTATACATCCACCATGGCCGGGCCGCCCCACTGCAGGTCCCTGCGCCGCAGGTCCACGATCTGCTCCAGCGCGTGGAGCAGCTCGGCGTCTGGCGCGAGGTGGAAGGACGCCTCGGAGCTGCGGTAGTTGTGCATGTCTTCTGTGGTGCATGTGCGCGGGGCAAAGGTGAGATCGAGCTGGTTGACATAGGAGATCAGGTGCTCGTCACGGCCCACTTGTAGCACAAAGTCAAACATGGGCTTGGCTGTGTCCGCCGGCAGGCCGAGCGCCGGGTCGGGTACGTCGTGCATCGAGGGCCCCTGGATGGGCGACGCAAGCACCGGCGGCGGCATGGCGTCGTGCGCCGCGACACTGGCCGCCTGCGCGTCCTGCGTCGCCGCGCGGCACGGCAGCTTGCCCATCGAGTCGAGCCCGAGCACGTACTGCGCGGCCGAGGTGCGGCTCACGTTCTTGGGCATGATAAGGAAGTGGTTGCGGCCGTGCACGATGCGCAGCGAGAAGCGCTCGCCGAGCGAGTCGTAGATGAGGCTCTGCACCTCGGCAGCCTGCCGCCGGGCCCACTGCACGTCGCTCTCCTGCTGCGCGGTCTGCGGGTCGGCGCAGTACCGCCAGCACACCGAGGCGCCGCAGTCCTCGATCCAGGAGCCCGGCGTGCGCTCGGTAAAGTAGGTCAGGATCTCGAACACGGGGGCGCGCCACTGCAGGCTGAACCCTGCCACGAGCGAGGTCCAGGGCGCGGCGCGCGAGCTGGAGCTGTAGTGTCGCAGGTAGCAGCCGTTCTCCGCCACGAAGCCCACCTGGGGCAGCTGCGCCGCGAGGCGGTCGAGGTCCTTCATGCCCTTGCTGCTCAGCACGTACACGTACGTCTTCATGTCCGCCGCGAGCCGGCGCAGCACCTCGACGAGCTGCGCCGGCGGGGTGAAGCCGTGCTCGTGCACCGTGTAGGCGTCCTCGCTGATCAGTGTGTCCTCCAGGTCGAGCAGGAGGAGCCGCGAGCGCGCCGCGCGCCACTCGGGCACGAGCTGGGCGACCTCGAGGCGGGGGATGAAGAGGTTGTCCCGGCTGCGCTGGTTCAGGTGGGCGCGCTCCAGCTGGCTCAGCACCGAGGTGATCCAGTGCTGCGCGGTCTGGGTGACCACGGTGCCGTGCAGGTCGTTCCAGCGCTGCTCGCGCTCCTCCTTGCTCATCGTGAGGGCGCGGTGGATCGCATGCGCCACCTGGCGCGCGTTCCACGGGTTGACGCCGATGCAGGCCCGCAGCGTCGAGTAGGTGCCGGTGAACTCGGAGAGGATCAGCGGGCTCTTCTTGGCCGCCTGCGCGACAATGTACTCGTGAGTGGTGAGGTTCATGCCCTCCCGCAGGCTGGTGGCGAGGAACAGGTCCGCCATGGAGAGCAGCGCCAGGTACTGGCTGAAGGTGATCTCCTGCACGTGCAGGAAGGCCACCGGCTGGTACGTGAGGGAGCTGTGCTTATTGTTGATGCGCGCCACGATGCGCGTGGTCTCGGCGGCCTCCTCCCCCTCCTGCACGGTGGCGAGCGCCACCTGGACCAGGACCACGCGGCCGACCCACTCGGGGTGCTCGTCGAGGAACACCTCGAAGGCGAGCAGCTTCTCGCGCACGCCCTTGATCCAGTCGAGCTTGTCCCGCCCCACAATCACAGCCTTGCCCGCGTAGCGCTCCTCGAGGCGGGTGATCCACTCGTACACCTCAGGGTTCTCCCGCCGCCGGTTGAGCGTGTGCACGTCGAGCCCGATCGGCAGCGGCGCCACGGCCACAAACGCGTCGCGCAGCTGGATCCCCCGCGGGCGCGCCTCGAGCTGCAGGATGCGGCTCACCGTCTGGCGGAAGTGGCGGCAGAAGTTGTGCGTCTGGAAGCCGACCAGGTCGGCGCCGAGCATGCCGCGCAGCAGCACCTCGCGCATGCCGAGGCAGCGGAAGATCTCGCTGGACGGGAACGCAATGTGCACAAACAGGCCGATCGACGCGTTTGGCAGGCGCTCCCGGACCATCTGCGGCACGAGCAGCAGGTGGTAGTCCTGCACCCACACCACGTCGCCGTCCTCGTAGACCTCGGCGATCCGCTCCGCAAAGCGCCGGTTCACCTCCACATACGCGCGGAACGCCGCGTGCTCTGTGGCCAGGCCGTCGTACGTGGGCAGCGTGTAGTGGAAGGTGGGCCAGAGGATCCGCTTGCAGTACTGGTTGTACGCCTGCACGTAGTCCTTGTCGCTGAACCACACCGGCAGGCAGTCGCGCTCCTGCACCGCGCGCTCGTCGATCTTGCGCCGCGCCGACGCCGAGAGCCAGTCCATCTCGATCCCGAGCGTGCCGATGTACAGCTTGCCGGCCCGCAGCCGCTCCTCGGCCACGCTGTTCACCGCGTTCACCAGGCCGTAGTTGGCGCTCGGGTTCGGCGCGAACTCAAACGGCGGCAGCTCCGCCGCCACCAGGTCCTCGTCCAGCGACGTCGAGAGGCTGCGCCACCGGGAGCCGGGCCGCCCCGGCCGCCCTGCGCTGCGGGTCGGCCGCCGCCGCGGGCTCCCGTGCGGCGCGCGTGGCGGCGCCTTCTGCACCGGCTCCCCGTCGCTGTCCTGCACGGCGCGGGGGTCGCTGGCCAGCGTCACCCGGCCGGACGGCAGCACGTGCACGTCCGCCGGGCGCGCCGGCGCCGGCTGGGCGACCTTGGGGCCCTCGTCGGCCGCCTCGGGGCGGGCGGGTGCCGGTGTCGCGCCGGCGTCTGCCGCCGGCGCCGTGCGCTCCTCGTCCTGCTGTGCGTACCCATTCCACTCCGGGTCCATCTCGGGGCGGGTCATGAGCCGCGGCGTGCGGCCGTGCGAGCCCACGGCGGGCGTCGACGGGCGGGGCGTCACGGCGCCGGCGCCGAAGGGGTGCGACGGGTCCGGCGGCGGCAGGGAGCTTGCACCGTGCTCGCGCTGCTTGGCGGCCATGTCTGAGATGATGCTGGTCGGGCGTGAACCACCGGCGCTGCTGGAGCCGCTGCTGGGGGCCTGCGCCGGGGCGCTGGCCGCGCCGTGGGCGGGCAACGTCGGCGGCGGCGCAAGTGTCGTCATGGGCGGCAGCGGCGTGCCTGCCTGGCTGCCGCGCCGGCTACGTGGCGGCGGCATGCGCGATGCGGCGGTGTCTGCGTGCGACTCGACGTCCGCGGCGTTCCGCCCGTGGTCCGAGACCGAGGTGACGGTCCGTGGCTGCTGGAGCCCGGCGGAGGCAGTGTCGCCGCCACTGTCACGGGCCGACTCCTCGGCGCTCTGCGCGCGTGTGGGGGAGGGAGGGTTGCTGAAAACGGCGGAGCTGGACGCCGCGGAGCGCGCCACCGACGGGTCGACTCTGGACGCGTCGGCCATGAGCTCCGCCATGTTCACCCGCTCCCGCTGCCCCGTAAAGGACGCGTGGCGGGAGCTCGACGCACTGCCCGAATTGCCGCTGGCGGTCTTGAGCGTGCGCACGGGCGGCGTGGAGGACCGCGTCTCCTGCTGTTTGGCGGCCACCTGGAGGCGGACCGAGAGCATGTCGGCCAGCTGCTGCGGATTGGTGGGGTCCGCCGGTGGTGAGCCCGGCGCGGACGTCTGCGCCAGCGCATTCACCACCGGCGCATCCTCCTCGACCAGCTCGATGGTCTGTGGCAGCGAGAATGCCGCGATCAGCACGCGGTGCCCACCGAACGCCTGACTTCGCCCCATGCTCGGTGGCGGGTGCGGCCGGTGCAGCATGGCCTGTCGGGTCCACGCCCGTGCGCGGACGTCACGTGATCCACCCGGTCGCGGCTTGCCCGCTCAGCGCACGGGCGCTACGGAGGCTACGTTGTGGGCCCGGCGGCCGGCGCGGGCCCGGCGGCCGGCGCGCGCGGCGCGGCGTCGCGCAGATTAGCAAACAGGGCATCGGCGCGCTCCAGCACGTTCTCCTCGGTGAGCTCGCCCTGGACCGTGCGCAGGCGCAGCCGGGCCACGAGCTCGCGCAGAGTGTGCCGCGACACGGTCACGGTCTCGTGGAGGAAGCCGCTGAGCAGCGGGTCGCGCAGCAGCTCGGGGATCGTTGCGCGGCGTGTGGCGTCGTAGCAGAGCACGAAGCGCATGGTGGCGAGCAGCTCCTCGTCCACGCGCTCCGACGCGGGGTCGTCCGGGTTCCGGTGTGGCGGGAACGCGATGGCGTGGTTGGGGTCGATGATCGCCTCGAGCTTGCGGTCGGGCGGCAGCCGGTCAAATGGCGGGCGGCCGTACACCATCTGGTAGAGGATGCAGCCGAGCGACCAGACGTCGCTCGCCTTGCCCGCCTTGTACACTCGGCGGCCGTGCGCCTTGGCGATCTTGATCGCCTCGGGCGCCATGTAGTTCGGGGTGCCGACGATCGCGTCGCGCGAGATGTGGATGGTGCCCAGCGGGATCTTTTGTGCAATGCCAAAGTCGATCAGCTTCAGCCGCCCGCGCACCAGCAAGAAGTTCGCCGGCTTCAGGTCCGTGTGCACCAGGTTGCCCACCTCGTGCACAAAGTGCACCGCCTCCAGCATCTGGCGCCAGTACTCGCACAGCTGCTCCCGCGGCAGCGGGTGGTCGGTGCGCAGCACATGGCTAAAGTCTGTGTCGCCCAGCTCGAGGATGATCTTGAGCGTGTCGCGGTTGAGCCGGTGGCCAAAGTAGCGCAGGATGTACCGCCCGTTTCCCGGCTTGTGAGCGAGCTGCTCCAGCAGCTCCGCCTCCTGGATCAGCTCCTGCCGCGACTGCTCCTCGAGCCGCTTGAGCGACACCTGCTTCATCGCATAGTGCCCCTGCTGCGCCTCGTCCACCGCGGCCAGCGCGCTGTCCTCGGCCGTGCCCGTGGGGATCGCCGTTGGGCCACGCACGTGCCACACGGTGGAGAAGCCGCCTTCCCCGGCGCGCCGCACCTTGATGAATCGGCACCCGCGGAACGTGGTCTCCTTGGCGAGCGTCTTTTGCCCGGGCCGCACCACGGGCGTGTACCCCGTGGCCCGCTGCCGCTCCGCCTCCTCCCAGAGCCGGGTGAGGAACTTGTCGGCGGGCTCAGGCGCCGGCGGCGCCGGTGCGCCGCGTACGGGCGCAGGCAGGGTGGGCGGCGGCGGCATCCGCGCCGCGTCGTCGCGTTCTTTCACGCCTGGGGTGCCCTGCGCTGGGGCGGGCACATTGGCCATAAAACTCTCGTGCATCGCCTTTCGTGCACCCGGTGGCACGGCCTCGCCCGGCCGGGTCGGTGAGCGTGGCGCCGGCGGCGCCCGCTCGGGTATCGGTGCGGCCGAGGCCGCGGGCGAAAATGGACGGGGGGCCGGTGGCCGCTCGGGCATGAGTCGCGGCGGCGCTTGCGGCTCGCCGGCAGGCGGGAACTCGAGCACTGGCGACGGCTCTGACACGGCTCGTGGCGCCGCGGTTCGCGGCGCCTCGCCGGCGCCGAGCGGACCCCCAGTGCCGTTTTCTTTGGGACTGGCCTGCCCGCTTGGCCGCTCCCCGGGGCTGTTTTTCCCAGCTGGCTGCACGGGCTCCGGGGCGGCCTGGTCCGCGGGCGGCTGCTTGCCCTCCTTGGGCCGCTCGGTCGCAGTGTCCTCTTCCTCCTCGTCCTCGTACCGCTGCACGCGGCGAGCAGGACCAAGTGTGGCTCCCGTGCGGACAGCACCTGCCAGGTTAGCGCTGAGCGCGGCGCAATTTTGACACGTACGCAGTTTGCGCAGGCTCTGGCCGACGCTGCGTGGCGGGGCCCGCGGGACGCCGGGCGTGAGACACGCATCGCTGCGCACCGCAGGTACCGGCGCTGCAGGGCTGGACGCACTGCGTACCGGACTCCGCGGGGAGGTGGACTCATAAATGTGGCTCACACGCGGTGGCGTCGGCAGCGGGCTCCCGTCCGGGTCGCCCAGCGCCCACGGCGACGCACCGGCCGACTTGCGCGGCTGCTGGGGAGTCCCCGGCAGCACAGACGCCGCTGCTTCGTCCGGCATGAAGCAAGCAGCGGGCCGTCTGGTCCTGTGGCTGCAACGTCGGTGCCAAGACAGTGTTGATGTGTTGCGCCTAGGATTTATACCCCGGCGCCCATGCGTCCCTTGGCACGTGACCACTACCTCCTGGGCGTCTACCTGGGGAGCCTGTCGATGGGGCAGTGGGAAAAGGGAAGAAACAAGCCGTTGCACGGCGGCGGCACTATGCCAGTAGCGCCTCGGCCGTCGCGCACAACTTAGTCAAACAGACCCAGGTAGTCCTCTTTCATCGTGCCAATGGCAAACTGCAGGTCAGCACACGCTGCTTCCACGGCGCACGCACAATCTCATTGGCATCGATACGCGTACCGACAATGCGGATGCGCACCTTGCGTCCTTTGACGATGCTCTGCGTGGTCAGCACGGGCTGGACACGCGCGCCTACGCACGTCCGACGGCGAAGTGAACTCGGGCGGGTTCGAGTCCGGCTGGAACTTGTAGTCGATGGGCAGCAGGTGCGACGACACGAACACGCTCAGCGGCCCCACCTCGCAGAAGAAGCCCATCTTGTTCACGTTGGTGATCCGCGCGTCCATTACCTCGCCCTTGAACTGCGGCGTGGTCAGCGAGCACGACAGGCGTTCCCACATACCGGCTTCAGCACGATCGCCTGGTACTTGCTGTGAAACTCGGCAAGGCCCGTGCCGGGGATCACCTTGCCCTGTCCCACGTCCATCACGGACACCACTTTGACAATGTAGCCCTGCACGCATCAGCACTGCTGCCCCATGCACACCTGCCCTGAAATACGTACGTAGCGGCCAGAACACGTGCCCTCGACGTCATCGCGGAGCTTGCGGTTCACTGCACGTCAGCTATGCGTGCCGCGTCGTCGCGCCCGTCCACGTACAGAACTCGATCATCGACGGCCCAAAGAACGACGGATGGAGCTCCGTCCGGTGATCCAAGTTTTTCTGGCCGCAGTCAGCACGCGTGTGGCCCGTAGCCCGCGCTACGCACGAGGAAGAACATGCCGGGCAATGCTCGGCACTAGCACTTCCTAACCTCGGGTGCCGCAGCGTGTACGCACGCGTATACGCGGTCCAAGCAGGTCCTGCGCGGTACGGGCGCCCACGACGTGCGCCGTGCGGACGCGAGCGACGAGAAGCGCAGTGTCACGTGACGCCACCTCCAGACGTCGTGCGTGGCGCACGATCGTTGTGGCGACGACATATGGTGCGTAGGCGAGCCGCGGGCGCCCGCAGCTGACAGGCAGGGGAACGACGGCGGCTCGATCGCCAGGCGCGACGACCTGGTGCGCACCAAGGGTGGCGGCGAGAAGCATGATCAGGATGCGCTCCGCAGCATTGCATGGACGCTCTGCCGGCTCTCCAAGAACCCGCTGCGGGCGCCTGTGCTTGCGGACGTGCTAGGCCAGATGTACAACAAGGACGGGATCCTCGAGTTCCTGCTGCGCAAGAATACCAAAGTCGCTGGTGAGGAGGAGCTGCGCGTGGCGGGGCACGTCCGGGGACTCAGGGTACGTGTGGCGAGCACCAGAGGCATTGTGGCTGACCCGGTAGGACCTGCGGGAGCTTAGGCTGAGCGAGAATGCGGCGGCCGCGGACGGTACGGCCGAGTTTCCCTTTGCGTGCCCGCTCACCCAGCGCCCGATGAACGGGCGGCATACGTTCGTCTACCTACGTCCGTGCGGCTGCGTGTTGAGCGAGTCGGGGCTACGCAACGTGTGTGCGCCAGGGCGCAAGGGCAAGGCGGACGGTTCCGAGAGTGAGCAGGCGTGCCCAGCGTGCTCCACGCCGTTCCGGTATGCGGAGCTGGATGTGGCGGCCGACGATATAGACGCGGACGTGGTGTGGATCAACCCGCCAGCCGACGTGCAGCAGACGCGGCGGGAGCGCCTGGCTGCCCAGCGGAAGCGAGCTGCGGCGAAGCGAAAACAGGCGCGCGCAGAGGACGCAGAGGGACCCAAGCGTGCGGAGGGCGCCGACGCCGCCAAGCGCGCGGACGGCGCCGAGGACTCGGCCAAGCGCGCTCGGACCGCCTGTGCAGCTGACACGCGGCCGGCGCTCAACGCCAACGCACCGGGCGCACTTGCCGCGCAGCAGGTGCGCGAGTCGCAGTCGAACGCGGCGCGCAACTTGGGGCGCGACGAGCGGCGGCCGGCCGCCGCGTAAAAGACCTATTTTGCTCAGAGGCACATTGTATAGCTAGGTACATGTACATTTTCGGCATTAGGCGCCGAGCGATTGGTCCACCTCGAGGTCGCTCTCGCCCGTGTCGCTCGACACTTCGTCGGTCGTATAGTGCTCTGGGGAGCCCGGCTCGGAGCCGGCACCCGAAGCGAGGTCCTCCTCCTCGTCAAATCCAATATAGTCTCGCTGCTGTGCAAACGCACGCGAGGTGCCCGACGGCGGGATCAGGTCCTGGGCCGCGTCGTCGACGCCGGCGTAGTAGCGCGCTGCGCCCGCCTCGTCCGCCTCGCCCGCCTCCTGGGCGCCGCCCTCGTCCTGCTCGCCTTGCTTCCGCTTGCGCGGCGCCTCGGTGGCGGCAATGTCATCGCGCACAAATAGGGTATCCTCGGTGGGCGCCGCGGCGCTCGGCGGCTGGGCAGCGGGCTGCTCGCCGGCGGCATCGCTCGCGGCGCGGGCCACATGCGCCAGGCGGCAGCTGCGGTCGGAGCACCGCCCGGTCTCGGCGTAGTCTGGGCACTCCCACGTATGCCGCCGCTCGCATCCGGCGCCTGCGTCGCACCAGCCGAGGCGCGCGAACGAGCGGCAGATGGGCGTCTGTGGCGAGATGCGCTCGGCATGCGTATACAGGCACTTGTCGCCGTTGCGGCAGGAGCCCGAGCGCACAAAGTGCACACAGTGCGGCACGCGCTCGGGCGTGCGCTTGTGCGAGAGCAGGCACGTTCCCGGCGGCTGCGTGCAGCCGGACGGCTTGAGTGCGCCGGGGCAGATGGCCACCTTGCTGGCGTCGTGCTTGTAGGGGCACGACGACCCCCGGCGGCACGCGCCCGTCCGGGAGAAGAACGCACAGAGCTCATCGCGCGGCGCCTGTGGCTGCTTCCGGTGCCGCTCGCCGGCCATGCGGCCGAGCGCCGCGAGGCGCGCCATCCGTGCCGACTTGGCCCGGGCGGCGCGGCGCTCCTCGACGAGGGCGCGGCTGATCAGGTTCCCGCTCTTGGTGCGCACGTACGCCTCGCCATTCACCGAGGCGCGCAGTGGCGTCGCCGCCGTAGGCGGCGCGGTGCTGGGCTCGGCCGGCATTGTGCTCTTCTTGACGAGCTTGGTGCCCGTCTCGTCAAACATGAACGGGACGCCGTCCACGAGCACCTCGCCCATGCCCGGCCCGCGGCGGAGCGACGGCCCGTGCGACGGTGCACCACCACGCGGCGGCGCGCCGTGCCGGGCTGGCCCCTGCGGACTTGGCTGCGCCGCCGCACGCTTGGCGCCGTCCCTGCCTGGTCAGCTCGGTCGATTGCGCCGGATACGCACGCTTCGTACACGGACGCGTTGACGAGGGCGATGCTGCCGTTGGAGCGGCGCTTGACCCAGTCGCCCGCAGCGGCGCCGGCGGTGCCGCCGCCGGCGTCGGGCGCCGCGCCGGCTGGCTCGGCGCCGGAGCGTGAGAACGAGAGGGTGCGGTGGCGTGACGGCATGTACCGCCTCGCACCGCGCCCGCGCGCGCGCGGCGCGCGCGCGGCGCCGCGCCCACGACGGTGCGAGTTGATCGCGCCCGAGAGACGCGCTATCTCGGACGCCAGCGCCGCCTGGCTCGGGTCCATCGCAGTGGTGGCGTCCAGTGCGGTGGAGGCGCCGCGTGCGGCGCGCGCTGAGTGGCTGGCTGCGGTGGAGGCGCGCGTCACCTGACCGCCTCCACATCCTGTGCGCGCTGGCCAGGTGGGTGGCGTGGATCAGGGCTGCCGTGCCGCTTTGTGATGGACGTGGCGGTGCAGGCGTACGTCGATGGGACGTACACAGACGTACCGCCGTCGGTGCTCGAGGATGTAGCGAGCGGCAGCGTGTCGCTGCTTGCGCTCGTCAAGGCGCTCGGGCCGGCGCTCACCGCCGAGGGCGACACGACGCGGACCCGGGCGGTGGCGCTGCTCAGTGGCGTCGTGGTGCACCTCACCTCGCAGAACGAGGCGCACACGCACGCGCAGCTGCAGCAGCAGACGGTGCGTGTGCTGACCAACTTTTTCTGCGACAAGCTCGCGGACGCGGCCGCTGTGGCGGACGCGGCTGCGCGGCGGAGCAACACGGCGGCGCCCGTGCCGGCGACGGCGCCGCGCGCCGCGCAGCGGGACGCCGAGGACCGCGCGCTGGCCAACAGCGCGATGCTCGTCGAGTGCCTGCGCGCGCTGCACGCGCTCTCCGGCGTCGGGTTCGTGGGGCAGGAGCTCGCCGCGGACGCGGGCGCCAACTTTGGCGGCGACGAGGCGCGCGCCGTGTGCCGTGCACTGTTCGCCTCGGTCGAGGTGCGCAACGAGCCGCTCCCGGTGCGGTACCTGGTATACATGCTGCTCGACTCGCTCGTGGCGCGCAACCGGGCGGGGCTGCGGGCGCTGCGTAAGCCCGTCGAGGGCGACGAGCGGGCGCTCGAGGGCAGCGGGTTCGTCCAGGGCTACACCAAGATGGTCACCGGGGAGAAGGACCCGCGCAACCTCCTGCTGCTGTTTGGCATCGCGCGCGTGCTGCTGCTGGAGTGGAAGATGGACCGCCAGGACACCGAGGCGTTCTACGACGTGCTGCTGTGCTACTTCCCGATCACCTTCCGTCCGCCGCCGGACGACCCCTACGGGATCACGCCCGAGGCGCTCAAGGAGGCGCTGCGTGCCGCGGTGTGCGCCACGCCCGCGTTTGCGCCACTCACCATGCCGCTGCTGCTCGATAAGCTCGGCACGAGCGGCGGCGGCGCCAAGCTCGACACGCTCGACACGCTGAGCGCCTGCCTGCCCGTGTACGGCCACGGCGCCGCGCAGGCGCACGCCGCGGACCTCTGGGCGCTGCTCAAGCTCGAGATCCTGCAGCCGAGCGACGACGAGACCGCGGCGCACGCGCAGACGACGCTCACCGCGCTCCTGCGTGTGCTGTACGAGGACGCGCCGGACGCCGCGCCGCCCGGGGGGCTCGTGCGCGAGGTGCTGGACGAGTGCCTCGGCGAGCTGCGAGAGCCGGGCAAGTCACTCGCCCGCATGAGCGTCAAGGTGGTCCAGAGCCTCGTGGCCGCAACGCCGGCGACCAGCACGCTGGCGATCCGCGAGGTGGTCGCCCAGCTGCTCGCGCAACCCGACGCGGGCGCCTCGGCGCCGGTGCTCGAGCTGCTCGCCGCCGTACTCGAGGTGCTATACCGCGCGTACGCGCCCCCCGCGGACACGGAGCAGGCCGGCGCGGCGCGCTCGTACGAGGGCGACGGCCGCCCGCTCGATCCCTTCCGCGAGCGGCTGCTGGCCACGCTGCGCCGCGGGCTCGAGCACCGCATCGAGACGCCGGCGCTGCACGCGCTCATTGTGTGTGTGCAGATCCGCGGGCTGCTCACCAGCGAGGAGCTGCACGACGCGGCGACGTGCATGGACGCCGTGCTGCTGGCGCCCGCTGCGGACGAGGCGCTCTGCGAGCACGCGCTGGGCGGGCTGGAGCGCCTGCTCCGCGCGCACAAGCGCACCATCGAGCAGGTCACGCTGCCGTTCCTGCTGGAGCAGCTGCCCTACACGCTGCCCGTCGGCGCCGAGCACGCCGCGGAGCGCGACGCGATGCTCGGCCGAGTGCGCCGCACGCTCGGCGCGCTCGCCCGGCTGTGCACGGACCCCGACCTGTTTGACATGCTGCTCGTGCGGCTCCTCGCGTTCCTCGACGCGGCCTGCGGCGTGCGCGTCGCCGGCGGCGAGCGCGCGGTGCATGCCGGCTACGTCTGTGCGCTGCTCGCCGCGCTCCAGGTGGCCCTGGAGCGCAAGGCCCGCGAGCGGCACACGGACCTGGGGAAGTATGCGATGACCACCGTGGAGCGGCTCGTCACAATGGTCGCCGACGGCGGGCACGGCGACCCCGAGGGGGCACCGGCGGCAGCTGCCGGCGCCGACGGCGCCGGCAGCGTGGACCGCCCGGCGCGCGTCTCGTCCGAGGTGGTGGTGCTCCGCCAGACGGGCAACGCCCTCTCGCTGCTCGCCGCACACCTGCCGCGCGCGCGGCACGGCGAGCTGGCCGACCAGGTGTGCCTCCGGCTGGGCGTGCACGGCGCGGCGCACGGCGCCGCGCACGATGCGGCGCCGTCTGGGCCGCTGCGGGCCACGTCGCCGCAGCCCGTGCTGAACCTGCTGGCGCCGCTCGCCGCGGCGCTCGCCCCGCTGCTCGCCGCGGACCACATGCCGTGCGGCGCGGCGCTGCTGCCCACGCTGCTCGACTGGCTGCTGGACCGCACGCCGAGCACGGGCGAGAGCGAGGCGCTCCAGAGCCAGAGTGCCTACCTGCTCCTCTTTACCGCGCTCAACAAGTACACCGAGGCGGCCAAGCTTGCGCCGGGCGGCGCCGCGGCGGCGCCGCTCGAGGCGTTCTGGCACCGCATCGTGCAGGGCGGCATGCCGCACCAGCGGCGCGTGCAGGCGGTCCAGGCGTGGGTCTGGGCGGCCCGCGCGCAGCTCGCCCGCGGCGACGCGCGCGGCACCGCGATGCTCGACGCGCTGCGCTCTCAGCTGTTTGGCGATGCGCAGCTCGCGACCGCCGCGGCGCATGCTCTGCGCATCCTCGTGGGCCCGGACGGCGTGCTGACCCGGCAGAACGGGTTCCAGGTGCGCCTGCTGTACAAGCAGCGGGTGCTGAGCGAGCTGCTGCCGCGCCTCGTGGAGCAGTTCCGGGCGAGCGCCGGCGTGGACGCCCGTGTGCGGGACACGTGCCTGATTGCGCTGGCCGCGCTGCTGCCGTCGATGCCGGAGCCGACGCTGTGTGAGCAGGTGCGTGAGCTCGTGCCGCTGCTTGTGCACATGCTGGGCGTGGACGACGCGGCCGCGCGGGCCTCGGCCGCACACGCGCTCCTGGTCGCCATGACCGCCGCGGTGAACGCCCGCGGGGTGACGGACGACGGCGCGCCCGCCCCGCGCACGGAGGCGGACACCCAGTTGTCCGCGCTGCTGGCCGAGCACCTGGCGCAGCTGGTGCAGCGCCTGGTGGACAATGTGGTGCCCGGTCCGAGCCAGCCGCTGCGCACACGCATCGCCGCCCTCCGGGCGCTCGGCGCGCTCGTCACCCTGCTGGAGCACGACCAGCTCCTGCCGCAGCGGCGCGCCGTGGTCCAGGCCCTGGGGCGCGCGGGGCAGGGCATCGACGACCCGCGGCGCGAGGTGCGGCTGCATGCGGTCGACACCCGGGACCTGTGGTACCGGGTCAACGCCGCGGCAGAGTAGACGTGGTGCATGAGCCACCAGCGACCCACGAGGGACCTATAGTGCCGGTCTGCAGAAAGCCTGCTACTCTGTAGAGCCCGTGGCGCACCGCGGTCGCCAGCTAGAACCGAAACGCAAGCGCGCTGCGCGGCGCGCTACCGCGAGCCGGCGCCCTGCTCAAACAGGCGCTTGAGTGGCGAGAGCTCGTTGACCACCTCGAGCCCCGTGGACCGCGCCCAGACGAGCGCCTTGAGCGCCGCCTCGCGCACCGCGGCGCTCGCCCCGCTGAGCGGCACCTGGGCGTACGCCGAGGCGGGCCGCGTGGCAAACAGCCAGTGGAGGTGGTCCGTGGCGCTGAGCATCATCTCGTTGGAAAAGTAGCGCTCCCGCTCAAAGGCGGTGAGCGCGTCGTGGGTGCCAATGTCCATGCCATGTGCACAGGCGTCCATGACCGCGGCGCCGAGCGCGCGGGCGTCCTGGATGCCCATGTTCATGCCCTGCCCGGCGAGCGGGTGCGTTGTGTGCGCCGCGTCGCCGACGAGCGCGGTGCGTGCCTGGCCGCAGCCGCGCGCGGCACCGCCAGGCGCCAGGCCGAGCGCGGCGAGCGCGCCGCCCAGCACGGTCGACGGCAGCGGCAGGCCGGTGCTCCGCCGGTTCAGCGTGCTACCGAGGTAGCACCCGGCGTGCTTGAGCTGCAGCGGGAATGCCGCCACGCTGCGTGTGTCGACCGCATCGCCCCACGGCGGCACCATGCCGATGAACGGGTCCGGGCGGCACCCCTCCTGCTCCGCGCGCGCAATTGCGTCGTGCACCGCGCCCGGCACCTCGGGCCACGGCAGAGCGCCGTCCGCCGCGTGGTGCAGCAGCGGCTCCAGCTCCTCCCACGGCAGGCGCAGCCCGGCCGAGACAAGTGCGGCAAGCTCCGTGGCCGTGTCGTGCTGCGCATGCTCCCGGTGGTGCGCGATGAACGCGTCGCAGAGGGCGGGCGGCAGTGTCCAGACCACGGTGCCCGCCGAGGGCGACAGCGGGAGGAACGCGAGCGTGCCCGTGGGCAGGAACCGCTGCCACCCGACCGCGTCGACAAGCGGCTCGTTGCTGTGCGGCGTGATACCCGTGCGCACCGTGGCGACGAGGCCCTTGCGGTGGTACGGCCAGCCGAAGCTGTCGATCCCGGCGAACCGGCGCACGGGCGAGTTGTGCCCGTCGGCACCGACGAGCAGCCGGGCACGCAGCGTCTCGCGTGCGCCGCCGCGCTCCAGCTCCAGGAGCGGCGGCGCCTCCTGCGACGGCGCGTGGATCGCGCCGACCCGCGTCTGGTCCACAAAGCGCACCTGGAGCGGGCTGCCGGCCAGCCGCGCCTCGACAAAGCGCAGCAGTGCCTGCTGCACGTTGGACAGCTCCATCATGTACGACAGGGGCGACTCGGCGCCGGCGGCGCCGCCGCCAAACTCGGCCGCCGCGTCCGTGAGCCCGTCCCAGACCCGGATCCGCTCCATCGGCCGCACCCGCTCCACCGCCAGGTATTCGTACGCGCCGATCCGCCGCATCCACGCGAGGTTGTCCGCGGTCATGCTGATCACCCGGTTCTCCCACGCGACGCCGTCGTGCGTCTCGCTCGGCTCCCGCCCCTGCGCACGCTTCGTCTCGACCCACGAGCGCAGCCGGCCCAGGTCCATGGCGTCCACCAGCGAGATGTGCATCGCCGGCAGCGCATCGTGCGCGACGAGCTCCGCAAGCACCGCGAGGCCCACCGGGCCGCCGCCCACAATCGCCATGTCCGTCTCCTGCGGCGGGGCGGACGTGGCGGGCGCCTCGGCGGGCGCCGCCGCCACCGGCGGCGTCGGCGCAGCCGACGCCGCGCGCGCGCCGTGGAACGCCCGCACCGGCGCGCCACGCACCCCGCGGCACGCCGGAGCACTCATCCTAGCGCCATACACATCCCTACTCGACCAGCGCACGGCCTGCGCCGCGCCGCTCCAGACTCGCCTGGACATTGCCATTGTACATCACGCCATGATCCACGCCGCGGCGTCTGGGCGGCGCTGACGTAAGCGGCGCCGGGGCCAGCGCCGCCAGTGCGGCGCGACTCGCGTCTGATGGACTCGGTGGCGCCAGGCGCAGGCGACGCGCTCCACGCGTACGTGCGCGGTGGCGGCGCGTCGTTTGCCGTGGACACGCGCGTCCTGGTGCACGCGGACACGCTCAAGCAGCTGGGGGTCGCGACGGGCGCGCATGTGCTCGTGCGGCAGGCGGGGCGCACGCTGTTCGCCGGCGCCGCCTGGCCGGGCTTTGAGCTGCCCGACGCGTGTGTCTCGGTGCCGGCGCTGCTCGCCGCGCCTGCGCAGCTGGCTACGGGTGCGCGCGTGTCGCTGGCGCGCGTTGCGCCGCCAGGGCGCGCCGGCGGCGTGCCGAGCCACGTAGCCCAGGGGCTCGCTGTGACTATCACCTCGAGAGGGACGCAGACGTCGCCGCTCGTGCAGGAGCTCTTGCAGACGGTCGTGGAGCATATCCTCAGTACGTTTCCCGTGCGTGACACGGCGCTGACCGGCAGTGGATGTGGGGGCAGTCGCCGTTGGGCAGACGCTCCAGGTGGTGTTCCAGGGCGGCACGTACCTGGTCCGCTGTGTCGCCGGGGAGGCGGACGGCGCCCGCGGCGGCGCCACGGTGCCCGACGGCGACGTCCTGCTCGTCACGCGTGCGACGGCCGTGCGCGCCGAGGCGGGCGACGACCGCGGGCCCGCCGTGGACCCGTCCAAGTACGCGGCACTCGGCGGGCTCGACCGGCAGGTGGAGGCGATCCGCACCCTCGTGGAGCTGCCGCTCACCCGGCCGGAGCTCTTTGCGCAGTACGGCCTGCAGGCGCCGCGCGGCGTGCTGCTGTACGGCCCGCCGGGCACAGGCAAGACGACGCTCGCCCGGATCGTGGCGTCGTCGCTCCAGGCGCACGTGCTCACGATCCACGGCCCCGAGCTGAGCTCCGCGTACCACGGTGAGAGCGAGTCCAAGCTGCGCGCCGTGTTTGAGCGCGCACACGCGCATGCGCGCAGCGTGGTGATCATTGACGAGATCGACGCCCTCGCGCCGCGCCGCGACGCCAGCGCCTCGGTGCACGGGGAGGGCGCCGGCGAAGTGGAGCGCCGTGTGGTCGCCACGCTGCTCACCCTGCTGGACGGCGTGGACTCGCGCGAGTCGCACGTCGTGGTGATTGCGGCGACCAACCGCCCGAATGCGCTGGACCCCGCGCTCCGCCGCCCAGGGCGGCTTGACCGCGAGATCGAGATCGGCGTGCCGGACGCCCAGGCGCGCCTCGAGATCCTCCGCGTGCTGCTGCGCCCCGTGCCGCACGCGCTGAGCGAGGAGGCGGTGCAGACGCTCGCTGCGCAGACGCACGGCTACGTCGGCGCGGACCTTGTCTCGCTCGTTCGTGAGGCCGGCATGGCCGCGCTCACCCGGAGCCTGCGGGGGGAGCAGACAGGGTCGGTCGACGCCCGCCTCGGCGCGCTCTCGCTTGCCGATCCGCCGCCCGTGTCCCGCGTGACCGAGGGCGACTTTGCCGCGGCACGTGCCGTGGTGCTGCCGTCCGCGATGCGTGAGGCGCTTGTCGAGACGCCCCGGGTGTACTGGAGCGACATCGCCGAGGACGACGAGGGCGGTGCCGGCCCGAGCGTCCGGCAGCAGATCCGCGAGTGTGTCGAGTGGCCGCTGCGGCATGCCGCGACGCTGCAGCGGCTCGGGATCGAGGCGCCGCGCGGCGTGTTGCTGTATGGGCCGCCCGGCTGCAGCAAGACGCTCACCGCCCGGGCGCTCGCCACGGAGAGCGGGCTCAACTTCCTCGCGGTGCGCGGCCCCGAGCTCTTTAGCAAGTACGTCGGCGAGTCGGAGCGCGCGGTACGCGAGGTGTTCCGCCGCGCACGCACCGCGGCCCCCGCAATTGTCTTTTTCGACGAGATCGACGCGCTCTCAGGCCGTCGGGGCGACGACGGCGGCGGCGGCGAGCGCTCGAGCGACCGTGTGGTCGCCAGCCTGCTCAACGAGATGGACGGCATCGACAAGGCGAGCAGCGTCGTGGTCGTCGCGGCGACCAACCGGCCGGGCAGCATCGACCCTGCCCTGCTCCGCCCGGGGCGCCTCGACCGCCTCGTGTACGTCGGGCCACCGAGCCTCTCTGCGCGGCGCAAGATCCTCGAGATCCGCGCGCGCAGGATGGCCGTGGCGCCCGACGTGGACTGGGACGAAATCGCGCGGCTGGTGCGTGGCACACATCCCCACCTTTCTCGATGTACTAACGGCTACAGACGGACGGCTGCTCGGGCGCCGAGGTGGTCGCCGTGTGCCAGGAAGCAGGCCTTCACGCGATGAACGAAGACCTCGACACGCAGCAGGTACGCCGCCGCACGCGCCGGCGCCGCTCACATGCAGATTGCGCACCGGCACTTTGCCACGGCGGCCCGCGCGATGAAGCGGCGCATCACGCCGGCCATGATCGCCGCGTTTATGCAGTGGCGCGACCATATGTAGCTGTAGACGACCTAGTAGGTGCCCGATCGGGCCCGATCGGCAGCAGCCGTGTTGGTTTCGGTCGCGACGCGTTCTGGGCACGTTTGCCACCTCCACGGCGACGCTAGCGACGCCGGACGCGTGCTGTGCGGCATGGCGTCCGACACGCACATTGCGCTGCCGAGCGAGGCGGAGCTTGCCGCCTCCACCTCGCGGCTCATGTTTCCCCCGCTGCACCACGCGGACGACCCGCGGTTCCGCGACCCGATTTTGCAGCACCCCCTGATCCAGAGCAGCTCGGCGCCCATCCCGGCGCTGGAGGACGAGTGTACGTGGGAAAGTCGGCAGTGGGCGGATACTGACGTACGATGCAGTGGTGCTTGTGCCCGAGCACATGCTGCCGCCGCCCGTCGACCTCGACAGCGACACGCTGCCCACCGAGCAGCACCCATCATACCCCCTCGGTGACCCCTACCATATCCACCATGCGCCACACACCCTGCAGCCGCAGGGGTCCTCGCAGCCCAAGCTGCCACCCCGCCTGTATGCCAAGTATGCCATGCACAGCCATGCGGACGGGACTGCCGACCCCCTCGCGGCGATCGCCAGTGGCTCGGCCAGTGCGCAGGCGGCCGTGGAGCGGAGGCGGCAAGGCGGCGAGGACCCCGAAGAGGAGGAGGAGCCGCCCGCCTCGTACCGCATCGAGGAGGGCGGGACCGTGCGCCTTGCTCCGCACCTGCAGCTTCGCGCGCAGACGTCGTCGGTGCCCGCGGCGCCCCGGTGGCCGTTCAAGTGGTTCGGGCCCGGGCCGAGCGCCCGGCCGTACGGCTCCCTGCTCCGCAGCAGCAACAGCGCCAACAGCGGCGCCTGCGGCGAGACGGACATCTGGGCAGACTTTGCGCTCGACACGCTCGTGCCGCAAGCACGCGCAGACGCCTACACCCTGCCGGCGACATGTGAGCATCCGTATGCGTCGCCGCGGCGCGGTGGCGCCGGCGCCCGGCGGCCGTCCGACATGCCGCGCGCGCTCGGTGGCAACACCGCGGCGGAAGACCAGCTGTGGCTCGACGAAGAAGAGGAGCAGATCGCGCCGCTGCCATCGGACGACGAGGTGGACATGGAGCTTTCGGCGCACGACCTGCCGCGGCCGACGCCGCCGTCCGCGCGCCGCTCGCGGCGCATCGGACGTGCGCGGGACTCGCTCAGCGTGCGTGAGCCACGCGCCGACGGCGACCTGTTTGCCCGCGCGACGGCACGCCGCGATACGCCGCACTTTGTCTCGGCAGCTCGCGCACAGGAGGAGCGCGAGTTCCGCCGCGCCCTGATGCGCATCTGCCTGCGGAAAGAACGCTCCGCGCGCACGAAACGCGCGCGACGGCCATCGCCGTCGGCGCACGACGAGCCGCAGGGCGACCGGGCGCGCAAAAAGGCCCGCGGCGCTGCCGACGCGCACTGGGTCTGGGGCGTGAGCGCCTCGCTTCCGTAGCTGTGGAGGTGTTTGATTTTATTTTTTGTCCATCGCTCTGTATGGGGGACTTGGAGCGGGACTCGCCGCCGCTGGAGCTGCCGGCGTCCACGCTTGAGCTGCTCGACCAGTTCTACGCGGAGGAGGCCGCACAGGCGGACCGCGTGCGCGAGGTGGAGGCGCTCAGCGCGGCGCCGGCGGACGCGGAGGCGTCAGACGCTGTGCGGAAGCGCGTGGTGATGAGCGTGGACGAATTCCGGCGCACGTTTGGCGAGTCGTGGCAGCTGAGCCAGTTCTGGTACGTATGCATATAGGGTGAGCGCCGCTCACCGCAGGTACTCGGAGGCGTTTTCTGAGCGGCTCGCCCGCCAGCTCCACGCGCTGCTGGAGGAGTGTGGCACAAATGCGCGGATCGCGTTTGTGTCGTGCCCTACGGCGTACGTGGCGTTCCAGCACCTGTACGACCGCGCGCACGACACGTATCTGTTTGAGTACGACAGCCGGTTTGAGCTGATCGCGGCCGAGCAGTTTGTCAAGTACGACTTTAATGAAAGCGCAGCGCTGCCCGAGGCGCTGCTCGGCACGATCGACGTGCTGGTGCTGGACCCGCCATTCCTGAACGTGGCTACGAACCAGGGATTCAGCGACAGCGCAGCACGGCTCGTGCGGCGGGACGCGGCGGGCCGCGTCGCGGGCCGTGTGCTGCTGCTCACCGGGTGCAGCATCGGCGACGAGGCGGCGCGGATCTATGGGGCTCTGGACCAGCGCGAGGCTGAGGCGCGCGGGGGACAGGCCGGCGCGCTGCAGCGGACCGCCCTGGAGGTGGAGCACGCCGGCGGGCTAGCGAACGCGTTCGGCGCGTGGGGCAACTGGCCAGGCGCCAATGCATGGGGCGCCTAGCCTGGGATCTACATTCTTCGCGGCTTCCCCAATAGGCGAGCTCCGGCCGATCTGAATCGTAGGATGTATGCAGGTAATTCCCAAGCTGAGGCGCGGCCACGCCACTTTTGCCGGTTGCGTAAGCAGGGGAATTGAATCGGAGCGCGACGCGAAAGAGATTCATACTCCCCCATCTTTCTAAAGGAGCATGGCCGGCCGACCGCAGAACGTGGGCATCAAGGCGGTGGAAGTGTACTTCCCAAAGCGGTGTATCTCGGAGGATGAGCTCGAGGACTTTGATGGTGTGTCCAAGGGCAAGTACACCATCGGGTTCGGGCAGCAGTACATGGCGTTCACCGATGACCGCGAGGACATCAACTCCTTCGCGCTCACCACGGTCGCGAACCTGATGGAGAAGAACCAGGTGGACCCGCGCAACATCGGCCGCCTGGACGTCGGTACCGAGACGATCATCGACAAGTCCAAGGCGGTCAAGACGGTGTTGATGGACCTGTTTGCCCAGAGCGGAAACACAGACATTGAGGGCATCGACTCCAAGAACGCGTGCTACGGCGGCACCGCGGCGCTGTTCAACGCGGTCAACTGGGTCGAGTCGTCCTCGTGGGATGGCCGCGACGCGATCGTGTTTGCTGGCGACATTGCAGTGTACGCCGAGGGCAGCGCGCGCCCGGTCGGTGGTGCCGGCGCAGTGGCCTTCCTGGTGGGCCCTGATGCTCCGCTGGTGCTGGAGCCGGTGCACGGCACGCACATGCGCAATGCCTGGGACTTCTACAAGCCGGATCTGTCCTCCGAATACCCGCAGGTGGACGGCCCCGAGACGCTGCAGACGTACCTGGGCTCGGTGGACGCGACGTACGACGCATTCCGCAGCAAGTACGCCAAGCTCGCGCCCGCCCGCCAGCTGCCCGTGGCCAAGAGCGAGACCAGCAGCGACCCGCGCACCGCGTTTAACCTGCACCTGGCCGACTACGCCATTCTGCACAGCCCATACGCCAAGCTGGTGCAGAAGGGCTTTGCCCGCATGCTCTACAATGACTACGTCGTGGACCCCAAGAACCCGCTGTTTGCGTCGATTCCCGAGGAGTACCAGCGCCTCGAGCGCCGGGACACGATCGTGAACAAGGACGTGGAGAAGGCCTTCACCGGCCTGGCAAAGGAGCTCATCACCAAGCGCCTCGAGCCGTCGATGGAGACCGTGCGCCGCTGCGGCAACATGTACTCGGCGTCGCTCTACGGCGGGCTTGCCTCGCTGCTGAGCACCGTGCCGTCCGAGGAGCTGCAGGGCAAGCGCATCCTCATGTACTCCTTCGGCTCGGGCTCTGCCGCCACCATGTTCATGCTCCGGGTGAACGGTTCCACGGAGAACATCCGCAAGATGCTCAACCTGCACGAGCGCCTCTCGCAGATGCACGTGGTCCCCTGCACCGTGTATGTCGACGCTCTTTCCACGCGTGAGGCCACCCACAATGCCGTCAACCACACGCCTAAGGGCAGCCTCGAGGACCTCTGGCCGCGCTCTTTCTACCTCGAGAAGGTGGACGGCAAGTTCCGCCGCACCTACGGCCGGATCAACTAGGACGCCGCGTCGCACCCATAGCCATCACGTGATAGCGTCCAAAAATTTCGCCGGCCATGCGTGGCGGCCTGCCACGGCAATGTCAGGCCGCAAGAAGGCCAGGTCCAGTAGCGCCGGCGGCAGCACGGGCGCTGCCGCGGCCCCTGCTCTCTTTTCCGGCTCCGGCGCCATGGACACGGAGCTGGACGCCATCTTTCGCGGCGCTGCGCAGCCTGCGCCGCCCAAGCAGGTGGAGGCGCCGCATGGCACGCCGGGTGGAGAGGGTGAGCACGGCGAGGATGACGAGGTAGACGAGGGTGAGGGCAAGGGCGAAAAGGAAGAGGAAGGGGAAAGCGGAGAGGATGACGATGAAGGGGATGAGGAGGACGAGGACGGAGAGGAAGATGAAGACGAAGAGGAAGATGAGGAGGAAGAGGAGGATAACGACGTGGAGGACGAGGATGAGGACGAAGACGTCGAGGATGACGATGGCGAGGAAGACGGTGAGGAGGACGGGAAGGACGAGGCAGCGCATCTTTCCGGGCGCGCTGGCGCCGCGGACGATGCAGCCGCATCCCGCCCCCGTGCGGACCTCTCTGCCAAAGAGACCGAGCAGATCAAGCAGGCACTTGACGTCGACGACGTCAGTGACGAGGAGCTTCCCACCGAGTCCAAGCATAGGCGCAAGCACCGTGTGCTGGAGAGTGCGGACGACTCTCCCCAGGTGCGCAACAAGCGTACGCTCTTTATTGGCAACATTCCCATTTCCGCCGTCAGCAGCAGGGTACGTGTCTTCCGGCATCCAGCCACGCTAACCTGCAGTCGCTGCGCAAGCGCCTGATTCGGCACGTCGAGTCGCTCTCGCCGTACCCCGAATGCACGCGGGTGGCTGCGCTGCGTTTCCGCAGCATCTCGTTCAGTGTGCCGACGACCGACTTTGCGGCGCCGTCCGAGGAGGCCGCCTCCGCTGCCACGCGTCGCCGGGAGCGTGCGCGCAAGTTCCGCGAGCTGCAGGGCGAGCAGCCGGCACCGACCGACCGCCCGCTGCTGACGGCGCAGCAGAAGCGCAAGGTCGCCTACATCAACCAGGAGCTGAACGAGAAGGCCGACGCCGTGAATGCGTACGTGCGTCTCGGCGAGCCGCGGCTTGCCGCGGCGCACGGCGACGAGGAGCCTGAGCTGGACGAGCGGCTCACCGGCCCGGTGCTCGCGGCGCTTGTTGCCGGCACCGTGGACAACTCGGTGTTTGACGGGCGCCACCTGCGGGCTGACGTGGTCGTTCCGCTGGCTCCGCACGAGATCATCGCCGCTGGGCTCGACAAGCAGCGCACGGCCGACGGCTCCTACATTGGCGCCGGCGCTGCCGGCGCGCACGACCCGAAGCGCACCGTGTTTGTGGGCAACCTCGACTTTGAGGCCCACGAGGAAGAGCTCCGCGAGCTGTTTGAGCGGCTCGTGCGCGAGGAGCGCGGGAACCCTCCAGCCGACTTGCATGCGGCGCCGCTGCGTCTGGACAGCCAGCCGTGTGAGGAGGACAGTGCGGTGGCCCAAGCGTTCCGAGAGCTGCACCCGCCGGAATGGGTGCAGAGCGTGCGCATCGTGCGTGATCGGGCGACGCAGCTCGGCAAAGGGTTTGCCTACGTCAAGTTCCTCGACCCGCAGTGTGTGGACGAGCTCGTGGCGATCCACGAGGCCGAGGAGGCCTTCATCGCTGCGGCGCGGCCCGGCAGGGCAAACGCCCCGGCGAAGCCGGCCAAGACCGTGCAGCTCGAGGAGGGGCAGGAGTTCCGCCGCCGGCTCAAACTGCGCAAGCGCGCGCTGCGCGTGTCGCGGTGCAAGGCGGGTGGCAAGCGCGGCCGTGACGAGCCGCAGACGGCGCCCGGCCGCCCAGCGGTGCCAGCCAAGCGCGGAGCGCCCGGGAAGGACGCCGGTGCTCGCTCGAACAAGAAGCGAGCGCCGGTGCCGATCAAGGCGCCAGACGCAGCGGCGGCGTCCGAGCGCGCCGCATACCTGGCGACGCTGTCCAAGGAGCAGCGCGCGATGTTCAAGAAGAACGACCCGGAGCGGCAGGCGCGGCGCATGCAGAAGAAGCAGAACAAGAGCGCACAGCAAAAGGCCGCTGACGCACTGGGCAAGGGCCGCGAGCGCGTCAAGCTGCCACAGAAGTCACAGGCCAAGCGCGCGGTGGGCGCCAAGAAGAAGTAGTGTATGCTCATAGTCTTTGCTGTCATCCTATGTCATCTCCAAGAGGCGGTCGATCGCGGCCTCCGCATTGCCCCGGCACTCTTGCAGCACGAGCTGCAGGACGCCTTCCTCCATCTGCGGGAAGATGGACTGAAGCGTGTGGGTGCCGGACGCAAGCTGGGCGGACTCGTCGGCGAGCACCGAGTCGGTGGACGTGTCGGCGCGCACTTCCCGCGCCGCGGCCACGAGGCGCGACGGCGACGACGGCTCCTCGTCCTCCTCCTCCTCCGCTTCTTCCCGCTCGGCGTCCGCGAGGAAGCGCGGCATGAACCCGCCGCGCCAGCTCGGCGCGCGCCGCGCACCGCCACGTGCCTGTGCGTCGGCATCCTCGCTGGCGTCGGGCGTCTGCTCCTCGGCCGCCTGACGCTGCCGCAGCGGCGCATTGGGCGCCACGCCCGGCGCCGGCGGCGCCGCAGCGCTTGGCGCGGGCGTCTGCAGCTCGCGGGTACGCGGGTCGCCGCCCGGCGAGAACGCATCGTCGATACGCTCGATAAACAGGCGGCTCAGCGCGCTCACCGGCTTGCTCACGCTGGAGGTGAACCCGGCGCGGGCCGCCTCGCTTGTCCGCTGCAGGAACGCACGTGTGTCGTCCGCGAGGTTCATCGCTGCGAGCTGCGTGTGGAGCGGAGTCTCCTGTGGCTCCTCGACGGCCTGAGCCGGCGGCGTATTGGCGCGGAGCGCGGCCTCGATGTTGGCCTCAAACTGCACCTGGTCGACGTGCGAGAGCGAGGTGTGGTCCATCGACTCGATGAACGTGATGGCGCCCGCGAGCGTCGAGAGGTAGTAGTCGACCTCGCTCGAGGCGCGCTCGGGGTTGCGGAAGCGGGTGATGTACTCGAGGTTGGAGATCAGGTGCGCCGGGTTGGCCCGGAGCACCACGAGGATCAGCAGGGGGACGAATGCGTCGGCGTTCTCCTCCTTGCCGAGGTGGCGGATGAGCCCGAAGATGACCTTGCAGCAGTTCATGATGCAGATCACCTTGTCGCGCGGCGCCTTGTAGTGGTTGATCTTCTGCAGCTCCTGCACGGCAAACGTAAAGAAACGGTCCGAGTGGGTGCCGCGCGGCACGTCCAGGTGGTCCTCGTTCACCCAGGCGAGCAGCGTGATCCGCTGGCTCAGCACCTCGTCCCGCTCCAGGTCGTCGTTCTGCACGCTCCAGCGCCCCTCTTGTGCGATGGCCGGCGAGAACGTATATACGTAGAGCCGGTTCATGATCAGCTTCTCCATCGCCTCGGTCGCCTGGTCAAACTCGGCCGGCGGCAGCCGCGCCCAGACGTCGGCCTCGGCCATCCGGTCCGAGATGAACGCGAGGAAGTCGTAGACGAGCTTGATCTGGTCCGACGTACGGTACGGCCGCTTCGAGAAGCCCTTGAGGAAGCTGCGCGTTAGACAACTAGCTGCCGGTGCCGCATACGCACCTCTTCACATACTCGTTCACAGGCACGGCGCTCCGGTGCCGCATCTGCTCCAGGAACCGGTTGAAGTCAAACGGGCGCTCCTCCCCGCGCGGCGCACGCAGCTGCCGCTGCATCGGCGAGGTCGTCTTGCCCTTCTCCGCCGGCGTCTCATTGCCAGTGGGCTGCGCCTGCGGCTCGCCACCGGCCGCCGGTTTCTCAGTGGTCCCTGCGGCAGTGGCGTCCTCGGGCTCCTGCGGTGCACCGCCCGGCTGACCCGGGCGGTCGTCGCTGGATTCCCCTTTTGCGCCTTGCTGCTCCCCGTCCTGGGTGTCCTTGGTATCCTCGGGGTCGTTTTCGGTGCCAGCGTGGCGTTCCTCTCCGTGACGATCCTGTCCCTCTGACTGCGTCTCTGCATCCTGTGCCTCGGCGCGGGCCTGCTGCCCACCCTCGTCGTCCGGCCCCGCGGCCGCGCTGGCGGCCTCCTGCGCGCCGGGGTCGCTCCCCTGTGCGCCCATCAAGCTGTGGTGCTGTCCAACAGTGTTGGGATGTGAGTACGGGCGCCTTGGCTGTTACATCAGCGTTCGCCCAAATTGCGCATATTTCCGGAAACGCCCTCGGTGTGCCTGCTGCACCGCGTCTGTGCACGCCGTCGGATCAGTACAGTCTGGGACTCCGCGGCCGCCAGGATGGCCAGCGGCGCGACGCGGAGCAACAACCAGGCGGTGCGTGCCAAGTACAAGAAGATCGAGAAGATCGGTGAGGGTACGTTCGCCTCCGTGTTCCTCGCGCGCAATGTACAGACAGACACCAAGGTGGCGGTGAAGAAGATCAAGATCGGTGCCATTGGCGCCCGGGACGGCATCGACATCACGGCAATGCGCGAGTTCAAGTTCCTCAAGGAGCTGCGGCACCCCAACGTGATCGCGCTGCTGGATGTGTTTTCGTCCGGCGCTGCTGCGCCGGCGATCAACCTGGTGCTCGAGTACCTGAACACGGACCTGGAGCTGGTGATCAAGGACCGCAGTCTCGTCTTCACCGCGGCGGATATCAAGAGCTGGATGCTCATGCTCTGCCGCGGGCTCGAGTACTGCCACCGGCACTGGTGCCTGCACCGCGACTTGAAGCCCAATAACCTGCTCATATCGCCCGGTGGCGAGCTCAAGATTGCCGACTTTGGCTTGGCCCGCGAGTGTGGCGACCCCGGGGCACGCATGACGAGCCAGGTGGTCACCCGCTGGTACCGAGCACCCGAGCTGCTGCTGGGCAGCTCGGCGTACTCGGCTGGCGTCGACATGTGGTCCGTCGGCTGCATCTTTGCCGAGCTCATGCTCCGGACGCCGTACCTGCCCGGCGAGTCGGACGCCGAGCAGCTCACCACCATCTTCCGCGCGCTCGGCACGCCGAGCGAAGCGGACTGGCCATGCCACAAGGCGCTTCCCGACTACCACGCCTTTGAGTCGTTCCCGAAGCAGAACCTCTCGCTGCTCTTCACCGCCGCGTCAAAGGAGGCGATCGAGCTGCTTTCGGCGTGTCTACGCTACGACCCGCTCAAGCGCATCTCGGCGCAGGACGCGCTGGCGCACGCGTACTTTGTGTCGGCGCCGGCGCCGACGCCGCCGGCATCACTCCCGCGGCCGGCCGGCTCGGAGAAGACACAGGCAGAGCCATTCCTCTCGGAGCGCGACACGGCGGCGCCTGCCGCGGCGCCCACGAGCAACGCAGCGCCGCCCGTTCCGGGGCAGAAACGCGCGCTTGGGCCGGAGGAGATCCAGCAGCGCAAGCGCCTGGCGCACCGCTTGGCGTTCTCGACATAGGTTTTGCTAGCGAAATGCCATGCTAGCTACATACGCGCTTAGATCTTCTGGCTCTTGGCGAGCTCTGCAGGGCGTCAGTCATGGGCAGAAATCGAAGGTATACGCACGCTCAATCTCAGCAACAGCGTTGTCGAGGATCTGCTTCTGCGTCTTGTCGTCGCGCAGGCTGGCAATCACCTTGTTGATCACCGAGTCCGCCAGTTCGCGCTGCTCGGCCTCACGCTGCTGACCCTCGAAGCGCACCCAGGAGTCGAGCACGCCCTTGACCTCGGCGGCCAGCTGGGTCCTCTGCTGGAGCTCAAAGGCCTCCTTCTCCGCCTCCAGGGTCTCGCGGGCAAGCGCGTAGAGACCCTTGGTCACGTCCACCACGTCCTTCTTCTCGCTCACCTGGTCAATGCGGTTCTGCACAGCCTTGGTGTGCTCGGAACGCGCGTTGTTCAGGATGCCCGAGATGCGCTCGATCGTCGAGTTGGCCCAGTTGGTGTAGGGCGACACGACGGCGCGGCCGACGATGTAGGCGAAGATCAGGAAGCCGGCGGTGATCACCGTCTCGTCGTTGGCCACGTACAGCTCGTTCGAGACGGTGAAGGCGGTAAGACCGGCACCCACCGTCACCCAGGTGGTCTTGGACGCCAGGCTGTTGCCGGGCAGCGCGTCGAGGATCGACGCGGCCTTGGCCTCAGGCGAAGGCTCTGCACCACGGTTAGCATGTCTGTGCGGCGGCCCGCGGCTCTGCTCACTGTCCGAGTAGAAGCGCGCCCTGCATGGTCAGCCACTGCCTCGCCGAGCAAGATCGGGTACATACGGAACAGCAGTCGCGGTCGGCATCACACGGCCGGCCGACGCGGCCATGACACGGCGGGACACAGCTGCCCGGTCAGCATCACCTGCTTGCCAGCATCCACATACCTTGCGCACTGCGCGGAGCGATGCGGAACACCATCGTGCTTACGGCCTGGTAGTCGCGAACAAAACGGCTTGCCCGCGCCCGCCGCGCTGTGCCGCCGGACTCCGGCCCGCTGGCATATCACGTGACCCCACGTGGTGCGAAGCTCCACCGCGCCGGTTTCCCCCACACGCTGCTGCAACCGGGCGAGCATGTGGGTGGAGTGGTGATGGATGGGCATCCGCTGACCCCGCGCAGGGCATACCAGATCACCCAGAAGCTGTGGAAGCAGCTGAACCGGTTTGCCTCGTACCCGCAGACCGGCGTGTCGCTCCGCCAGATGGTGCAGTTCGGCCGGCAGGCCAACCAGGGGACAGTGTTCCTGGCCGCTAGCTTCCTTTTGGGTGCGTAGCGCCTATGCGCGGCGCGTGCCGGCCTGGCGCAGTGGGCTAACCTGTGCAGAGGAGCTGCCGGTTCGCCTGGCGCACCGGGTCAAGGAGCTGCACGAGCTGCCGCACGGCCTCTCCGAGATGGCGTCCATAATCAAGGTCAAACATTGGTATGCGCAGTCGTTTGAGGTATGTGCCGTGTTGGATGTGCGCTCGCTGATCAGCAGGAACTGGTCGAGTTCCCGACGCCGCGCCTTCCCGAGCAGGTGCAGCGGCAACTTGCGCGGATCGCCTCGTGCAAGGCCGAGGACGATCTGCCGCCGACGCGGAATCCGAGCCTGCAGGCACATGCGCAGGTCGAGAGCGGCGAGGCGAGCGACCACCTCGACGCGGACGGCCAGGCAAACGCCAAGAGCAAGAACGTCAATAAGCGCTTCCCGATCTTGCAATCGGCGTCCTTTGATGAGCTCAGCTCCATCAACTGGCCGGCCGAGGTCAAGGACTACAACGAGCGGCTCACGCAGTGTATGGAGCGGATCAAGCGGCGCCACGACGCGACGGTAACTACTGTCGCGCAAGGGGTGCTTGAGTACAAGCGCGCGACGAAGAACTCGACGATCAAGGCCGATGTACAGCGCTTCCTTGACCGCTTCTACATGTCGAGGATCGGGATCAGGTTTCTGATCGGGCAGCACATTGCGCTGGGGCGGGCCCTCATGTCGCAGCCGAACAGCTCGCTGGGGCGCCTTGCAAATGCGGCGAAGCGGCCGGTGCGCGGGATCGTGCCGAGTCACGGCGGCGAGGCGCGGCGGGAGGAGTATGTGGGTGTGATCTGCACCAACACCAACGTGGGCTCGGTGGCGCACGAGGCCATTGAAAACGCACGCTTTGTGTGCGAGGAGCACTATGGGCTGTTCAAGGCACCGCCGGTGCAGCTCGTGTGCCCCAAGGACCTCGAATTCATGTATGTGCCGAGCCACCTGAACCACATGCTTTTTGAGCTGCTGAAAAACTCGCTCCGCGCTGTTGTCGAGCGGTATGGCACGGAGAACGAGGACGCGTACCCGCCGATCAAGGTGATCATTGTCGAGGGCAAGGAGGACATTACCATCAAGATTAGCGATGAGGGTGGTGGGATACCGCGGAGTGAAGTGCCATACGTCTGGACATACATGTACACCACGGCGCAGTCCGAGGACCTTGACCCCGACTTTCAGAGCACCGATTTCCAGGCACCAATGGCCGGGTTCGGCTACGGGCTTCCCCTCGCGCGGCTGGTACGTGCGCCGAGACTGGGCGGTCGGCCATACTGACCGGCAGTATGCACGCTACTTTGGTGGCGACCTGAAACTCATCTCTATGGAAGGGTGTGTATGCGCTGCGCCGAGCGCCCGCTGACCGCCAGCTACGGTACCGATGTATACCTTCACTTGAACCGGCTCTCTTCGAGCTCCGAGCCGCTGCCGTAGTCCCTTTCTGTCGCTCATGTCCATGTCTATCCATCTATGCACGTACCACGTGGGAGAGCGGCGCCCTGGGCGGCATCCGCTCCTGTGGCGGCGGCATGCCGTACGGCGGCATGCCTGCTGGCCCCCGCGCATAGGCGTCTTCGGCGTAGACTGGCTCGGCGTACTTGCTGGGGTAGTGGGGGGTGTCATACTCAAGCATCATGCGCGCGTGGTGGGGCGGAGCGCCTGCCGCACCAGGCGGCGGCCCAGCCGCGGCGCCCGGGTGCGGCATGTTTGGCGCATATTCGTCCGACATGTACATGGGCGCATCGTACGCGTGGCCGCCCGACATGCTGCGCTCCACGTACGGCGCCGGCGGCATGCCACCAGGGCCGCCACCACCACCGTTCGCGCCGTGGTTGCCGTACGGGACCATGGAGGGCGGCCCGCCTGCCTCGGGCGGCGGCGGCGCGTCGCCGTAGTACGGCGGGTACGCGTCGCTCACCGGCATCTCCTCGGGGCGATAGTACTCGCCGTAGCTGGACGGCATGGGCCGGATGCCCATCTGCTCCATGTCCATCCAGGTGTCGTACTCGTCCAGGCCACGCAGGTCGGGGTAGGCGATAAAGTTGCGGATGTCCTCCTGCTCCACATGTGGCGGGCGGCGGGCGCCACGTGCGTACTTGAGCGGCTTGCGCAGCAACTCGGCCTCGAATGGGCGGTGGCGGCGCACGGGCCGCGGCACGTCCAGCAGGCGCTTTTCGCGGTCGATCTTGCGCCGCTTGCGATTCGCGTCCTCGATCATGGTGCGCCGCTGGTCCGCCGCGCGCTCGCGCCAGTTGACCCAGGCGATCGGGTTTTCCGACGCGCCGCGTCGGTCGAATTCGCGTTCGTCCTGCTCGAGCCAGGTCTGCAGCAGGGCGATGCGCCGGTCGCGCCGCGTGTCGATGAGCGCGTGCAGGTGCTGCAGCTCGGGGTGCGACCCGTCGGCGATCATCTCGCTCTCCATCTCGAGCTCGCGCATGCGCTCCGAGTAGAGCCGGTCCCGCAGCATGGCGAACCCGATCTCGATGCGGGTCAGCTGGTCGATGGCGTCCTGTCGCCACTGCATTGCCTCGGCATCGACTGCCTCGGTGGCGGCCTCGTCGACGGCGGCCTCTTCGGCGGCGGCTGTTGCCTCTGCCTCGTCGTCTGGGTGCGGCTCCGCGGCCTCTTCCTCTGCACCGGGTGCCTCGGGGGTCGCCTCGGCAGTGCCCTGCTCGGCGGCCTGCTCCTTGTCGGCGGCCGGCTCCGCGCCGGCGCCTTCTTCTTCCTCCTCTTTTGCACCATGATCCTCGCTTTCGGCCTGCGCCGGCTCGGTCTCCGAGGCGGTCGGGCTCGCCTGGCGGCTGGATGCGGCCGAGGCGGGCGCCGAGCTGTCGCCCTCCTGGTCGCCGACCAGCAGGCTTGGCGCACCGCCGGTGGCCGCCGCACGGCGCTTCCCGGCCGCGGCGACGACGGCGCGGCGCAGCGCTGAGTGCGTGCCGCGGCGCGGCGTATGCCGGGTGGTCTCCTCGGGGGGCGCCGGCGCCTTGTCCTCCTCCTCCGAGCTAGGCGCGGCGTCGGTGCCGTCGTCGAACGGCGCATCGCTCGAGGCGAGCGCGGTGAGCCCATCAATCGCGCCTTGCTGCTCCGTCTGCGGCTGCGGCTCGGTGCTGTCGGCGGGCTCGGCACCGCCCTCGGCTGCGGGCTCGGCGCCCTCCTCGGAGAGCGGCGAGCCGCTGTCGTCCGAGAAGCCATGCTCCGCGGGCTGCTCCGCGGGCTGCTCCGCTGGAGTACCGCCGCCAGCATCGCTCTCCGAGTCCTCGGTCAGATCGCTCTCGCCGCTAAAGTCCTCTGGGCGGTGCGCCTCGGCGTGCGGCGCCTCGGGCTGGTCGGCCATGGTCCCCTTGTGATCCTCGGTCTGGTGCGCCCCAGTATCGTCCGCGTCGTCCGCGTCGTCGTCAAACGGCAGCGGCTCCGTCTCTGCGTCGGAAGACGGCGGTTTAGGCTCGTGTGCCGTCTGTTCGCTGTTGCTCATGCTCCGCCACGGCACGGGCGGCTCCGATACGCTGCTGGCAGGTCGCAGATGCAGCGTGACCCTGCCGCGGAGCCGATCGCGGCTGCATGCCCCGATACCGTCATGCTTACGTACGCATGCGGCAGCTGGAAAAAAAGCGCTCGTGGCGTAACTGGGGCCGTCAGGATGACCAGCCTGAGCCTGACAGAGGAGCAGGTGGGCGACGTGCTTTGGGCCGCGCGCGCCGGCGACGTGGAGGCACTCAACGAGACGGTCCAGGCGATTCGCCCGGGCGCGGACAGCGCGCTCGCGGACGTCGTGCGGGCGTGCGCCAACGATGCGCACAACACCGTCCTGCACTACAGCGCGGCCAATGGCCACGAGGAGTTTGTGCGCTACGTGCTGCCGCACGCCGATCTGCGCCTCCTGCTGCGCCAGAACTCGGCGGGCAACACGGCACTGCACTGGGCGGCGCTGAACGGGCATGTGGCCGTCTGCGGTGCGCTTGTCGACCGCATTGACGAGCTCGAGACCCAGGACACCGAGGTGGCCAAGGAGCTGCGCGCCGCAGAAGACGAGCGTGAGGCCAAGCGGCATGCAAGCAGCACGGCCAAGGATGCCGAGTCTGTCTCGAAGGAGGAGGCGGCTGCGGAGCGGAAGCGCCACGAGGAACAGCAGCACCACCGTGCCCTCTGGGACGTGCGCAACGAGATGGGTCACGGGCCCATGACCGAGGCGCAGATGGGCGAGCAGGAGGGGGTCGTGCAGCTCCTCCTGCGCAAGCTGTCCAAGAACGAGGCGGGTGAAGAGCCCTCTTCGGAGCCTGCCAAGGAAGAGGAGCTCCCTGAAAAGACCCAGGAGATGCGCCTTTCGTAGCGCAGTGAGCCCGGGATATACAGATAGGTTACGATGGATCTATGGAGCAACTTGTCCCCTCGCGGCAGGCTGACCGCCCGCGGCTTCCTGCCTGCTTTGTGTCGCAGTCAAATCTGTGCCCGATCACCCGAGCGCCGATCGGGCGATGCAATCTTGACACTCTGGTGGTTTGACCAGCAACGACGATGGGCCTGCCTGAGGTGGCAAGCACTCGTCCGCAAAGCTCGCGGGTCCCCCGCGGAGCCTGGACCCTAGTGATATCAGTGCTGGCGGCTTTCATGCTCCTTTGGAGCGCCCCGGCACCGTTCGGCGCTCTGGACCCGCGTTCCTGGCGCCCGCACCCGGTGGCAAAGCCCAGTGCTCGGGCGCAGGCGGCGCTGGAGCAGTGCCGGCGCAAGGATGCGCGCGCCGGACCGCCTCCGCACTTTGCCGAGCGCACGCAGAGCGACCGGTGGGATGCAGAGAGCCTCGCACTGCTCGTCCGGAATGCGACCGTGTGGACCGGCGAAAAGGTGGTGCATGGCGCCGACGTGCGCATGGACCGCGGCATCATTACCAGCGTGGAGCACACCGGCACGGCCAAGGCGGCGTCGGGGGAGCGCGTGCTGGACGCGCAGGGGCGCTGGCTCACGCCAGGCATCGTCGATGTACACACCCACCTGGGCGTCTACCATGTGCCGACGCTCGCCGGTGTGTCCGACGGCAACTCGTTCCAGGGCCCCGCACAGCCGTATCTGCGCAGTCTCGACGGGATCAATGAACACGACATGGCGATGCGGCTTACACAGGCGGGCGGCGTCACCACGGCGCTCGTGCTGCCAGGCTCTCTGAACAACATGGGCGGGCAGGGCTTTCCGATCAAACTACGCCCACTGCACGGGCAACCGCCGTCGTCACGCGTAGTGGACGCGCCCGAGAGCCTGGTGCTGCCGGGCGAGGGAAACCAGACGCGCAGCGCGCGCCTCGCGCCCGAGACGGGCATGCAGCGGACGGACGGCAGCACGGCGTTCCGCTACCTCAAGATGGCCTGCGGCGAGAACCCGCGCAAGTACGGGCTCGGCCGCATGGACGAGGCCTTTGTGTTCCGTGAGAACCTGGACGCAGCACGCAAGCTGCGCGACCGGCAGGACGCATTCTGTGAGTCGCTCGAGGCGGACCCGAGTGCGGAGAAGGCGCCCGAGTTCCCCACGGACCTGCGCCTCGAGGTCCTTGTGGACCTGCTGCGCGGCCGCGTCAAGCTCCAGACCCACTGCTACACGGTGAATGACCTGGATGCCTTTGTGCGCCACTCAAACGAGTTCCGTTTCCCCGTGGCGACCTTCCACCATGCCCACGAAGCGTACCTCGTGCCCGAGGTGCTCTGCCGCGCGTACGGCGGACCGCCCGCGGTCGCCATGTTCAGCACGAACGGCAACTACAAGTACGAAGCGTACTTTGGCTCGCCGTTCGCCGGCCCGCTGCTCGCCGCGCACAATATCACGCCTATCTACAAAAGCGACCACCCCGTGACCGACAGCCGGCGTCTGCTGAGCCAGGCGGCACAGGCGCACCACTTTGGGCTCAGCGCGGAGGATGCGCTGCGTGCCATCACCGCGGCGCCCGCCCGTGTGTTGGGCCTGGACCACCGGATTGGCCACGTGCGCAGCGGCTGGGACGCCGACGTGGTGCTCTGGGACCGGCACCCGCTCCAGCTGGGCGCCACGCCCGTGCAGGTGGTGGTCGACGGCGCCGAGCAGCTTACGGGCGGCAAGGGGGTGATCCGCAGTGCGGTGGGGTCCAAGGCGGCCCGTACGCCGGCGCCCGACGTACAGGCGGCGCCCGAGAGCGCCAACTTTGCGTCCGAGATCGAGCGCGTGCGCCGCTCGACGGACAGGATCGTCACACAGGACGCGCTCGCGTTCCCGACACCGCAGCGCACGGTGGACGCTGTGGTGCTGAGCAATGTGTCTCAGGTGCTGCACCGGGTCTACGGCCCGCCGCGGCACGTCGAGGCGGTCGACTTCCCGGCCAGCGAGGGGGTGGCGGTGTATGCAAACGGCTGGCTCGTGTGCTTTGGCGAGCGCGAAAAGTGCATGGAAAGTGCGCCGGAGGATGCGGTGCACATCGACGTGCGCGGCGGCGTGGTGGCCCCGGGCATTGTTTCCTACGGTGCTACGCTAGGTCTCTCCGATATCCCGAGCGAGGCGGACGCAAGCGACGGCCGGCTGCCCCGTGCGCAGCCAAGCGAGGCGCTCGACCCGTTGGCGATCGCCCAGCGCCCGCTGCCCCGGGCGGCGGACGGCCTCGTCTGGGGCGGGCACGACCTGCTCCGGGCGCACGCCTCGGGCGTCACGAGCGCCGTGGTGAGCCCCGCGTATGCGGGCCTCACCGGTGCGCTCTCGTCGCAGTTTGACACGGGCGCACACAGCGTGCTGGACGCGGCGAGCGTCCGGGCGAGCGAGACGGCGGTGCATGTGGCGCTGCAGCACCGCGGGGCGCGCGGACCGCCGCTCAGCGAGCAGGTGGCGCTGCTGCGCTCCCTGCTGGAGGAGGCGCAGGAGCAGCGCACGCACACGGTGCCAGCGATTCACGACGCCTGGCTGCGTGTCGTCGCCGGGCAGCTGCCGCTCGTGGTGCGGGTTGGCGGGGTGAGCGAGGCGGCGCAGGTGGTGCTGCTCAAGCGCGCGTTCCCGCGGGTGCGCTTCGTGCTCGAGTCGGCCAGTGCGCTGCGGCACATTGCGCACGAGCTGGCCGAGGCGGACGTGCCGGTGATTGTGCCGCTGCGCACCTGGATGCTCGAGTGGGACACGATCGGGCGGCTGCCCGGCGCCCCCCTGTCGAACACGACGGAGCTCGGCGCGCTGCTCGAGCAGCACATGCGCGTGGGCGTGAGCATCGCCGAGGCATGGGAAGCATCGAACCTGCTCTGGGAAGCACGCGCTGCGCTGATGGACGCCAGCCGCCAGGGCACGGTCAAGATGCAGGAGGTATTCACGCTGCTGACCACGGCGCTGGAAGACGTGCTGCAGCTGCCGCCTGCGCCCAGCGGCGAGTTCGTCGCTTACGACGGGGACCCAACCAACTACGGAAGCAAGGTGCTCGCGGTGGGCACGCCCCGCGGCGTCGAGATATTCCCGTAGGAGCACGCGATCGATTGTGCATCTGTCTGTGGCTTTTTTTACTCCATGTGCGCCGCAGCCGCGGCGGCATGCAGCGCGGCCGGACACACGCCCGGCAACATGGTCGTGAGAGTAAGCGTGGAGCACAATGCCCCAAGGCAGCAGCAGTTTAGATGTAGGTGTCTGCACGGTCAGCAACTGGGCGGACGAGGCGGGCGGGCGGAACATACCGTAGGCCTGGGGCGCCAGGGTGACGGGCTTGTGCTTCGACACCTGGAGGGTGTGCGCCTCGCGCGGCATGGCCGGGCTGCGCTTGAGGTTAACGTGTTCGCCCTTCTCCTTGGCGATGCGCTTGCGCTCCGCGTTCTGCTTCACACGGTTCACAAAGTCGTCGCGGCACTTGGAGTGGCGGACGTGCTCGACACGCAGGTTCACACGCTTCTCGATCTTGCGGTTGCCCACGGTCTTGTAGATCAGCACACCCACGGCACGCGGGAAGACACCGTAGACAACGCCGGTGCGGCCCTGGTAGTACTTGTGGGGCATGCCCTTCTGCTCAGCCGAGTCGGCGACAATGTCCACAATGTCGCCCGACTTGAAGCTCCTCAGGTAGCGGCTGATGTGCGTCTGGCCATGCTTGCGAAATTGCTTCGCAAACATGTGCCGAGTACGCGCGCGGTAACCAAAGTGGTGCGGCATCCTGAAGAAGCGCTGGTGGTGGCGAAGACGGCTCGGCGGCACACGGCAGTGTCGCTTCGCCCACCGGCCACGCGTGGCCAGAACTGCACTGAAATCACGTGACATTTTTACAGTTCGGCCGGCGTGTGCCGCCGCGGCACGAGCACGCCCTGCGCGAAGAGTCGCTGCTCGCCGCTTTTCTCACCGACACGCACGGCAAGCGTATCCACCATGCCTAGTGCCCCTCGCAATCACAGCAAGACTTACAAGGTGCCCCGTCGCCCCTTCGAGAGCCCGCGTCTCGACGCGGAGCTCAAGCTCGCCGGCGAGTACGGTCTGAGGAACAAGAAGGAGATCTGGCGCATTGCGCTCACCCTCTCCAAGATCCGCCGTGCCGCCCGTGAGCTGCTCAAGCTCGACGAGAAGGACCCGAAGCGTCTCTTCGAGGGCAACGCCATCATCCGCCGTCTGATCCGCATCGGTGTGCTGGACGAGTCGCGCATGAAGCTCGATTACGTGCTGGCCCTCCGGATCGAGGACTTCCTTGAGCGCCGTCTCCAGACCCAGGTGTACAAGGCCGGCCTCGCCAAGAGTGTGCACCAGGCGCGTGTGTTTATCTGCCAGCGCCACATCCGCGTGGGCAAGCAGATCGTCACCTCGCCCTCCTTCATCGTGCGCCTCGAGTCCCAGAAGCACATTGACTTTGCGCTCAACTCGCCCTACGCTGGTGGCCGCCCTGGCCGCTGCAAGCGCAAGCGTGAGCGTGCTGCCGCCGAGGCCGGCGGCGAGGGTGGCGAGGAGGGTGGCGATGAGGAGTAAGCGGGCACCGCGCTCCCCATCCATCATGCCTCTCCCACATATGCTGGCCACGCTTGCCGGGGTCCACACTGCTGCCCGTGGCTGCCAGCGCGGGTGTGCGTGTCGCGCTCCGCTGTACACATTTTCCGGGATCCTCTTGCCCGTTGCCGGCCCCGTGTAAGCGGGTGCCGTTCGCTAGCATAGCGATGAAAAAAATGCACTACGATGAACTGGGTAGTTTTCGCATGCCGTGCCGCCGCGGCACCGATCCATTCGGCTCTACAGATGTGTTACCGGCTGGTCTTGGCCTCACGCAGGCGCGACTTGAACCGGTTGAGCTTCTGGTGGTTCGCCACGCGGCTCTCGTGGCCGCGGTCGGGCCCACCGCCCGTGACCCGATTGCGCGGCGCCACCTGGAAGCCCGTGGTGACCGCCTCGGGCACACCCACGGTTCGCCGCACCGACTCGTTCGCGTAGGCGGGGGCCGCCACATGGCTCGACGGGTTGTGCGGCGAGTTCTGGTGCCACTCGGCCTGCGCCACATGCCGGTCGCGGTAGGACGCGGAGCGGCGCAGGATCGGGCGCGACCAGAGCTCAATGAGGTGCTCGGCGCTTCGCCGGATCGGCGTCTCGACCCGCTTGCACAGGCTGTAGAACACCACCACCCGGCCGAGGCCGCTGGACTTGAGGCTCAGCGTATCGATCGACATGCCCTCCAGGGCGCCAAACAGCTGCCGCTGGATGTTGAGCGCCGGCAGGCTGCCGTCCGGCAGCGGCTCGAGCCACCGCTTCACGCCCTCGAGCAGGTTGTTGTCCAGGATTGCCTGCTGCAGATGCGTCTTCTGCAGCGTGCTGACCACGCGGGGCAGCAGACGCAGCTTGGCCGTCGCCGGCTGCCGCTCCCGGTTTGCCTCCTCGTCCTCTTCGCAGGCGGTCAGCATCTCGGAGCGCAGCGCCGACACCTCCTCGTCGGCCAGCAGCTCCAGGTCGTCTTCTCCCGCCGCGGGGCGGCGCCGCGTCGTGCGTCGCCGCCCGGACTTGAGCGCCGCGTCGATCTGGGCATCCACCTGGGCACGGAGCACTGTCATGCTGTTAGCCGACTACTGGCGCACGGTGGCGGTACGTACGCTCCTTGCCGCTCAGCTGCGGCTCGGCCTCCTCTGGCTCGCCGCCCTGGTCCGTCTCGAGCGGCGTCTTCTTCTTCTTCCTGCTCGGTCAGCACACACCGTAGGTGGCGGAAACGCACTTCTTCTTCATCAGCGTCGGCTCGTGCTCGTCCTGCTCCGGTGCCTCGCGCGTAGGAATATGCGGCAGGGCCTCGCCACCCTCATGCGACGGCGCCTGCTCGTCCTGCGCCGCCTCGGGGTCAGCGTCGCCAGCACCGGCCTCGGCGGCCTCGGCGCCAGCCTCGGGGCCGGCGCCCTCGGGGGCGGCGGCCACGGGCGCGGCGCGCTCGTCGCCCGAGGCCTCCTCATCCGAGTCACCGCCAAAGATGTTCCGGTGGTCCTGCCCGGGTCAGCGGCGCCCCACGCCAGGGATACGCACGTCTTCCGCCTGCGCCATGGCGTGGAGGACGAGCGCCGGCGGCGACGCGGGTGCATACGCCCACGGAACACACCTCCATCGCCACCTGCATCGCCCAGCCCCGGGCCTAGCAGGGTGGCCCAACTGCCGGTGACACGGTAGTAAGGACTGGCACACTCGTCTGCCAGGTTCCGCCAGCCGTACCCCGCAAAGGCGAAAGCTGGAGCGGTTTGCCCCGCCGGAATGAGCCAGGGCTTCTCGTTTGCAAACTACTCGAGCTCAGGTGCCTCGCAGCCCTCGCAGGGCGGCGGTGGTCCTGGTGGCGCGCCGATGTCTGGCTCAGGAGCCGGGAACGGCAACGGCTCTGCGGCCGCCAGCTCAGATGGCAGCTCGTCCAACGGCCTGCCTGAGTACACGCTGTCGGGCATTCTGCACTTTTTGCAGAGCGAGTGGCGTCGGTACGAGCACGACCGCAACAGCTGGGAGATCGAGCGTGCCGAGCTGCGGGCTCGCATCGCGCTGCTCGAGGGTGAGCGCCGCGGGATCGAGAATGTCAAGACCGACCTGCTGCGCCGCATCAAGATGCTCGAGTACGCATTGCGCCAGGAGCGCACACGGGCGATGGCCAATACGGCGCCCGGTGCGCAGGCCGGTGTCAAGGTCCCTGGCGAGAAGCAGCACAGTGGCGACAGTTCGCCACGAAGCGACGAAGGTGGGCTGCCTGCCGGCGCGGCGGCCGTCGCCACGTCCGGCTTCGACCTGCTGCGCACCGCGGTGAACCACAACTCGCAGCAAGGCGCTGCAACACAGACGCAGGTGCGCCTGCCTCCGGGTACAAAAGACGCCAAGAGCCGCGCCAAGAGCCGTGAGTATTTGCAGCAGTGTCTCCAAGAGATCGCGTACCTCACCAACCCCACGACGCTGAACCCGCTGCCCGATCGCACCCCCGCTGCCCGCCGCGAGCCGGTGCAGAACTCCGGCGGCGTGCAGCCGCGTCCGCGCATGGCGCTCGATGAGGCCAGCACCAGCACCAGCGCTGCGGACGGACCAGGTGTGGCGGAGCCGGCCACCTCGGCGTCAGCCGCCGCCGATGGAGCGCAGGGACGCGCCGAGCCGGCTGACCAGCCGGTCGAGGATGACGGCGCGCCACCCGCGGAGAACAAGCAGGATTCTTTTTTTGTTGATTCCAGTGCCCGTGCACCCCAGGAGGCCGCCGGCAAGGCGGGCGCTGGCAATTACGGCGGGATGATGAATGGATCTGGCCAGTCGCAGATGCCCGACGTGCAGCTCTGGAAGGCGCGCGCCGTGGTTCGGGCACACTTTGACACGGTGCGGGGCGTGGTCTTCGACCGGAACCACCCCGGCCTCTTCTCCGTGTCGGACGACTGCACAGTCAAGTACTGGCACGTCGAGGCGCTCGAAAGCGGCTCACCCGACGGTGATGTGCCGATCGAGCACGCACTTACGCTCCGTGGCCACACAGCCCCCGTGACGAGTCTCGTGTACTCGAAGCGGCAAAACCGGCTCTTTAGTGGCGGGCTCGACGCCAGCGTGCGCATCTGGGCCATCCCGGAGGGCGCGGCGCAGAAGCGCGCCGATGTTGCGGTGCACCTGGAACACGACACGCTGGTGGACAACATGCAGGCGGTGTGGGACCTGGCACTGCTCCCGTACCAGGGCCAGGACGACGCGCTGCTCGCCACCGCCTCGGCAGACGGCAAGGTGCGCCTCTGGCACACGGACGAGCGAGTAACGGCGCGTCTGCTGCACGCCTTTGACTACTTTGGTGTGAGCAGCACGGAGAGCGAGGAGCGCGCGGCCGCGGCGAGCGCGCCGCTGCCGGTGCCCACGTCGGTGGCGGCCTGCCCGGCGAATCCGCGGCTCTGCGCGGTGAGCTTCTCCAACAGCATGGTGAAGCTGTTCAACGTCAACGACGGCCGCGAGATGAAGCGGCTTGCGTCGGACCGAACCTACGACGGCACACCCGGCACACAGATCAACATGGTGGTGGCACACCCGACGCTGCCGCTGCTGGCCACGGCTCACGAGGACAGTTACGTGCGCATGTTTGACATCTACACTGGCGAACAGATCATGTCCGTTTTGGCCCACGGCGACGCGGTGACGTCGATCGATATCGATCCCGCCGGGCTTACCCTGGTGAGCGCCAGCCAGGACTGCACCGTGCGCTTCTGGGACATTGTGGAGCAGTCGAGCAGCGACTCCGCATCCCGGGACACGGGCGGTGCCAGCGAGCCGGCAGGAGGCAAGGCCAGCGCGCCCTCCTACTCGGCCAACTGCTTCCAGGAGGTGCGCGCGCACCAGCCCAAGGGTCGCGAAGGCGTGCTGAGCGTCGCATACCACCCCACGGCACCGTTTGTAGCCACGGGCGGCGCCGACGGCACCGTCCGCCTGTTTGGATAGCATGCACAACACACGCTCCGCTAGTATGCATGTAACCCGCCACTAACCAGTGTGGTAAAAAAGAATGGCAAAACATAATTGTCTCTTTCGAGACACACTTCTCTGATCATGATTGTCATCCTTACTGCAGGGACCATGCTAATCTTCTCTGTATCGTTCCAATTTTTTCGTATGCTACCCGAAGGTGCACCGCACACAGGTGTACATCCCAGGCTGCTCCTTGGGACCGCGCGCGCGGAACTGGGGCGGCAAAATATGGCCGTTGTTCGGAACGCTGACGTAATTCGTACCGGTTTGCTGTTTCCTTTTACATGTGTGCAGGCAGACCGGAAGGAAAGGCGAAAGACTTCTCCCGCGTAACCATTGGTGTGATCATTTTCTCCGGCCGGTAGTCGAGTCGCCTGCGTGGCATCGCACTGGCACCAGGGTCATTCTTACGGGGTACGGGAGAGTATAACTCGTGCATTCGTGGACTGTAACCTCGCGCGTAACGCCGGGGCCACGCCCCCGTTGCTGGACACACTAGGCGCACGTCGTACACATCTTCAACATGTCAGACCAAGCGTTGTTTCGCTCATTTGATTCGCTCTCGCTGAGCGGGCATGAGCCGTCGTCGCGCCTCTCCCCGCCCGCCTCGGGCGATGCGGGGCTGCGCGACGCGTTTTCTGCGCCCAACAGTGCTCCGCTCGACAGCACCATCCCGTTTTCCGCGTTTCACCTGCCGAGTCTCCACGAAGGTGGCGACGCCCCCATGGGCGCATCACGTTTCCAGCATCTCTTTGCGAACGGCGCACCTGTGGACGCGGCCGCGGGCCACTCGGACAGCGAGCTGCTGCCGCCGCACCTGGCGCCCGTCGGGACGCGGCCCGCCTCGGACATGGGTGCGCCATTTGACGAGCGCGCCGGGGTCTATGGCGGTGCGCCGCCCGCGGGCGGCGCTGCGGGCGCCGGCACCAGTGCCGGTGCGTCGGCGCTGCCCGGCGGTGCGCCGCCGCTGCGTGGCTCTGCGTCCTTCCCCTACGCGAACCCGTGGGGCATGGGCGCCGGTGGCGGCGCTAGCGGAGCGCAGCTGCCGCTCGGCATGGGTGCAGCGGAGGGAACCGGTGCGTCGCTTGGCGCAGCGGGCGCGCCACCGCCACTGCAGCTGGGCGCTGGCCCGCTGCGGTTCGGTGGCAAACCGCCGAATCCGTCGGGCGAGGCGGACATCATCCCGACGGCGATTGTGATCAAAAATATCCCATTCAACATCAAGCGGGAGCAGCTGCTCCAGGTGATCCGTGACCTGGGCATCCCTGTGCCGTATGCATTCAACTATCACTTTGACCAGGGCATCTTCCGTGGGCTTGCGTTTGCCAACTTCCACACCGCCTCCGAGGCGAACGAGGTGGTCGCGGCGCTCAACGGACTCGACGTGAGTGGACGCAAGCTGCGTGTCGAATACAAAAAGGTGCTGCAGGCCGGCGAGAAGGAGCGCATCGAGAAGGAAAAAGCGCTCAAGCGTATGCAGTATGCGCAGACGGGCCACGACAAGGAGCGCAAGAAGGACAAGTCCATGCCGCCCGAGATGCCCGCACCGCTGCCCACCGGCGCGGCGCTCAACGGGCTGGCGATCCCCAAGGACGGTGCGCAGCGCAAGTCGCCCACGGAGCCGTCGTCGCCCTTCTTCCCGCGCGTCTCTGGCGACGTGTCCTCGGGCAACGGCACGGATGGCGCGTCGCTGGACCTGAACGACGCCTCGACGCTCGAGATCTACTCGCGTGTGCTGCTGTTCAAGGACGACCGCATGCGCGACGAGCTCGCCTTCTCGCGGAGCCTCACCGCCGCGGAGCGCCGTGTGGTGCACCTGGTGGCGCAGAAGCTGGGCCTCTACCACTACACGATGGGCGCTGGCGACGACCGCCACGTGCTGGTGACCAAGACGGAGCTGCCCGGCAACGAGCCGCCGAGCGCCGGCGCGGACCTGCGGCTGAAGAAGTCGGCGCCGGATCTGAAGCGTGCGCACGGCGCAGGCTCCACCTCGCCGGACCTGGGCCTGCTCGGCGGCGCGCCGGGCGGCGGCAGCAGCGGGCACGGTCTGCTGGCCGTGCCGAACGCGCAGCCGGCGTCGCACCGGTCGACCAGCAGCCTGCGCGACAGCTTTGGCATGCCGCCCGACCCGCGCTTCGAGGCGTTCGGGAATGGGCACACACACGAGTTCCGCAGCCCACCGCCCGGGTCCGCAGGCAGCCACATCTTTGCCTCGCCGTTCGACATCCCGGTGGTGCCGTCGCTCGCGCGCCCGAGCAGCGTGGACATTGACCGGCTCGACCAGTACCGCAACCCCGGCGCGCCCGGCATGCCGAGCATGCCGCGGCCGCCGTCGCTTGGCCGCCCCGAGGCACGTGCGCCGGGCTCGGCCATGTCGCTGGGCAGCGAACCTGTCGGTGTGCCGGCGCAGCCGTTTGGCCCGTCGCCCGCCCCCGGCAGCAACAACTCTTCTACGCCGCGCGACCTGGGCGCCTTTGGCGCTCGGACCCGTGCGGCCACGACCGACTCACGCTACGATGAGCTTGTCCATCCCACGTCCGCTCACAATGCGGCCACGAAGTCCACTGATGAAAGCACGCAGGACGACCCCAACCCGACCGAACCAGCTTCTACAAAAGGGGAACACGAGTGATGATTTGCATATATAGGCTAATGGATGAGGCTACGTATGTGCTTGTTCCAAACATGACGGCCGTGTCAAGCGCCGGGCACGAGGCGGGTGGATGAGATATATCGGCCGCCCTGCCCGATTGCCACGCCGATCGGGCCGCCGTCCAATCGCGCTGCACCTGCGCATCGGCGGTCCACCCGATTGCTCATCCCAGCAGTTTTATCGTCTCGGTGGCGTCGTGTGCAGTGTCTCGAGAGAGCATGAGTCCCGAGTCGGAGGGGTTCGCACGCGAGCAGGTGCGCCCGGCTGTGGCTCCCGCCGTGTCGGCGACGCGTCTCGTTGCCCGTCGCTGCGCAGCGGCCGCGTCTGTCGCACCTTCCTGTGCATTCGCCGAGCTGCCGGCTGAGCGCTGCCACGTCGCCGAGCTCACGCTCGGCGTGCGCCGCGCGTATGCGCGCGTGCGCCCCGTGCCGAGTGCGTCGCTTGAGTGTGGCGGGCAGCCGTCGCGCATGGTGCTCGCTATCCCCGCGAGCAGCGCGCCTGTAGTTCTCAGCAAGTATGCTGCGGCTGCAGCGCATCGCATCGGTATCCCACAGCGGGCCAACACGACCGGCAGGCTGAGTGAGGCGCCGGCGCCCTCGCCGAAGCGCGCCTGGGCGGCGCCGCGCTCCTGGGCGCAGCTCGCCGCGACCAGCACGCCGACCAAGGGCCGCAGCGCCGTCCTGGCGCACAGCCCGGCAATCAGCGTCAATGTCGGCGCCACGCCCGAGCCGTCGCCGGGGCTGCCGGACCGCCGCACCAAGTCGGAGCGCCCGCAGCGCTCGCGCCGCTGGGTCACGCGGCAGCCGGCGAGTGTCGAGCAGCTGTACGAGTCCGCGCACCAGCAGTCCGATGCGCCGCTCACCGTGCCACGGGGCCTGATCAACCCCGGCAACGGCTGCTTCGCCAACGTGGTGCTGCAGATGCTCGTGCACACCGCGCCGTTCTACCTGTTCTTCACGCAGCTCAGCACGCTCATCCCCCAGGACCTGAGCAACTCGACGCCGCTGCTCGAAGCCATGATCCGCTTCCTCGCCGAGTTCCGCGAGACCACAGACGGCGCGGCGAGCATGAGCGACACGGAGGCGTTTGTCCCTGACTACGTCTACGACGCGATGCGGCTCAACCGGCGCTTTGACTTTATGCAGCTCGGGCACCAGGAGGACGCGGAAGAGTTCCTGGGCCACCTGCTCAACACACTCCACGAAGAGGTACTGCTCGTGGAGCGGCGAGCTGCAGCGCGGCGCTCCCAGGGCGCACGCCGGGGGCGCAGCGTCACGTCGGACGCCACGCCGGTGGCCAAGTCCGCGGACACGTCGCCGACGCGCGGCGCACACGTGCACGACACGCCGAACCTGACCGCCGTGGACGACGGCGAGGAGGTGGCGGAGCTGATCGAGCTCACCCGGCCGCCGAGCCCGAACGAGTCCGACCAGTGGCTCGAGGTCGGGAAGAAGGGCAAGACGAGCACGACCCGGGCCACCACCACGTCCGAGTCGCCCGTCACCCGCATGTTCGACGGCAAGCTGCGCAGCGTGCTGCACTGCCCCGGCTCCAAAAGCAGCATCACGCTCGAGCCGTTCCGCTCCCTCCCGCTCGATATCCAGCCGCCGCACGTGCACAGCGTGCAGGACGCGCTGCACCAGCTGACGGAGCCCGAGGTGATTTCCGGCGTCTGGTCGCCAGCGCGCAGCGCGTTTGTCGACGCCCGGAAGCAGGTGTGCATCGAGGCGCTCCCGCCGATCCTCGTGCTGCATCTGAAGCGGTTCATGTTTGACGAAGTGGGCGGCGTGCAGAAGAACTGCAAGCAGATCGGCTACCCCCTGCGGTTCCGCATCGATGCCGAAGTGCAGAGCGCGCCGCTGCGCCGCGTGGACCTCTCGCCCGAGTACCGGCTGTACGGCGTGGTGTACCACCACGGCAAGTATGCCTCGGGCGGGCACTACACTGTGGACGTGGTCCGGCAGGATGGCTCCGGCTGGATCAACATTGACGATACCCAGGTGACCCCGATCCCCGCCGAGGAAGTCGTGCGCAAGGGAAGTGCGCCCAACGAGCCTGGTGAGGCGTTCCTCCTGTTTTACCAGCGCGTGCGGGCGCCGGCGGGCGCCGGCGCTGCGGTGCCTGCATGATCTACAAAGGTATTACATCAGGTCCTCGTCGCCTTCGCCACCGACCTGCTCCGTGTTCTGCGCGGCCTGCGCTGGCTGCGACACCTTGGAGGCGGCGACGAACGACGGGCCGCCCATGCTGGTGCGCGCCGGCGCGCTGGGGGCCGCTTCCGGCGCCACGGCACGCGCCGCTTCGGCCTGGGCCATCGGGTCGCTCGGCGGTGCCGGCGTGCCGTCGGCGATCTTGGCCGCCTGCGAGATGGCCGAGGCGCTCACGTACGCAGCGTCCGTGTTGAACTGGGCCTGCACAGAGCGCTTGATGCGCAGCATCTCGCGGAAGGTATCCTCGGTGCCCGTCTCGATCTCGAACGAGTTCCACTCGCTCCAGAACTCTGGGCTCGTCTTGGGGTTGCAAAACTGGCTCGCGTGCGCGTAGATGGCACGTGCGCGGTCCACCTCGCCCAGCTTGCGCTCGAGGGCGGCGAAGCGCATGCACATGAGCGCCGCCTGCCGGTCGGGCAGCACTTCGATCGCCTCCTCGTAGATTGGGCGCGTGGCGGCGAGGCCGTAGTTGGCCGCTGCCTTGGCCACATAGTACAGATACATCTCGTACCGATCCGCACTCTCCACTGCCTTGGTCGCCCGCTGGTAGATGCTCATCGCCTTGCGCATCAGGCCGTGCTCCTCCTCCAGCTGGCCATACTGCAGGTACAGCGGCTTGCAGAACTTGGGCGGGCACCGCTCGAGCGCCTGCTCGAACAGGTCACGTGCCCGCTCCAGCTTGCTGCCCCCGTAGCGCTTGATGAACTTGCTCAGGTACACGTTCCACAGCTCGAACGCCACGGGGTAGGAGAAGAGCTCGATCCCGCGCTCGTACACCTTAAACGCGTCCTCAAAGTACTCGTGCTCTTCGAGGAACATGGCAAAGTTGATGATGGTCTGTGCGCTCGCGATCTTGAGCTCGAGGATCTGGTTGAACGCCCGCCGGGCGCTCTCCACTGTGCCGAGACTCTCCTGCAGGTCCGTGTAGAAGCCCCAGAGCTTGAGGCTCTTGAACAGCCGGCTCTGCGGCGGCAGACTCTCGTCGTAGTACGACACGTTCTTGGCGGACCGGGGCACGGCCAGGGCCCGGCTCATCACCTGCAGAGCCTCGTCGTAGTTGCTGTTCCGGATCTCCATCTCGGCCCAGGAGCACCACACTTCGGCGAGGTCGTCCACCCGCCGGTACGGCACCTTGACCGCGCGCTCGTAGATCTTGCGTGCGGACACGACGTCTGCGTCAGCCGAGCCGGGCGCCGCTCGCCCAGCAGACCCGCCCTGCTCGTAGAACTCGGCAAAGTGGATGTAGAGCTGGTGCAGGTTTGCCGTTGCCTTGCGTGGGTTGATCGTGTCCAGTGCTCGCCGGTAGGTGGCAACCACCTGCTCGTCGTCGTCCCCGTGCAGCGCCACGCGCTTCTCCCACTCCTGTACGTCGTCCGGGTTCCGCCGCAGGAGCACATCGTTCACCAGGAAGGGGCGCCGCTCCATGAGCGCCTCGAACGCCTGCATGCGCTCGTCGATCTCGGCTTCTCGCTCCTCGCGTGGCCGCTCCTCGTCCTCGTCCTCCTCGGCGAGCTCCTCCATCATGAAGCTGATCACATTCTCGCTCGTTTCCGTGTAGGCGTCAAAGATTTGCGTAAAGTCCCGCACCGTGACCACCTGGCGCATAGCCTCCTCGAACGTGTCCCGAGCCGTGTCCAGCTCGCCGCGCTGGATCCAGTAGGTGGCCAGCCCCGTCCAGAGCCGCCCAGCGCGGTCTGGGAACCGCTTGAGCCCCTCTTCCTGCACCACGCGGGTGACGTGGAGCCGCTCAGGCGCATTAGTATCAATCTCGGCGCCGCCCTCGTCGCCGCTCGGCGCACCGGCTTCTTCCTCCTCCTTCGACAGGCCCACCTGCTCCGCGTGACGCTCAGTCAGCTCGAGCCACTCGACCAGCAGCTGGTACGGGCTCTTCTCGTCGGGACTCGTGTACGTGCCGTCGAGCGCTTGCCGGGCCAGGCGCAGCAGCACCTTGGCCGCCTCAAGCACCCGGCGCCCACGGCCCGGGTCCTCCTCCTCGTCTTCCTCGTCTTCGGGCGCCGGTGGCTCAATTGAGCTCTGGGCACCGTCCGCGTAGCAGGGCGCCACAGACCCGTGGAGCAGTAGCGCAACGTACCGCTCCGACAGGCTCGGGTCCACCCGCAGGTACCGCCGCCAGACGCGAAGCGCCACCTGGCTGCCACACAGCTCGGCCCAGCGCAGGTACACCTTCCAGACACGCAGGTGCAGCGAGCCCGGCAGCGTGCGGAGCGCCCGGTCAAACGTGCGCCGGGCATGCGTGCGAGAAAGAATGGGGGTGCACTTCGGGTGCACAAACAAAGACAGGTACATGAGCCAGATGCGCGGCATCGTCGGGAGCCACATGAGCGCGCGCTCGAACGCAGCCGCGAGACTGCGCCACTCTTGCCAACCGATGATGCCGTCGAGCGCACGCTCGTACACCTGCTGCTGCTCTTCCTCCCGCCGGCTGTCGAGCAGCGTCGGCCCCAGCTCCAGCTGCGTGCTGCCCTGGATCATGCGCTTCCGCGCCTCCTCCTCTCCGCCGCGCAGGTCGCCCAGCACGAACCGGGAGCGGGCGCGCAGGTAGTTGTACCACAGGCGGTAGGACGTCGGGAACTGCGCAATTGCACGCTCATAGATGCTCACAATACGCTGCAGTGCAAGCCGCTGCGTCTCGTCCGACAGCAGGCCCAGCTGCTCGACGCCCGCCGAGGACAGCCACGCGTCGGGGACGGGCCGCTTCCTGTAGTTGGTCTCTTCGACATGCGTGATGTACGCGCTCCATGTCCGCATGTTGTCCGGGTTCCGGAGCAGCTCCTGCTCCAGCGCATAGTCGTCCGCCGGCACCAGCCCGTCGTGCGTGCCCGGCGCTGGGACCGGGTACGTGAGCGGCAGCAGGCGCTGGATGCGCTCCAGCTCAGCCGCCCCAGCATCCTGCGAGCCGGGCATTCTGCTGCGCTGCGTCACTTACACGTAGCAGCAGCTGGCGTCTCGAGGTCGCCAGCCGTGCGACGAAGCGAAATCCTCTGGCGCTCGGCCGAGCGACGCGTCCTCCACGCCTGACCCCGCTGTGTGGAGGCTCGCTAGCTTCCATGCAGCGCAGAGGCCAGGACCCAGTGTCGTCGCTGCGGCGAGCGGCCATGGGCACCTCTGTTCCGGACGAAGTGCCGGACGAAGATCTCGACCGGTACATTGCCGATGTGATCCTTGAGGAGGCACGCCGCAAGGATGCTCAGTACCAGGAGGTGGGCGTCTCCGCCTACCGAGCCAGGTGCGTCTTGCGCCCTTCTACGTACGCTGACAAGCCAGTTCGCCACGTCCGACGCGTCCCATACGTACCAACAAGCGCTTCCTCACCTCGGTAATCCGTGGAGTTGACTCACACAACCAGCGGCAAGAGCAGGAGCTTGCCGCAGAAGCTCGCCGCACATCGTCCAGCAACCCCAACCGGGCACGGTCAGCGCCTGGCGAGCGAAGCGAGTATCGGCATGCAAGGGATGCGTCTCATGAGCATAGGAACCGGTACGGGCATCACCGTGGTCCCACACCCAGGCTCCACCACCGGGAGGCGTCGCCTGAGCGCCGCCATCGCCACCGGGACGAGTCGCCCGATCGCAGCCACCGTCGACGGCACTCAGATGATCGCGAGCATTGCCACCGCCATCGACACTCACCCAGGCGCGAGTACCGCTCCCACCGCCGGCGCTACGGGAGCGTCTCGCCCAGGTCATCGCCCGAACCTGGGCCACCGCCACCGCCACCGGTCCGGGCGTGGGATGTTGGCAAGGATTTTCCCGTTTAAGCTACCTGCTGTACAGCCACCAACTGGCCCCGATGGCCAGCACAGGCGCGAGAACCGCGGCCGCAAGGAGCATGTTCCAGGAGCTGGTCTGTTCCTCCGTCGCGATCGATACCCAATGCTGTGCGCCTGGCGTCGTAATTGCGTGCTCCACATAGAGCGTTTGTTCCTGCCGGTTAGTGGAACAGTGCGTGACAGACACATACCTCGGGTCGGTATACAGAGCGGCCGTCGCTCTGCGACACGTGGAGCTGATGCCCGCGGAATACGTAGTCAGGCACATACACCTCGGTGGGCGCCGAGACAGCTTGCTGTCCATTGCGCCAGGCGAAGGAAAAGCGCAGCTTGCGCTCGTCCCAGGACGTGGAAATTGGGTCGCCCGCCACCTTGCAAGCGTACGGGCGCAAAATTGCGCCCAATGTACGACCACCGGCATACAGCGGGTCATCCCGTCGCTTATTGGCCTGATCCGCTGCTTGTTTTTCCATATTGATGATGGAAAAGTCCTCTTTGTTCCAGCCGTCGCCCTCGTCCGCCGTGTTTGCGGGGTTATAATTCCACAGTGTGAAGGAGACCAGGTTCCGATCCAGTGCTGATATCAGGGTCGAAAGCAGGGTGTGCTGCATGCTGTAGTCGCCGTCGCGCAGCGCGGTGCTGCCGTTCACATCGTACGGGATGCCGACCTCACTGACCAGGATCGGCACGTCGCCAAGCGCACGGCGCCCCAGCGAGCAGAGGCGGCCAAGCTGGTGCAGATAGCTGCTGTCAGTCGGGAAACCATGCTTGGCTTACGTACTTGCGCAACAAACCGCCTGTGCCAAAGTAGAGCGCCAGCGGAAGGAACAAGCCCTGGCGGTCAGCTTTGCTTTTCGAGCACGGAAAACGTACGCGGCTGAGCCCCTGGACATTGACACTCATCCAGCCGTGCTGCTTGAAGAAGAGCACGTTGAGGTCATAGAAATGTGGACTGTACACCATGTTCCGAGGCCGCGGTGCATCAATGTACGTCTGCACCGCATACTTCTGCCTGTGGTCCTGTACGGGCTGCCACGGCGGCTGGAACTCGTTCGGGATCGGCTCCACGAGCATGAGGCTCTCTGGAGCTGCCCGCTTGATCCGCTCGTCAAACCGCAACGCAAACGGCGCGTAGAAGTCGCGGTACCACTCGATCGGCCGGCGCTGGCGGCCCGGGCGTGCGTCCACATGAAAATAGTCGCCCTGCAGCACGACGGGAGCGCGCTTCGTCTCGTCCCATGCCCAGACGCCGTGCTCCTCCCAGAGGCACCCCGAGCTGGTGCGCGTACTTGGAAACGCGGGGTCCTGCGCCCACGCGGAGTGCCCGGACAGGTTCACCGTCGAGTAGTGCGCAATGCGGGAAGGCACAGGCCACGACTTGACGTAGAATGGCACCTCGACTGCATGGCCCGCGCCCAGTGCCACGCCCTGCAGCGGCGAGGGAAAGTGGCCAATGTGGAGGTCCGTCTCGTACTTCCAGCGGTTCCACGAGTGCAGGTTAATGTAGCCACGGTGCGGCTCGTTCAAGAGCTGCGGTCAGTTTCCCATGGGCTGGTGTACGACGTACCTCGAAGCCTGTGCACGCCTCCAGCGGCGAGAGTGCGTCGGCGAGCTGGCCGAATGCCTCGATAAATGCTCCCTGCAGATAGTCCTGGATATTGACCGCCTCCGAGTCGGGCAGCAGGCGCCCGTCAAGGCTCTTTTTAATGTTCAGCTGCGGCGCAAACACACGTCCGCCCCAGAACAGGGTCGCCATCGTCGCAGGCGCGAGCTTTTGGTATCCGGACGGCCACAGGAACGGCCCGCTCGTTTCCTCGTTCTCCGGAACAGACGTGTCGAGCTGCCCTGGCGCATCCTTGGCGTACGCCGCACCGGTAGCCTGCAGATTAGCGAGATTAAAACCAGCTGCACGCAGGGTCTGCGCTGTCAGTTGACACCCTTGCTTTGCCCGAGACGAACCCAAGCCGGTGCGCCGCTCCCGCCGCACAGACGGCTCCATACATCCTGGTGGGGGCACACGGTGCACTTGAGGCCGTAGTCACCCATCAGGCGCACGAGCTCCATGAGGTACGCGACATACTCGCGGTCAATCTCGTACTCGGGGTACGGACCGGCGGGTGAAATTGCTTCCCAGGTGATGAGGAGCCGCACCAGCGTATGCCCCCAAGCACGCAAGCGGGAAAAATGCGCCGGCGCTTCTTCCAGGGGAAACGGACGGCCCACAAACGAGACCTCGTCTGGCCGCTCAAAGCTGGCCTTGGCGTCATGCAGCCCATCCGGCCGACTGGGCAGCTTGCTGATGCCAGCGACATTCACACCGCGCAGTAACAGCACGCGACCATGACCATCGACGAGATCGCGCCCACGCACGGCGATTCCGCCGCGCAGGGCGCCGTCACTCAGGTCGTGGGCAACCATACCGGGCTTCGCTGCGTGCCTACCAGGGACCAACACGACGCGCCGGGATGACTAAGCGCGTAACACGAGCACGAGCGCGGCGTGCCTCCACAGGATTTCGCGAAATGAGGCGCAATTTCACTATTCTATAGCTATGCTGTGTAGACGCAGACGCAGCGGTGCCTCAGTCAATCCCGAAGCTCTGGTCGGGCGCGTGCGCCGCACGCGATAAAGCATCAGATATGTGCGGAGTAGATTCCGTGACATGAGTACCGGGCGCCCAGCGGTACCCGAGCTGCAGCGAAGAGAGCGGCGCCGGCGGCCGCGGCGGCGCGATCCGGTACCGCAGCGGATGAGCTAGCGGTCCTTCCGCCTCCGACGTCGCAGACGTCCCCGAAGACGCAGGGTACGTCGTCACGCGTGCGGACGGAAGCGGGCTGCGACGCGCTCCCGGCTTAGCTGCAGGCGAATCCGTCATTGACCGTGCACCTGGTGAGATATTGGTGCGCATTCCGCGCATCGCAGATGGCGGCGGCATGCGTGGGCTGCGCGCCGCCCCGGGGGACCGCCGAGACAGTAATATAAGGGTATCCGTAAACCGGCGCATATGGTCGTCGCTGTACTTGAGCAACTCACTTAGGTCGGCATCAAGTGGGCCGATCAGGGCATCGGCCATGGCGTCATCACGCTGCAGCACGAGCGACATGCGCGCCTCGAGCGAGCGCCGGATCGCCCGGCGCAGCCCAAGGTTCACTGTACCAGCGAGCTCCACGGCGGCCTGCAGCTCGGCGAGCATATCCTGAGCATCTTCTGCGCCGCCTTGCTGCTGTATTAACAGGTCCATTGCCTGTCGAAGGTTCCGTGTATGCGGCGCATCTTCTTCCTCCTCCTCTGGAGGGGCAGCGAGCGACCCAGGCGTCCGTGCTGGCGTGGTGAGCCGTTCTGCGCTTGCCCCCGCGCCAAATGAGCGGCCTCGTGCATGCCGAGGGGTGCGCGGCGTCTGCTTTCCGAGCATGCTCGTCAGGTTGGCTGGCAGCGTCTGCCGCGTCCAGCCGCGGTCATCACCACCCACCGCCGTGTACGACATCCCATCGAGGTCCACGGGTTCCCCCGCACCAGCCTCTGCCGCTGGGACAGCCATGCGCGCCGAAGCGGTTCGTGAGGCCGGTGTCCAGGAACGCCGCTGCCCAATGCGCCGCTGCTGCGCTGCGGCGGACGGCGACGCAGGCTCGTCAGTCTCCATGGACTCGGAAACGTCAGCAAACCAGCGCTGCGGCACTCGATCGGTACTAGCGGTTCGTGCCGTGAGCCCCGCTGACATGCGCTTGGGGCCGGGGTCCGTCCCGGGCCGCGTGGCCCGCAGCACGGATCCGGCAGCTTGCTCCGGCCTTGGGCGCGCTGCCGGGCGCGAATGCAGCTTCACGTCTGCAAGAAGCTTCGCAATTTCTTCCTCGTGCCTCTCGCTGCGCCTGGTATGCCGTGGCGTGGGCTCACCACTCCCAGCCGCGTCGCGCGGCTTCGCGTTGCTCATTGCGAGCACTGCCCAGGCTTCCGGCACGCTGCGCGATCGGTCATCCCTTCGATGCAAGCGTGTACCGCGGGTCCGTGCGGTGCGGGCCTCCACATGGCACGTCAGATACGGTGGCAAATACGCGTCGCGCTCTAATCACCACGGTGGCGATGTGTTGAGCGCGTTCTGCCCAGCAACACGATGGCCTCACTCTGGGACATTGTAGCAAACTGGGTGCAGGTCCCATCGCTCCCAATCGGTCTCTCAACTTCGCTGCAGCAGCGCGTCACCAGGTTTATCCTTCGCAGCGTTGTTGGGCGCTTTGTCCAAGGTGGCGGGGACCTGAACTCGACCGAGGGTGCCGATGGCGACACGGTGCTCACTGATCTCACGCTGAACGCGGATTCCATCAATTTACTGCTTCCTGATGCAGTGCCACAGCTGGAGTCTGGCTCCGTGGCCCAAGTGATTCTTCGACTCCCTTGGTCGAGCCTCTACAATGGCGCGATCCGCGTACGTATCAAGGGTGTGCGCCTGAGTACAGCCATTAGGCCCGAAAAGATGGACGAAGCAACGCTGTATACTTCCGCTATGCGCGCGAGCGAAAACCTGTCCGAGCTGGAAGAATCCATCACGCAGCTTGCTGCCGAGGCTATCCATGCGGATCCTGATGGTCGAGACATCGAACGCTCCTTGTCCCTGGAGGAGGGCGGTCAATTCCCCATGTCAGGTGCATGGACAGAGGGGACCAGAGAGTCGTTCACCGGGAGAGTCGTGCTTAGTGCACTGGCCAGAATGCTGCTCCGTCGACTACAGGTGTCTGTGGACGATATCCGCGCTTCTCTCGCTTTTGGCAACGAGCACATCCATGCCAACATCCCGAACATGACACTGAATACAGACATGGACGATATAACCAGAGTCCCTGAAGAGCAAGCGTCACTGCAAGATGCCCTGTGCACGGTGAGTATCCGGGGACTGTCCATCGAGCTCGAGACGCCCAAGCCTCGGGATAATCTGGGCTCTGCTCAGCCTGGATCAGACGTGTCCACGCTGCACGCATCTGTGAGCACGTACAAGAGTGTGTACCAAAGTGCCATTTTGCCATCTTCCAGCCATGCGCAGCCTTGCGTTCGCACAATTGCTGCCTGCGGTAATGCGCCCATCTCGATCGGACTCGAGGTAAAGAAGTCCAACGCGGCAGAAAATATTCTGAGCATGGACGTACGCATGCCGACTTGTACGGTGGTTACGGACCCCGAGAGTTTGGCGGCGGTGAGACGTCTCTATGAAAGCCTCAACACTCTGGGAACTGCGTTGGAGAAGCCATCGTCTCTGCCGCAGCGCCACGACGATGCGCTATCTCTGTCTGTGTACCTCGGCAAAGTGCAGATCGCATGCTTATACGAGGAAGATCAAGACATCGGAACCTGGGCTGACCCCAAGGATGCTCCCCTCTCGAGGCAGCATTTTTGGTTGGGGGCATCAGATTCCGTCCTTGCCATGGGCTATCATTCAGTGAAGGGCTCTATTGATTACCTTGGAATTTATGAGCGGTCTCCAGAGTCTACTTCTCCGGTGCTCGTCTTCCGCCACTTTCCCGATATCGGCGTGCAGGATTCGCCAGAAAGTAAGTCTCCATTGGAAGAAGCAACCTTTGAAGACCCCTGGGAATCAAAAGAGGCAACCGGGTTTGCCCCTGCTGGTCCTGTGATCAACCTCCATTGGGACCGCCGCTTGCCACCCCAGGTCAAGGTCCAACCGATCCAGCTCTGTGCCAAGACAAGCACATTAGAAAGGCTTTTAGTTCTATGGCACACTGTTTTGTCCCCAAGGTACCTTGATGAGGAAGAAAGCGATACCAGCAGCTTTTCAGAGGTCTCTGAGACCCCCTCATGGCCTGCTCTGGACGTGCATGTCGAGCACGTTCGGATAGCTCTGAGGGTGCAACATGCGAAAGGGCATATGCGAAGCGGCACTTTTTCCTTTGCTTTGCACCATATCCTCTGTGAGCTGGGCCACCGCGAAGCAGAGGCAAGGAACCATATTTGCCTTTCAAGGTCCACGGTGCAAGGAATGGAGCTAATGCATATCCCCCATGAGGAGTCAATTGGCTACATTTTCTTCAAGCTATCTGATTCGGCCAAGCAGGGAAAGTCACGCTCAGCTCTGCGCCTTTCAGCACTGGCACGTCCGTCGACAAGTGGTGGCTGGCAGCCGTTTGCGCATGTATCGCTTGGCGAGCTTGACTTATCTCTGAACCGGCAGGTTATCTCTGCATTGCAGTATCTTGCGGAGGATGCTCTAGAACTTGCTGGTCGCTGGAAGAAGCGCTTTACGGATGGCGAAAGTTTGCTAGAAGTGCCAGCGGAGCAAGCGGAGCAAGCGGAGCAAGATACGTGGTCCACGGAACCATACTCGGTAATGAGCATGGATATCCACCGCATCCAGGTGCACATGATGCTTCCAGTGACGCACCGCTATCTGTATGCACGGGCCAGCTTGCTGTCGCTCAGTTTCAGGGTGGATGACCATAAGTCGTGGTCGTTGCACCTATCAACCCAGTTCCTTACTCTGGATGAGCCCAAGGCACAGTTGACCTACTTCAGCGACAATGGCACTCGGAAGCGTGATGCGCCGGTGTTCCGCCTGGACCTTGCCGCCGAGAGCCAGCGCGGAGCCGCTGGACCGAGACTGTTCCTCAACCTGACGGGATGCATCTTCTACTTGGTTCCCGACGGGTTACTTTGGCAAGATGCTGCGGCGCTACTCCAAGTGCCGGAGGGTGTCTTTGCCGATTTAGCACCGTCCGAACTTACTCGGGTTACCTGTGTGGTTCGCGACGTCAAGTTCACAATTCAGGTACCCGGGGACGATGCGCAGGCACTTTTATATGCGGACGCCGTCTCGCTACTCCTCGAGCTGGCCGCATCTGGTCGTACGACTACATCGGTGCAGCTCAGTGAGGCGGTAACTAAGCTTATCAGTGCTGAAGTTTCAAAGGGTCTACCATGGGAGCTTTTTACAGCTCGGGACGTACGCGCAACTTTGGCGCGTGATGGTGGAGAGCATTCCACTGTGGACTTGGACGTTTCCCGGTCCAGGCTGCACTTGAGGCTTTCCGCTACGACATGCGAGACGGTCCATCGCTTGTTTACAGCGGCGCAACAGCACCTGGCGAAAACCAAGACGCCGGTGCAAGGTGCCGTTTCTAATTCTGGTGGTCTCACCCAGGACACAAAAGCCGATGTTCTCCAGGATATTGACGAGGATGCTTTTTGCGAGCCGCTCGCCACTTCGTTGGAGGAGATCACTGAGCCCACTAAAAGCAGTTCGGGTGTATTACCCAAACCATCGGAAGAATCCCCGTCTCTGGATGCATTCCCGTATGTGGTGGCGGAGGGCAGGCCCCTTTTGGAAAGCGACAATGTAACTCTGCGCATCCTCAATGGATCAAACATGACGCCGACATTCCGCATGGCCCAGTCCCACGCCCGAGAAACGAACACTACGGCTGCCCCCCTTTCTATTCACACGGATGACACCCGCATTTCGCTAGAGCTGTTCGATGATCAAGATACGGCAACTGCACCACTCGTACAAGTGCAAGCCATCGGTGTCGAGCTCAAATTCAGCGCATTTGGGGAGACGTCACCTGTTGTTGCTCGTACCCACCTCAAAGTACAGGAGCTTGAAATTTTTGACAAGCTGCCGACGTCTACATGGAACAAATTCCTGACCAGGTCGCTTGAAACGCCCGTGCCTCAGCATTGGCGAGCACCTATGGCTTCTGTGGTGCTTCAGCACATGCGGTCGGTGCACGGTACCGAGGTCCGGTTGAAAGCAAAGCTGGCGCCGCTGCGCATGTTTGTGGACCAGGACACACTGGACTTTCTCGAGCAGTTTGGGCTCAAAGCTACCGCTTCCATGCGTGGCTCGCAGTTATCTGCCAATGGCGGACGGCCCGAACCATTTGTGCAGTATGCCGAAGTGCATCCCGTGTATCTGGTCCTGGACTACAAGCCGAAGCGGGTGAACTATGCGCGAATTCAGCAGGGGAGTAGTATGGAGCTGCTCAATCTGTTCAACTTCGAAGCCTCGGCCATGGTGTTGCGTCATGTCACATTTTATGGTGTGGACGGCTGGACGCAGCTCTTCTATGCTCTTGATGCCGTCTGGTCGCCTGATGTGAAGGCGAACCAACTTGCAGACATTGTCTCTGGAGTCACGCCAGTGCAGACGCTGGTTAATTTTGGCGCAGGGCTCACGAACCTCATCCTGCTCCCATTTGAGCAGTACGAACGTGACCAAAGCCTTGTGCGAGGCTTACGCCGGGGTACGACCGGTCTGGTCTATTCGACCGCTCTCGAGACTGTCAAACTTGGCGTCAAGCTGTCTACGGGGACCCAGGTGCTCCTGGAGCGAGCAGAGCACATGCTTGGCGGACAGCTGCCTGGCCCAATCCGCACTGAGGTGCTTGGTGAGGATGGCGGGGAGCCAGCACCCTTATTCAGCAAGCGGGCACAGCCGCCGGAAAGCTTCTGGGATGGGGCGCGCCAGGCTCGCTCGGGCTTCTCGCGGGGAATTCACGATGCTTCCGACACCATCCTCGCCGTGCCAACCAGCGTCACGGAGCCGGGCGAAGACGGAAGACCACGCACGCTGGTGCGAGCGGTGCCGATTGCCCTGCTTCAGGGCGCTTCGGGAGCCACCGAAGCCACAAGCCGCTTATTCATGGGGATGCAGACGGCACTGGATCCACGTGCGCCATCGCGCAGCCGGATCAAGTACAAGCCACCGGGAGAAGAATAAAGGGGTAAAGGGGGTGTGCTTCCTTCTGTACACTACGAGAATACGAAATAGATAGAGTGACGAGGGTTTTGGGATACAGGGTATCGGCAGTTTAGAGGGCTGGGTCCCGATCTTGGCTGGGACGCGAGTAACAACGAGCAACGATGGTTGTTGGCTTGTGCCTTGGATGGCAGCCATCACGAGCTCACCTGGTCCTTGAGTGCCTGCTTGATCTTCTTCTCAAGATCCTCCAGGCCAGGGTAGAAGCTCTGCTCGTAGCTGTCGGCATCGCTGGAGCCAAAGATCTTGTGCTTGTTGTAGTAGCTCACGGTGTCATGAACCCACTGCTTGCGGAAACCAACGCGCGAGAGGCTGAGCATCTTGGCGAAGGACTGCACCGAGTAGAACCCATCCGTGAAGCCAAGGCTGGTAAGCTTGTTCTTGGACATAGCGCGGCGCTGCACATGCGCAGCGGCGCGCGCCGCGGGACTGCCGAGACCGAGATCCCTCTTGGAGTGATGCTTGGAGCTGTGCTCCTCGTGGGACTTGTGCGATGGGTGGCTCGAGTGCGACGAAGAACGGTGAGAGGAGTGCTTGCTCGAGTGGTGCTTGTTGTGCTTGCTCGAGTGGTGCTTGTTGTGCTTGCTCGAGTGGTGCTTGTTGTGCTTGCTCGAGTGGTGCTTGTTGTGCTTGCTCGAGTGGTGCTTGTTGTGCTTGCTCGAGTGGTGCTTCTTGTGCTTGCTCGAGTGCTCCGCGTGCTTGCTCGAGTGGTGGCCGTTCTTTTCGCTCGAGTGGTGTCCACTGTGCTTGCTCGAGTGGTGCTTGTTGTGCGCGCTCGAGTGCTCCGCGTGCTTGCTCGAGTGGTGCTTGTTATGCGCGCTCGAGTGCTCCGCGTGCTTGCTCGAGTGGTGCTTGTGCTTGCTCGAGTGCTCCGCGTGCTTGCTCGAGTGGTGGCCCGAGTGCTTCTTCTCGCTGCCGGAGCCGGACTCGTTCACCTGGGCGTTGCGGGCGCCGGATGAGCTGTCCGCCGAGCTGTTTGCCGAGCTGCTTGAGCACGTGTCCACCTGCGCCGAGATCGGGTCGGCCAACTTCTGGCCATTGTACTCGCTCGGAAGCTTCTCGGAGCCGATCGTGTTGACGACCTTCTTGCTCGTGCTCGGGGTGATGTTGCCATCCACGCCCCAGCCGTTGTACTGCTTGTTAAGCAGCTCATTCACTGCGGCCTGGAAGCACCAGCCCGAGTTCTTCTCACAGTTCTCCATCTGCCAGCTCCAATAGATCATACCCGCGGTGGACTCCAGGTAGGTGTCCGTCTGCGCCTGGCAGAATTGCGCGGTCGCCTGCTGCTTGTTGTCGGAGGACTGCAGCGAGCGCTCGTTGAGCGCACACGACCACTCACCCACCACGAGGTTGCCGCGAGCCTGCGAAGCGGTGTTGTTCATCTGACTGAGCAGCGGGCCCTTGATCTGCGAGGTGTGCTTGGAGGCGGGCATGTTCTTGTCGTTGTCGGTAAACACAAAGTAGCTGTGCGTGTCCTGCACGACAAAGTCATTGCGCTTGCCTGCGAACTTGGCACCCTGCGACGGGTCAAAGGCGTCGTGGAAGTAGAGCGGGAGGTCCTCGGCGTACTTGTTCACCTTGCGCATGGCGTCCATGGTCTGGTCGTACCAGCTCCAGAGCTTGTCGTTGTTGTTTGGCTCATTCAGCAGCTCAATACCGACAATGTTGTTCACGCCAGCGAGCTCCTTGGTGAGGTACAGAAGCATCTTCTTGGTACGATCCATGTTGGAGCCGTTGTAGAAGTTGGTGCCCTTCTCGGTGTCGCCCGAATGCGCCTGGCCGTTTTGCGAGCCGTAGGCGCCATGGACGTCGATCAGCACACCGATGTCCATCTCGTCCGCCCACTGGATGGCACGCTGCACAAACTTCCAGCTGTTCTCGTACACCTTCTCGTACGGCTCAAAGTCCGTACCCTTGACCCACTGGCCACCAAGCGTCCAGTAACCAATGGGGATACGCACAGTGTTGACACCGACCAGCGGCATCTTCTTGAAATCGGTCATGTTGATCCATGTGTCCCAGTGCTCCTCAAAGCGCGCCCGCGCGCTCTGAATACCCTCGTCCGAAGTTCCATAACCCTTGAGAATGTCGAGCTCCGTCTGCTTGTCGCCGTAGGCGCAGCTGAACATGGACGGCGCCATGTACGACTCCTGCACAAACCAAGAGCCCAGGTTAACGCCGACCTGCCGGCGGTAACGCATCAGCATAGCACGCGATGCGTCGTAGCTCGGAAAGTGCACGCTGGTGAGGTTCTTGGGCGAGTAGGAGGTCTGCGGGCAGCCGCCGTCTCCCACGGTCTTGCCGCTCTGGGAGCTGCTGCTCTGGAAGTTGTTACCCTGCGGGCTGCCCTGCAGCACCGACGGGTAGCCCCACTCCTTCGGGTTGTGGTGGTTCTTGTGTCCCACGCTGGTGCTGCCGCTACCCGCCTGGGCAACCCGTCCGCCAGTCGAGCTGCCCGAGGAGGAGGTGCTCGGCATCTCGGGAACTGGCTTGTAGTTCGCAATCGCCAGCGAAAGCGAACTTGCCACCTTGGAGAGATCCACGCCTTTCAGCTGCATCGTGTGTATGAACCGTCCAGCGGTTAGTGATTAGGGGAAAACGTGCTGGGGTAACTCGTAGTGCAAGGCACCAGGCCTGCTAACAGGAAGCTCAGGGGGAAAGGGTAAAGGGGTGCACAACCAGGTGCGTGGTTATCGTGATGGAAAGGGGCAGGTTGGAGACCTTCGTTCACTCAACGATTCCGTTTTAAGTGGCGCTGCGCTCCATAGCAGGCGAGTGGATCGTCCGCCGACAAGATGCGCTCGACCAACATCTACATGAAATAATGTGGCCCACGCGCATGTGGAGGCCGCACCGCCAACCAACACGTGCATGGCAATTGCGCCAAGCCGTTGCGCCATAGATGTTGAATCCACAACAATGCCCATGGGCCGCTGTACATCTGGTGAAAGCCAGAGGCTGTGTATCTCCATGCGCTAGGACATCGGCGATCTCGCAAACCAGCGTGAAGATGGGCCTCTTCTTTGAGTTCCGTGGAACCTCGCTTTCTCGGCACAAGGATTTTATTTCAGATCAACACATCCCCTAGATTTGGTCTATTAGCACATCAGGTCGTAGATGAGGGCGTCTATCGTGAGTCAGTGACATCGTAAACGGAGGCTGTTGTCGTCAAACGTTTTTATTGGACCACTGGAATGAGAGCGTAAGGGCGTATGCCGAAGTGGGGAAGCATGTCCAGACTGCGTTCAGTCACGTCACCTAAACGAGCTTCGGCTGACGCATCCGCCGCTGGGGGTCGTAGAAAATGTGCCTGTGCATCACCACTAGGATCTTGACCACGTGTGCTGCACGTCCCAGGTTGTTAAACCCCTCAGCGACGCTGCCCGTACTGGGCGGTGGGTTGAGCAGCGTGGTGCCAAACACCAGCCCGATGTTGTGAGGTGCCATGAAGTTCTTCTTGCGCTCCGCAGCCACCAGGGCGAGGTGTGCGGCGATACGCCGCAGCGCCACAAAATGACACCGTGGGAAGCGCGCTACGAGCGCGTGCATCGCACGCACCCGCTCCTCGTGGTTTGCAATCTGCTCCGTGTTGAGCAGCTCGTAGTAGAATGCATAGGGCACCAGCGGTTCCGGCAGTTCACACAGCCACAGCTTGACTACGCTCGATACCACGTGCACGTCCAGCCGGGTCAGGTCCACCGCTTCTGCCGGCTGCGTGTCGAGTGCATGTTGCAGCGCATCCACCTCCACTTTGCTGCCAGAAATCCGGTAGATGCCCTGCTCCTCCACGCCGCGACGCTCCACCTCGTCGAGCAGCCGCTCAACCACGGGCGGCACTGGATGTCCTTCGCGTGCCGCGAGGTGGGCCAGGCTCACGCGGAAGAGTGGCGCAACACGCATGCGTCCCATGTGCTCCGCGACGTGTGCGGCATACGTGCCGGCGTCAAATGTTTCCTCCAGTCGCACGTTGGACACGGCTTGAAGCCGCGTGAGCCAGAGACAGAACTCGTCGTAGTTGGGTACCTTGAGGGTGCACTTGGCACCACCAGGCGCAGTCAGCTGGAACACAAAGGGGTGCTTTTGATATGGCCAGATGCTGAGCAGTGCACCGGAGCACTGGAAGGTGCTAGCCACCCGCGTCGCGGGTACAGCAGCAAGCAGCGCCTCGTGAGCCTGCACGATCGGGTTCGCGGCGCTAGGCGGCTCAGACGGCAGCGCATCGGCAGGGTCCGGAGAAAGCCCTGGTGAGCTCGTGAGTGCCAGCGGCGCGTCGGATGGCGGCGCCGTGTCCGTTGGTGGAGCTGACGGCAGGGGATGAACAGGCGGGTCACCGCCAGTGCCTGCCCCTGCAGGTGCCACCGCCCGTGGCTGGGTAAGCATACGCCGTAGCCACAGGTACCGCTCTTGCTGTTGGGTGCGCTCCTCATTCAGCTGCGCAAACAGACGGTTACCGAGGCCGGTGCTAGTCGAGGTGGTCGCTTCGAGCGCCGCATCCTCCAGTGTGGTCTGCATGCTCCAGGTCGCCTTCCCCGCCGCTTCACGCATCCAACGCAAACGCACACAGGCTAGGGGCGAGGTGGAGGCAATCGAGCCTGAAGAGCGCAGCCGCAGCACGTCACGTACAACCTCCCAGAGCGTCGTGCACTTGGCAAAGTCCAGCAGGATGTCGTCACCGCTGTGCGACTTGCGTGCATGGAGCGAGGCCTCGGCGAGGCATCCAACCACCCAGCCCATGTCCGGAGTCGGACAAGCACCGCCGAGCGTCTCTTCAAGGCGTGGCGAGATAAACAGCTCTTTCCACGCCTCCACGCCGCGCCTACGCACGAGCTGCTCCCATGCTCCCCTGTAGCACTGGCTGCCTGTGCAGGTGAGCGCCTCGAGAATGGCACACTCGGCAAACGACGCTGGCAACGGCGCAAGCAGGGCATTCCGGTCAGGAACACTGCAGCCCATTGCACGGAGCATCCGCGTGCGCGCTAGGCGCACGGCGTCTACAAGCGTGGAAAGGCGAGCAGTGCGTCGTTCCAGCCCGATGCGTGGCTCGGTCACTTGTGCGCGCAGCCAGCTCTGAACCATACGGTAAATGTCCCACATCTCCCGCATGGACAGAGGCAGTACATCCGCCATATGGGTGCCTGGCGGCGCCCGTGCACAGACACGCTCTGCAGAGAAGCGGTCCAGCAGCGTGTACATATTGAGTGGCGCTGCCGTCGGGTCGTCTGCCGCCAGCCGCTCGAGCTCCAGATTGCTGTGCTTCATCGCGACCTGCGCTTCGATCAAATGCGCCACACTCGCATAGTCCGACTCCCGGACCAGTGTGAACGGCGGTGCAACCACCGATTCAATGTAGTCGAGGAGCTCCGTGGCGCCCTGGGATGTCCAGTCGAATGTACGCGGCTGTGTCGGCTCTGACTCAGGTGCTGTGCGCTCTGATCCAGCTCGGAGCATACCCACGTGGTCCACGCCGTAGTCGCCGAGTGTGCAGGGTGCAAGCCGTGCGAGCTGAGCCGCGATCCGATCCAGGGCCGCGAGCACATCCGGGTCGGGCGCCGATGCAGTGCACTCTTCGCCAGCTGCGCGGACAAACCCGTGCAGGGCGTCAAAGAGCGTCAGATCCGCAGTCCAGTCCTTTCGGTAGAGGTTTAGCCAACGCTCAAATGCAGCCAGCACACCGGTCCGGATTGTGCTAAGCACCTCAAAGCTCGGTGGCTCGGCAGCCACAGCTGCGTCTGTGCTAGCGCCCCACGTCGGGAACTGGTTGGGCACCTGCATCCGCTTGTACACTGCAAGCTCGCGAGCCGCGCTCTCGGCTGTGCGCCAGCGCACCAGCAGTGCATCGAACAGCGATGCTGCCGTACACCACGAAGGGAACGCAAGGAGGAACGTGTCCCGGAATGTGTCCATGTCAAGCACCAGCTGCATTACGCGCAGTTCGCCCGCTGGCACTGTCCGTTCCGTCGTGGCTGGCGCACGGACCACCAAGTGATGCGTACCAAGCACCAGCACATCGACGAGCCGCTCGAGCGTGGACGCCTTCACTTCCACTTGGAACACCTCACGGGCGGCCTCGGGGTTACCACGGCGGAGTCCAACGGTGTCGGACGGGGTTCCGAGCCCAAGCGGCGGGGCAAGAGGAGCATACACGATGGCTGGGTGTGCACGCATATCGCCCATGCGCACGCCCGAGGTTGGAGCCTCGAGTGCGAGTGCCGCACGCGCCGGACTCATGGCGCGAGGTGCCGGACGCAGCACGAGCTCGCGCCCAATCCGGATCTCGTTTGGCTCGCGCTCCAAGCGTTGTGCCCAGCTGCCTGCAGAGGAAAAAGCAGTGGGCGGGCGTCCTGTGGGCGCCGATGGCACCATATTCGGGTCCAGTATTGGCACTACGCCGATCGGTGGGGGCGCATGCAGCGAGAGCTGCGGCAATGGTGTCGGAAGCTCCATAAGACGCGTGGCGTCAGCCTCGGGCATGCTTACGCGTGGAGCCTGGATGGTGCCGCGTTCAAAGCGCACAAGCACCACCTGGTCCGCAGCGACGGCACTGCCCATGTAGTCCGCGGTGCTTGTGTGCTGCGGGTACTCGTGCAGCGAGAGCCGCTGGAATAAGCACTGGTACGGCACCACGGGCGAGTGACTTGCGGCAATACCGCCAGGGCGCGGGTACGCGTGCGAGACCCGCTGCGCAAGCAGGCGGACCCTGTTGAATTCACGTTCGTTGCTCGCAAGCGGCACATCGTTTGCACACGGGCGGTACCTGTCCTTTTGCAAGGGGTGCGGCGGCGAGGCATCGAGGATTCCGGCATTCCCGAGGAATGGGATCGGCCGCATGTCCGCCGGGTTGGTGCCAGACGTTGGGGTAGGCAGCATGCTGCTGTTGCCCACGTCTGCACGCAGGTCGGGTACGAACTGTGCGTTCACTTCGGTGTGCACGCCGTCGATCCAGCCCAGCGACGCCAGCTTTGGACCCCACTGCTCGCTCACCAAGTCGCGTTGCTGCACGGGCAGTTCACGCCAGACGCTCTCCACATGAGCCAGTGCACGAGAACAGAGCGCTGCGGCAACGGCAGCCCAGCCAGCCACATCCTTGTAGTACAGCAGGTAGCAGGCCACCGATACCCAGTGTGCCAGCACGGCCACACGCGTGTCCTGTGCCGCTGCAAGCTGCCGCTCGGGTGCCTCGTCCACGAGTAGCTGGCGCAAGACCACGTGCGTGAGCCAGTGTGGGCGGATCGAGTCGAAGCGGAAGGAGCGCAGCGGCTCCTCGACCACCGAGCTCGAGAGCCGGTAGGCCGTCACCGGAACGCGGAGAAACGCATTGAAGCGGTCCATGTGGAACACCTGGATCTGCTGCGCAATCTCCCATGGATCGTGGGTCAGAAGCGCACGCACGGTCCAGCATGTGTGCAGGTCGTCCAGGTCCGGACGCCGCGCTCCACGTTGGCCACTGGACGTAGAGGGCGAGAGCCAGTCGGTCGGCGTGCAGGGATCGACTGTTGCGCAGCTCTCGCGCCAAGCCCGGACCCTGTGCATCGTTTTGGTGTATGCCTCCGGGTCCGTGCGTCCGAGGAGCGCAGCGAGTGCTTCGATCTCGTCAAAGAACACGCTTTCATGTCCTGGAGCAACGAGCGGTCGCTTCCAGATGAGCAAGTCCAGAAACAGCAGTGCACGTTGGATACATGCGTGCTCCCCACCAGCAAGCTGCATGCGGTCCAGCAAGATGACTTGATCACGCAGTGCCCGGAGGAATGTGTGCCAAGACACGCCCGAAGTATCCAGCGAGTAGAAGAGCATGTGAAGGAACGTCATCTCATCGCTGGTCTCTGACAGTGTCGACGCACCCGTCCGGCTTCCGTCCAGTGCGGACGTGACTGTCTCTGCCGAGCGCTGCGTGGCAAACAGCAGCTCGTGCGCAAGAGCAGCAGGCGTCCCGCGCTCGATGCGTGCTGTCCAGCGAGTGGGAAACACACTGGTGCGCACGAGCAGCAGCTCCGGGTGCTTTGACGGGCTGTCCCAGGCAGAGGAGCGTGCGGCCGCTTCCGTACGTATGACCTCTTCTTTCATGCTCGTAGGTGCGTCCGACGTAGTCTCGCTGTTCCCCACGAGCTCGGCGAAGTCATCCGTCGCAAGATCTGTATCGTCTCCCTCGGGCATCTCCAGCTGCTCTTCTTCGGACTGCAGTGGGATCGTCCACATGCCTGAACGAATCTGGAAGATCCCACGCACTTCGCGGACCATGCTGCTTGGAACTTTGTAAAAAAGCAGTAGGTCGTTGCGGAGCACAACTTTGTACGGACGCCAGCCGCGACCGGGCTCATTCCGCCGCGAGCGCCTCGCGTTGGGTAGGGCGTCTGACCACCAGGCCACACTCAGCGGGCCGGTGCTTCGCTTGAGAAAGCCGCAGAGAGAATGCTTTTCTTCCTGGCTCTCCACTGGCGCGCTCACTACACGCTGGGCAAGGCGTTTGAGGGGATTCTTAGACGCTGCTAGACTTGGCGGCGCTGCTTTTGTCGGAGACTCCTCACCGTCAAAAAGCGGAGGCAATCGTGAAGTGGGTGCCCTCGAGAGCGCTGATGCTGGGCCTGGCGCAGTTGTGGTGGTTGTGGGCGCTGCCGACGATACGACAGGCTGCTGCACCTTTGGCTGGGGTTGCGCAGCAGCACGCTCCGGCAAGGGCGCGACGGCTTTTGTCGGGGTTGCCGGCATCGTGGCCGAGTTGCTTGTTTGTGCAGAGCGTGTTGTGCCAGGTGTATTGGAAAACGCATCTGGAAGCGTATAGGTGGACCTGGTTGAAGGCGTAGTTACCGCGTTTCCAGCGGAGACGTTCACGCCACTCGTGCTGCTAGGGACCGCCCTAGGGATGGCTGGCGTCTGCGTCGACAATGCCGCCGAAACAGAAGCAGAAGATGTTGAGGTATTCATCCGCTCGACTGTAGCAGTTGAGGGAGATGCTGTCTGTGCTGACTTGCTCCCCACAGCCTGAGGATGTGCTGCCACCTCATTTCCTTTAGCTGCCTTGACTCTCTCCACTGCGACAGTTGGGTTTGCGCCATCGCTTTTTGATGGGAGTTTAGGTGCGGCGGACTGCACTTGATGGTCTGATGCGGCGATGCTGACCGGCTCAGTCAAGCGAGCTAGGGCAGTCGCCCTTAAATCGCTGTTTGACAGCTTGGTGGTGACGGAAGCAGCGTCGGCGGAATGCCCTTGCTCCTTGTGTACTCTGGCTTGGGCTCCAGTGCCTCTCACTGGAGCATTCTCAAAGGTGCTACTCTTGCGCGAAGAGCTTGACGCATCCTGCATCGACTTCATTACACAAGTTGCAGGGAGGGGATGATGTGGGGTCAGCCTTGAGCCTCTAATATAGGCCAGCACTCCAGTGGCAAAGGGCTAAAGCGCTGGCATTGCGCCGCACAGCCCGTGCCAAGCGTGCACGCACACTATGGGCATGCCCTCATTCAAAACAAGATGTCGATTAGACCATGATCGACGAAGCGCGACGCTCACTCGCCGCATGGGCCAACGAGACGCGCCGGCGTGCGCCTGACTAAAAAACATGGTGAATCAAAATATTTGCACTTGGCCCGCTCGTACGAGCAGTGCGCCGGGCACGACTACGGGATGGCTGGGCGGCCTGCACTTGTAGCACAGGGAGAAGCATACAGCCGAGCGGCGTTCAGGCCGCACATGTACACGGAGAGTGAGATTTCATGCGCAACCGGGACAAATCCGGCCGGGTAAATGCGCCACGGACCGCTCGGTGTCAACAAGCCGTGTCCCACACCAGCAAATGTACGCGTGATGCATTAGCATCGTCATGCGAATGACTCTTAGTGGTGGTCACCGTGGTGATCGCCGTGGTCCCAAGGGTGACGAAGGCCCTAAAAGTGTCAAGGAAAGAAGAGCGAGCATGCGTGAAACAAATGCCGTACAAGCAGAACAGCAAGGGGAACGGTACAAAGCACGCAGCGTCGGCGGAGAGCACCATGTCAGTACCACAGCGGAACAGGGTCGTCAGATGCGGAACGTACCAGCACAACGGGGCCGTCCTCCTTAGCACGGTAGAGCAGCCAGAACCACATGGTGCCACCAAGCAGCTGAGCGGCGATGGTGTGACGTGCCGCGGGCGGGTGCGGGTGGAACCCGTACATCGGGCGGTACCAGCCTTTCGTGGGACCAGCCATGGCTGAGGTCAGCGCGGCAGTTCGATGGCAAAGCACACTCACTATATCGTATGCGGTCGGCAGGACTCGACCGCTCGCGGCGACCGCGGCCGGCCGTCGGGCCACGTGCATGTTCGGCCGAGTGACGCGCCTGGCACTGGGCCGTCGCGCCGATCGCGTGAAGCGCGCTCCTGCTGACGGCGGCCATGAGCCTGAACGTGACTGGCTTCCCCGATAAGGGACTGTTGCGCGACGATGCCGTATTCAAGCGGCTTGAGCCGCTTGCAGCGCCGCTCACCTCGGCGCTCGAGGAGCGTGGCGCGCAGGTGCCGGGCGCGCCGCTGAGCGGTCGCACGCTCGCGCAGTTTGTGTACGACCTCCAGACGTTCCAGGAGAAGGTGCTGGGCGTGTCTGCGGCTCCGCCGGAGAATGCTGGGACGCGCCTCCCAGTGCGTATTCCGGCGTCGCTGCTTGCGACGTACCCGTCGCTCTCGGACTTTGGCGCGCTGGGTGAACAGGCACCGCTGTTTGCCGTGCTCAAGTCCGCGCTCGGTTTCCTCGCGGCACGCGGCGAGGCCGGCTGGGCGATGGACGACACATCCAAACGCTCGCTATACGTGGAGATGGTGGCGCATGTACGCACGGAGTTGCGGTCTTCCGGGCTGCTGCCCACGTACCGCATTGCTGCGGCCTCGGGCATGACCGAGGCGGAGTCTTCGCATCTCGCCACGCTCGCGCGGCAACTCGAGTGCTCTTGGGTCGATGATGCCGGCTCGGCGACTCACGTGCTGCTGCCGTCGGACTCGGCGAGCGACAGCGAGACGCAGGGCGGCGAGTCTGAGTACTTCCGCTCCATCGCGCATCGGGGCAAGGAGGTGCTGATCCACGTCTGGTACCGGCCGGACTCTTACGACACCTGGCTGCCCGACAAGGACTTTGCGGAGCCTGAGCCCGCGCCTGCGCCGCGCACCTCGGCCTGGCGCATCAGCTCCAAGTGGCTGCGTGACAGTGCGCGGTATAACGAGCTGATGAACGAGGAGGACTATGAGCTCGAGGACGACAGTGCCGAGGCGGCCCCGGCGTCTGCCGAGTCGGAGCGCGCCAAGAAGCACAGCTTGCCCGAGACGGTCGCGGACGACGCGGCAAACAAGCGGATCAAGCTGCACGTGGCCGCAAAGCCGCAGGGCTCTGTGCCGGTGGACTTGTCCGGCTCGCAGCCAATCCCTGGCAAGAAGTACGAGAGCGAGCCGATCGCCGGCGGCACGCTGGGCAACCTGCCCTCGCACGATGCGCAGACGCCAGCGCCCACGGGCGAGGCGCCTGCGGCCAGGCCCGTCGGCGCACGCGACGTGGACAGCAGCGAGGCGGCAGCAGCCGCGGCCGTGTCCAGCGCGGTGAACGACGGCGCGGCGGACCCCGAGGCCGCGGAGCATCGGGACGAGGTGGAGCAGACGGCACGCAAGTATCTCGCGGCGCAGACGCAGGAGGTGATTGTGCCATCCTACTCGACGTGGTTCGACCCGTCGACGATCCATGCGATCGAGCGGCGGTCCCTGCCTGAGTTCTTCAACAACCGGAACCGGAGCAAGACACCCTCGGTGTACAAGGAGTACCGCGACTTCATGATCAACACATACCGGCTAAACCCGAGCGAGTACCTCACGTTCACCGCCTGCCGGCGGAACCTGGCCGGCGATGTGTGCGCGATCATGCGGGTCCACGCCTTCCTGGAGCAGTGGGGCCTGATCAACTACCAGGTGGACCCCGAGACGCGGCCCGCGGCGCTCGGCCCGCCGTTCACGGGCCACTTTCGTGTGCTGGTGGATACCCCCCGCGGGCTCGCGCCGCTGCACCCCGGCACCCGTGGCGGTGCGGAGCCGGCGCCCGAGGCCGTGAAGAGCGAGCGCCCCGAGGGTGAGGCCAGCTCCGCGGAGCCGCCGTCCATCTCGCTTGAGCTGCGCAAGTCCATCTTCCAGTCCACGCTGAAGGGCTCCCGGCCCGTGGACCACGCCGAGGCGAACTCGCTCGTCGCACAGGCAGACAAGGAGGCGCAAGCCGAGGGTCACGCGCCGCACTTCTCCTGTGACACGTGCGGTGCGGACTGCTCCCGGGTGCGCTACCACAGCACCACGGCCAAGGACTTTGTGCTGTGCCCGCCGTGCTACTTGGAGGGCCGCTTCCCGACGTCGATGTACTCGGGCGACTTTGTGCGGATGGAGGAGTCCTCTGGGGCCCAGGCCGCTGCCGGCGACGACTGGAACGACGCCGAGACACTGCGCCTGCTGGAGGGCATCGAAATGTACCAGGACGACTGGGGCATGGTGAGCCTGCACGTCGGCTCCCGCTCCCGGGAGCAGTGCGTGGCCAAGTTTGTGCAGCTGCCCATCCAGGACCCGTACCTGGACGCTGTCTCGCAGGGCGACCTCGGCGCCCTGCGGTTTGCGCCGCGGGACCCGGCCACTGGCAAGGAGGGTGCCGGTCTCGTGCCCTTCTCCCAGGCGGACAACCCTGTGATGAGCGTCGTGTCCTTCCTGGCGAGCGCCGTGAGCCCCGCCGTGGCGTCTGCTGCGGCGCAGTCGGCCCTGGGCGAGCTGACCGGCGCGCTCCGGAAGCGTGCTGAGCAGCAGGCCAAGGAGGGCGAGACCGGCAAGGAAGGCGAAGCCGCCAAGGAGGGCGAGGCCGCCAAGGAGGGCGAGACCGCCGAAGCGCAGCCCAAGGAGGAGCCGCAGCAGGCCGCAGCGGCGAGCAGCTCGATGGACGTCGACCAGGAGCGGCCCCCGGCGGCTGACACTGCGCCTGCGCAGCCCGCGGCAGGCGAGGCGGCGCCAGAGGCGGCGGCGCCCAGCTCGGAGACGTCGGTGCCCCGCACGGCGGTGGAGCGTGCCGCGTCCGTCGCCCTGGGCGCGGCGGCGTCCAAGGCGTACGTGCTCGCGAGCTTTGAGGAGCGCGAGTGCCAGCGGCTCGTGCAGCAGGTGATCGAGGCGCAGCTGAAAAAGATGCAGCTCAAGATGGCGCAGTTCGAGGAGCTCGAGTCCCTGCTCGAGGCCGAGCGGCGGAGTATTGAGGCCGGGCGCAAGCAGCTCTACGTGGACCGGCTAGCGGTGCAGCGGCAGCTGGCCGCGGTCAATGAGCTGCTGCGCAAGGCGAGCACCACGCCGCAGGAGGTGCGTCCTGAGGACCTGGCACGGGCGAGCAGTGCGGCCAACGGCGTGCCGCAGCAGGGGCCCGTGGTGCGGGAAGGGCCCACCACCGAGGGCGCCGGCACGCCGACGGGTGGCACATTCGGCCGGATTGGGTAGACGAATCAGCGCTATAATACAAACGTGGACTAGGGCATCTTGTGTTTGGGCCGCGGCGACGCGCCACGTGGCGCCAGCTCCTCGGCTCCGAGGTTCGCCATGCCGCCGGCGGGCTCCTCGCTTACCTCGGCGTCCATCTCGACACTGCCGTCCTCTGGCGCGGCCTGCAGGCTGCCCTCCAGCATGCCCGAGTCCCGCGCAGCGCGGCGCGCCTGGAGGGCGCCGCGCCGCTGCTCGTACTTGCGGTTGGCCACCGAGTTGCTGAACATGGGCAGCAGATACCGCTCGTCGATCCGCTGGAACCACTGCCCGTTCTGGAAGATGACGTTGGCCTGCTGCAGGGCCTCGCGTGCCCGCTGCGCAGAGAACGTGGAGCCCGCTTCGGAGGTCGGCGCAGCGTCGTCCATCGCCTGCTCCAGCTCCTCCCGGGTCATGCTGCGCAGCCCGCCCGAGCTGGCGACCATGACATTGGGCAGGCCGCCCAGCTCGGGCAGCACCTCGCCCGCGTCCCTTGTGGTCTGGTCGGCTGCAATGGCGCCCTCGGGGTCCTCGTCGCGGAACCCGCCTGGGGAGCGCAACCGGCCTGTGGTCAGCCCGGGCGCCTCGTCCGTATCCCGGTAGCTACCAGCGGGCGTGGTGTGCGGCGCGGTGCGGGGCAGCGAGCTCCCAGCCGAGGTGCCGAGCGCGTATTCCGGATCGTCGAGCTCCTCGTCGGACTCAGCATCTTCGTCATCCTGCACGCCCGTGGCAATGTTGAGGATCTCGAGCATCTGGGCGGTGGTGCCTCCGAACACAATCACGGTCAGCACCACGGCGACCAGCACGGTGGTTTGCAGTGCGCGGGCGTGCTGCCCTTCAATGCCAGCGCTGAGCGCGAACCCGACAGCGCCACGCAGGCCCGCCCAGAATAGCATAATCTGGTACTCACGGGATAGGTGCAGCGGCAGACGCGGCACGCTCGCTCCTCCGGCACCACGCTGCCGCCGTTCGAGGCGGATGCGCCGCACCGTGTTGAGCGCACCGGCGATGGAGAAGACGGACGCGTAGCGGGAAAGCACAACGGCCGCGAGGGTGACAATGATAAGTAGCGGCAAGTACTTGAGCTGCTCGCTGGTGAACAGCGAGAGGCCCAGGTAGATAAAGATAAAGTTCTCCGACAGGTTGGCCAGTGTGTGCAGGATGGCCCGTGTCGTGCGCTGCGTCCGCAGCGACATGCTGTGGTACGCATAGTGCTTGAGCGTGATCCCGCAAAAGAGCAGCGAGACAATGCCGCTCATCTGCACCGAGTTGCTGAAGAAGTAGCTCGAGTACGCAATGAGCACGACAATACACGTCTCGAGCTGTGGAAACGTTCCGATCCGCGAGTGCTTGAGAATCAACGAGCAGGCCAGCCCGAAGCACACACCTAGCATGATGCTCAGGGAGAACACAAAGAGGAACAGGCCCAGTGCGTGGAACAGCGTCGCCAGATGCAGATCCTGGTCCCGGAAGCGGGTGAGCGTATCAAAGATCACAATCGACACGGCATCGTTCAGCAGACTCTCGCCAAAAATCACACTGTACAGTTGCGGGTCCACCTTGTACGTGTTAAAGATGGCCAGGATCGTGACGGGGTCGGTGGCGCTGAGCGTGCTGCCAAAGATCAGGCAGTCGAGCAGCGAGAGGTGCAGCGACTCGATCCCGAGCTTGGCCCAGACCCAGACTACCATGCCGATCACGATCGCGCTGATGAACGTGCCGGCCAGGGCAAAGGCGATGATCGTACCAAAGTTGCGGAAGAACTTCCCCTGCCGGAGCTCGTACCCGCTCGCCAGGATAATAGGCGGCAGCAGCACGTTGAGCATGATCGTGTTGCTGAACCCGAGCATCTCGCGCACTGGCGCCATGGGGCCGATCCGCAGCACGATGCCGACAAACATGCCGGCGAACAGGCCTACGATGGTCTCATGCACAGCCGTGATCCGTTTCACCTTGAGGTAGTAGCTCGTAAAGAAACTCCCGATAAGGAGCGTTAGTACGAGGAAGAGCGCGAGCGACGAGAACCGCTCTGCCTGCTCCGCGTCGGGCACGGGTGGCTCCGCGTGAGGCGCTGCGGCTCCGCGCTCCATCATGCGCATGGACAGGCACCACAAGCACTGGCCCGCACACTGCACACCTATATGCTTAATAAGCGCATGCGCCGCGCGCGGATCAGCCTGTGACGTGCTTGCAGCAGCCGGTCTATGTCGGAGCCTGGGTTGGAGCAGCGAGCGGCGCGTCTTCGCGCCCTGGAGCACGCATGTGCTACCCGCAGGGCCATTCTCGCCTGGTACGTACGTGCGGTCGGCGGAGCGCGCTGACCGCCAGCGTGGAGGCCACCTTTGGCGTCGTGTCTGCGCTGGGCGAGCGGCCAGAAGACGCCGAGTCCAGCGACACGGGGCGCCAGGTGCGCTCACTCTTGAGGGAGCGCGACGAGCTCGCGCTGTCGATCTTGCGCATGCAGCATGAAATCGATCAGGTACGAGAGCAGCGCATCACACAGGCAGAGAGAACAGCCGGTACGTCGGCACGAGCTGGCCCATGCGCTGACACGGAAGGAGCGCGCCTCCATGCGATCAATGCGCTGCAGACAACGAAGGAGGTGCGCGACGCGGGTACAATCCAGGAGCAACCCCCTCCTGATGGCACGGCTGCTCCTGGCGCTGCCGCTGCAGCTGTGCCAGAGCAGCGCCTGGATCTGCTGAAAGGCGTGCTGACAGTAAGTTCAGCGCCTGCTTAGATCCCGAGTATGCTCACTAACAGGGACTCGCCATGCAATGTCAGGATCCGTGGTGGGAGGACCCCGACCTCGCCGCACTCTTGCTAGATGAGCCTGGCGAGTCCGAACCGGCCTGACTCTTCCTCAACACTCGTCCGCGGCACACGGACGAGTGAATTGCACAGATACTCGCTGTGCATTTGTACGCCTACATGTCGCTGCATAGATACCCGGGGATTAATGCGTGCCTTTCAAGCAGATGTAACCTTTAGGAATTGCTGTGTCAGTGCTGACGCCGTGTGGAGCGGATTTGGGAGCTGGGACGATGTGGAGGTTTTCATCCACCGTCCACCCCATGTTGGATCTCTTTGTGGTACTGAGCAAAGGTGCGTGGTGCATCTAGTCCCGGCCCTGGCTAACCCTCTAGCGGGTCCCGTGCTCTGGTCCCAGTCGTTCACGCCGTCGGTGGCAAGCAGCGATGTGGTGAACCGGGTGATTCGCACCACGTTCCTCGAGGAGCGTACCGCCACCCAAAAGGTGGACGTGGGCAACTATACCATTCGCTGGAAGTTTTCCAACGAGCTAGAGCTCGTATTCATGGTACGCTGTAAGAATGAATTTTCTCGCTCTAACCTGCAGGCGGCTCACCAGCGGATCCTGCAGCTCCGGTACGTCGAGGACCTGCTCGCCACTGTCGAGGCCCAGTTCGTGCAGCAGTTTGCTGGGATAGCCAAGATGGTGCAGCAGATGAAGCCCGACCGCGAGCAAATGGAGGCGTTTAACAAAGCACTGCCTGCATGGGAGCGCAGCTTCCTTACGATGCTGCGGTCTGCCGAGCGCAATGCCGGCCGCGGTCCCCGCAAGGCCTTGGATGAGGTCCCCAGCAACCAGACGCCGTCCAACGAGCGCGGGGCCCGTGCGGAGGAAAGCGATGCGGGCGGCGCTGCATCTGCCCCTTCTGGTGTTGCCGCCCTGCGTGGACGTGGCAAAGCGACGGCTGGCCCCGGCGGGCGCCGTATCGTGTCTGGAAAGAAGGGGCACAAGGGCGAGCCCGAGCGGCCCGAGGAGCCGGCGCCCGCACCGAAGCGTGGCCCTGAGCAGAAGATGCGCAAGTGGGGCAGCGAGAACCAGCCGCTCGATGCCGGTGACATGGCTTCGCTCGACTACAGTGGGGCCGCTGCCGACGATGGTGCCGGCGGCGCTGGCGGCCTTGATGCGTGGATCGACAAGAGCAAGCTCGGCAGCGTGCGCGAGGACGGCACCTACGAGCTCGCGGACGACGACCCCGCGCAGGCCGACGAGGAGGCGGAAGCCGAAGCGGAGGCATCGTCCGCTGGCCTCTTCGGGCGTCTGCGGACGACGGCCTCGGGCTTCTCGCTCTCCCGGCTTACCGGCGCCCGCGATGCGCTCACCCGCGACGACCTGGCACCGGTGGTGCAGGCAATGCAGGCACACCTGCAGTCGAAGAACGTGGCGGCCGACGTGGCAGAGATGATCTGCTCGGGCGTGCAGCAGCGGCTGCTGGGCAAGCGTGTGCCTAACTTTGGCAGTGTCAAGAACGAGGTGCGGCGCGCTCTGGAGGAGGCCATTGCCCGTGTCCTCACGCCGTCGAGTAGCACCGATATCTTGCTTGAGATCGCGAGCAAGAAGCAGCGGCGGGACGAGCTGCTCGCTACACTGCCGGCGCATGCCACACGGGCGAACCAGCGGGGCGCCGTGTCGCCCGCGCTGAACCCGTATGCGCTGTGCTTCGTGGGCGTGAACGGCGTGGGCAAGTCGACGAATCTGGCCAAGGTGTGCTTCTGGCTGCTGCAGAACCGGTACCGGGTGCTTATTGCTGCCTGCGACACGTTCCGCAGCGGCGCCGTGGAGCAGCTGCGGACGCACGTGCGGAACCTCGGGCAGCTCGAGATCGACGGGCAGCGGGTGTCGGAAAAGCTCCCGGACGGCGGCTCGCGCCTGGAGCTGTACGAGCGTGGCTACGGCAAGGACGCGGCTGGCATCGCCAAGGATGCCCTTGCGTACGCGCGGACGAATGGCTTCGATGTGGTGCTGATCGACACGGCCGGGCGCATGCAGGACAACGAGCCGCTGATGCGTGCGCTGGCCAAGCTGATCGCGGTGAACCAGCCGGACAAGGTGGTGTTTGTCGGCGAGGCGCTCGTCGGCAACGAGGCCGTGGACCAGCTCACCAAGTTCAACCGCGCTCTGAAGGACTACAGCGGAGTGTCCGACCCCCGCGGGCTGGACGGCTGCCTGCTGACCAAGTGGGACACGGTGGACGACAAGGTCGGCACCGCGCTTACCTTCACCTCGTCGACCGGCCTGCCGATCTACTTTGTCGGCACGGGCCAAACGTACACGGATCTGCGCCAGCTGCGCGTGCACCACGTAGTGAATGCGCTGCTGCGTCCTTGATATACCCGCGGTAGTCCCTACACGATGACATACATGAGAAAATGGTATTACAGCGTGGTGACTGGTACATCCGCGACCCCGCAGGATCTGTTCTTTTGGCAGGTAGCTCGGCTACCCGCGGGACGCATGCAGGGCCTCGCTGCGGCCGAGCGGCTGTGGCACATACTCGTGCGAGCGCGGCTCCACCTGCAGTGCATGCGGCACGGGGCCGTCGCCGGCGATCTCGGCGTCGAGCGTGCTCGAGGGCAGGTCGAACGAGCCGTCCGGCAGCTCGGCGAGGTACAGCCGGCGCAGCGCATTCTCCGCGGCGCGGTACTCGGCCATACGGATGCTGCTGCCCGTTGCCTCGCCGAGCTGCACGCGCCCGCTCCAGACGCCGACGACGAACACAGGGCTGATGCTCAGCCGGCCGGTCTCGGCGATAAGCCGGCTCTGCGGCGAGGGCTTGCCGTACTTGGTGCAGGTCTCGCTCAGCACACGCTTCGGGTCACGGAACTTGAGCAGGCCCGCGAGGTCCAGGCGCCGGCTGAGGAAGTGGCTGTGCACAAAGTTGCGCGTGGCACCCATGCCGAGCTCGTGGAAGAGGACAGCGATCATGGCCCGCACCGACTGCGCGGCCACATCCTTGCTCAGCAGCGGCGCACGCCCGCTGTGTGCGCCGCCCGCGGCACGGTCCCAGCGCTGCACACCCTGCGCAAGCACGCCGAGCTCTGCGCCGACGTCGGCAAGCGTGCTAGGGCCGACATAAGCGCTCACAAACGCCTTGAGCACCCGCGTCGGCAGGTGCGGGAACTTGAGGTGGAAATGCTCCGAGGCGATCAGCCCAAGGAGCGCATTACCAAGCGCCGCAAGCTCAGCATTGTGCTCTAGCTGCTCGCCCATCTCCGCGAGCTGCTCCCGCTCTGCCACCGAGAGGGGGAGCTCCCGGATCGCGGCCTGCACGTCCAGCACACTGGGGTGCGTGCACGCCACGCGGACGCGGGCGAGCCGCCGCGCACGCTCCTCCTCGCTGAGCGACGAGGGCAGGAGCTGGAAACGTGCGCCAAGGGCCGCCACCGCGGACGGCACCTGCGCCCGCAGGGAGGCCCACAGCTGTGGCTGTGTGCGCGCCACCGTGGGCAGGTGGCCGCGCGGCGCGGCGCCCGACGCAGGAAGCACGTCGCCGACCGGCAACGCGTTCTGCGCCACGCGCCCTGTACTGAAGGAGCGCCCAACTGCGCGTGCGGCAAGCGCCAACCGGGTGCGCATTCCGCTGGTCAACGGCGAACCTCGTCGAGCAGGCGGCGAAGAAGACGCTCTGAATCACGTGACATTTCCACGTGGGCGCCGCGCCGCCGCATGGGCGCCATCTGCCTGGCGGGCAGCTGGCATGGCGCAACCGAAGCGGACGCCGGCGCACGTCCCGGCATCCGGCGCGAACTCGTCCGCGTTCCTGGACACGCCGGCCGCGGCGGCCGCGCCGTCAGTGGACCATGACGCGCTTTCTGTGATCCTCGTGACTGCGGGGTACGACCATACGATCCGGTTCTGGGAGGCGTGGTCCGGCGTGTGTTCGCGCACGATCCAGCACCCCGACTCGCAGGTGAACCGTTTGGCAATCAGCCCCGATAAGAAGCTGCTTGCGGTGGCGGGGCATTCGCATGTGCGTCTGTACGACACGGCGGGCAGCTCGGTGGTGACGCCGGCGCCCGGAGGGCGTGCCGCCGAGGCTGGCGGCAGGCATAACGCCTCGCACGGCGCCACGGCGCCGCTCATGTCGTTTGACGGGCACACGAACAATATCACCGCACTTGCGTGGCACTGCGATGCCAAGTGGCTCGTCAGCGGAAGCGAAGATGGCACCCTGCGCATCTGGGATACCCGGTACGTGCACGGACGTCGACGGGCGGCAGGCTGACCGATGCAGTACCTCGCGGGCACAGCGCGTGTACGACCACCGCGCGCCGGTGAATGACGTGGTGATCCACCCGAACCAGGGCGAGCTGGTCTCATGCGACCAGCGTGGGAGCGTCAAGGTCTGGGACCTGGGCGAGAACGGGTGCAGCCACGAGCTCGTGCCTGAGGAGGAGGTGCCGATGCGCTCCGTGACGGTGGCGTCTGATGGCTCCTCGCTGGTGGCGGCGAACAACACTGGCAACGTGTATGTGTGGCGGATCCAGAGCGGCAGCTTTGACGAGAAGGGCAACCTCGTGCTGGACGACGAGAGCAACGACTTCACCGACCTGCAGCCGGTGACCAAATTCAAGGCACACGACGCCTACATTACGCGGTGTGCACTGAGCCCTGATGCGCGGTACCTGGCGACCTGCTCGGCGGACACGACGGTGAAGATCTGGTCCACGGCTAACTTTAGCTATACGTTCGACAAGGCACTCATGGGCCACCAGCGGTGGGTGTGGGACGTGGCGTTCAGCGCGGACAGCGCGTATCTCGTCACAGCATCGTCGGACCATGTTGCGCGTCTATGGGAACTCGCCAGCGGCGAGACGGTGCGCCAGTACAATGGCCACCACCGCGCCATTGTTGCCGTTGCACTCAACGACTCGAGCCTCGAACGGTAGTGGCGGCGATCACGCTAGTAGATATTCCAGCTCTTGCGCCAGCGGAGACCCCACCAGTCGTCAATACTGCCGTACATGCCGAACGAGATGCCCCGGAACCAGAGGAACACGCCCAGCACGGCGGCCACCGCCACGCCGAACGTGACGTTCTTGTTCAGCGGCGAGAGCGGCTTGCCGTGCCCCGGCGCCGCGGCGCCGACCTGCAGCAGCGCGCTGGTGCGCCCTGCTTGGCCGCGGCGCAGCTGACTGAGCAGGTTTTGCCGGTAGCGTGCGGTGCTGTCATTCCAGAGGAAGTGGTCCAGCAGCTGCACAAACACGATCACGGCAAAGTACAGCGTCGGCAGGTAGTGGTGGATGTAAGTCACGCGGCCCATCAGCAGGAACGGCCCGTAGTGGAGAGCCCAGCCTCCTAGGCCCAGCTTGGCCATGAACAGGAACTCGTCCCAGTCCCGCGGGCCAAGGTCGTAGATGCGGCGCTGGCGCCGCAGCAGGTACCAGACCAGCAGGGCGGTCATCAGGCCCAGCGAGATGGAGCTGCCCCACCAGATGACGGGGTTCCCGATCAGGTAGTACTTGTCCTGGTTGTCGTCCCAGCCGTTCATGCGCAGCCCGCTATAGATGAAGGGCCATTCGAGCGGCTTGGACGCGAGCACATCGAACTTGTCCTCGTCGGGGACCAGGGCGTTGTTCGACACCATCATCGCCACGTTGAGGTGGATTACGTCGCTCAGGAAGTGCGTCTTGAACCGCCTCTTGTCGCCCGGCGGCAGCCGAGAGTTCCAGTGGTTTTCAATGTTCCAGTAGGTGAATACGTCCTTCGGGTCCGCGTTCGGGTCACAGGTGACCTCCACCTGCTTCCAGCCCCACGCCGGCAGAACCACATTGGCCGCCCGCATGTAGCAGCCCAGGTTCACATGGCGGAAGCGCAACCGCGAAGTGAGACTGCGCAGAGGCTGACCCTCGCCGCCCTTGCCACCTTGCAGGTCGTCAACCACCTCGATCGCCCAGTGGTCGTTCGAGTCACCGTACGTCTCGTTGCCAAATCCGGCCACCTGGTAGTGGTCCCGGGTGATCGGCGCCGGCTCCTTGTGCGCATGCAGGTTGCGCCCTGTCTCGGCGTGGTGAAAACGCACCAAGTCGCCGCTCTTCAGCATGGGCGGCGGCGTGGCGGCCGTGTCGTTCTCCGAGGGGAGCGGCGGCTCGCCCCAGAGCGGCGACAGAATAAATTCGTTGTTCTCGTCCTTGTAGTGGTAGCACGTCACCTGCCCCAGTTCCGAGTCCTCGGGATAGGTCTGGATGTGCGAGTGCAGCAGGCCGCCGCCGTAGCCCATGTTCTTGAACGTGACCCGGCTTCCGTACGCGGCCTCTACCGGCATACGCTCCATGTCGCTGCCCTTGAGGCCCGCCTGGAACAGACTGCTCATCTGCGCATCGCCGGGGCCCGAGTGGCTCAGGATCTTGAAGTGCATCCAGAAGCTCAGCAGGTACACGAACACGGGCACCACAATGAGCGCAAGGATCCGCGCGCACCAGTGCCGCAGATACTTGCGCACGGGCATTTTGGTATCGCCAAACTTGTTCCACAGGTCTTCGATCGTGTACAGACCAACGAGGGCCGTGGCGAACAGACCCACAAGCTTGACACTGGTGACGCATCCAATGGACAGGCCCGTGAAGAAGAGCCATGCCCACCATTCCCTGGTAAACGGACGGTCATGCAGCCGGTGGAAGCGCACGAGCCCAAGCACCACGCACACGGTGAACAGCAGGAGCATGGAGTCGAGCAGCATGAACCGAGAGATGGTAAGCCAGCCATTGTCGAAAATGACCATTAGCGTAAACAGATGCCGAGCGCGCCAGTTCCACTGGAAGCTTTTCGCGGTAAGGTACGCCACAGGAACCATCAGGATACCGTACATGGCCATGATGACACGCATGCGCACGTACGGCAGGTTCGCCGGGTAGGCGTCTCCAGACTCAAAGTCGAACTGGCCATCGTATCCACTAAGCAGGCCCGCCAGACCGACAAGGATCTTGCCTAGCGGCGGGTGCACGTCGAAGTAGAACTCGCGCTTGAGGTAGTACGAGCCAAACTTGCCAAAGTGGGCTTCGTCCCACACCACATGCGGATTGCTGCCAATCCTGTACAGGCGCGTCATAACCGACAGCAGTGTGTAGAATCCCAGAAAGAAGGTATCCGATGGCGAAAGCCCAGAGATGAGCTGCAGCGGCGAGCGAGGCGGGTGCTGCACGGGGATCGCGCTCGCATAGCGCGATGCCCGGGCGCCTTCACGCTTCTCCTCCAACTTGTCAACCGACGGGATCGTGTGTGCCATTTTGCCGCTCATCTGGCCAAAAGCGCCGACCTTGGACGCTTGCGTGTGTGTCGGCAGCACTTCAGTGTCTTCAGCAACGGGCGCGGACGACGCAGTCCAGCTCGTGGTGCCTAGGTTATATCCGTGATGCACCGAACTCGGGTTCGTTCCCTGGAGCGGCTCCGAGGCGGGTTGTGAAGGTACGTCTGCCCTGTATGTAGCAAAAGCCATACCACCACGCTCTCTCCACGCGAGCGATTGTGCTACAGCCGCGACGATCTCCCGCAACTCACTCCCACACCCTAGGCGGTGCTCACTGTGTCACCAGCGCGGTCGAGGACGCAGGACGGTTCGGCGCGGAGTAGCCACGTGCGTTTTGTCACATGCGGTCTGCATGCGGCAGCGTTTGTGCGGAGCGTGTGGAGGTACAGTTAAGGTATCTGCTGCTCGGCTACGGGCGCTATTCGGACGACATCCCGAGCGTGGGACTGCTGGGCTGGGGTGCGTGTGGTGGTCGGAGGTTCCAGCTCGATACCGAGTTCTCTGGCTGCTCCCACAGTGATGCTGTCACGGTGTTGAGCAGGTCCAGCTCCTGGCTGGTTTCTTCGTGCAGCTCGAGCCGTGCAAGGCGCGGCGAAATGTATGCGTCCAAGTCTGCCATCGGTGCACCAGTGTCAGGATGGCCACTAAGTGGCTGGCACTCTGACGCGCTGGAGCTGCTTGCAGAATGGGTCGTGCTTGCGGTGCCAATCATCCCACTTGCCGCTGGATCGCAGGCTTCACCCTGTGGGCTGGCTGGCTCACTCGGCACAGTATGGAGAAGCGCATAGAGCGAGCCAACCAGTTCACGGCACATGTCTCCAAGCGAGCTCTGTGCCTTGTGTGTCTCCTGCTCAAGCACCTGGCAAAACAGATCACCACAGAGCCTCCCGCTCAAGATACCCGAAAACAGCGCCCGCTGGATGGTATTGAGGCGCTCATGCAGGATGTGAATCTGTCCTTCCGGCATCCGGCCAGCACCACAAAGGGACCTGCGCATGCTGATCTCTTGCAACTCCTGCTCAATCTGGAGAATAGGTGCGATGTGCGATCGAGTCCGATTTGCTTCCTGGCGGAGCCGGCGCTGAACTGCGCAGCGTGCTGTGGGGAAGACCCAGTCGGTGGCGGAACAAGCGCATGCACAAGCGTCGTACACATTCGCGTCAGTCACGAGAGCCGTTTGCCCATTGCGGTACGCTGTGATGCGGTCAACTGCTATACAGCTGCAAAACACACAGCTGCCGAGCTCCTCTTCATTTGGACGCACGACGAGCCGGTGCGTTGAAGAATACCGGCTCAGCCCTTGGTCGAGTTTGAGCTGTTTTGCAAGCTGCACTGCAAGCTGAATCAATATGCTGCTGTAAGGGCTCATGCACCGTGGCGCCATGCTCAGCGTGAGTAACAAGAGCGCCTGAACGGATGTTACCGAGCGCAGCTTCAAAACACCTGGAAGGCATGCCATCGCACGGTCCCAGAACGTCCATGCTCGTGCGTCTTGTCTCACGCGTTTCTCGCTCGTGGTGCAACGGAGACCGAGGAAGTACACGATCCAGCGGAAGAAGTGCGCCGCGTCGTCGTGTCCCCACGCGGGAGCAGTTGAGTCACTGGCGAGTAACGCTGTGACATAGGGCACAACCTTTTCCGGCTCCGTGAGCCGCGGTGCCTTTCCAGCGCATTTCATCACACTGCTCTCATCGAAGCAGATGTCACAGGGTGCATTGTCCAGCTGCTGGAACGCGTCCCATGGTAGGATGCTGAACCGCGGTGCCAAGTATGCGAAACACGCCTGCGCCAGGTCATTCAAGTCTTGGCTCACGAGGTCTTTAAGTGGGCTCGGCGTCGACGGAATTAGCTGCCCGTACGGGGGCACCCACTGCTCCGGCGGCTTGAGTGCGCTTCTGTGCCGCTCAGGTACAGCCGGGGTCAGCCAGCCGTTGCAGTGGGATGTATTCGGGGAGTGGTGCCTCCAATGCCCAAAAGTACGTGAATCCATTACATCAACGTCTCTGTGCCACCTTTCCGTATTTGTCTCCACACTGTTTGGGTCCTGGAAAGGCGAGTCCAAAGTACTTGAGCCATGCGTCAATCTCCCGATCCAATCCGATACCCATTCTGGTCGATACCCACATTTGCGCAACGCGTTCGTCTTGCGGGCTAGCTTTCTGAGGCGGGGTACAGTCAGTAACCAGTGTCATGGGGACTGAGCGCACATCATTTACAATGTCTAGCACCTGGGCTAATTTGGATTCTAGGCCAGAGCACCGTTTCTCAAGCGTCTCGATGTACGATTTTGCTGCATGCTCCCACGAGCAGAAACCATTACTCTGTGCGTATGGCACATTCTGGTGGAAGGAGTGGCAGTGAGGCTCGCCGATATCGCATGCGAAGGCGCCAGTGCACCTGCGCTCAGGTACGTCTGTCGGGACCTGTGGCGCAGTGACGGGCCTGATCCGATCGATGCCGTGATGCACGTCATTAGACACGCGCTTGGTACGTCGTGGAGACGGCTGCCAAGCGAGTTCACGTGGATGCATTGGGCGCAGGGAACGCTTTGGAGCCATGACGCTGTTGCCTATTGCGGCGCACAAGTGAACGGGTGCTGCTTATATGGGTGTGGCGCTGCTCTTACGGCCGCGGAGCAGCCCGGCTTCTGGCGCTCTGACCACGTATGCAAACAAACAACAAGCATGAGAACGCGACTATTGTAGCCAGTATGATTGGGTGCAAGTTGATCAGGGTGTGACAGGCCGCTGAAAAGTCCGAGAGGCCTGGTACCTGCGCACAGTAGACAGGCGAGGTGCCCAGCCTCCACATGACGCGTCGCCCAGGGCCTAGGCACTACCATGTTCCACAGACACCAGGAAAAAGTCCTACTTGAATGACCGTCGATCATCAGACTTCATTTTGGGCCAGAGCCAAGCTATCCATCGACCAGGGACGCTGTACATACAATAGGGGTAGTACTTGGCTGGTGCACAGCGTCAGAATGTAGACAGCATGCGAATGCACAATGTCCGGGGTGATGTAGTGGTTGTACACTTAGATAAGGTCAGCCACATTGAGCGGCATCTCCTCGATCTGGGTGTTGTAGAACTGCTCGATGTCACGCATCATGCGCACATCCTCGTTGGTGACAAAGTTGATGGCCACACCCTTACGGCCGAAACGACCACCACGGCCGATACGGTGGATGTAGTTCTCACGGTTGGTCGGCAGGTCGTAGTTAATCACCAGCGACACCTGCTGCACATCAATACCACGGGCGAGCAGGTCGGTGGTGATCAGCACACGCGAGGAGCCCGAGCGGAACTCGCGCATGATCACCTCACGCTGCTGCTGGTCCATGTCACCGTGCATGGCAGAGACAGTGAACTCCTTAGCGTGCAGCTGGTCGGTGAGCCAGTCGACCTTACGGCGGGTGTTGCAGAAGATCACAGCCTGGGTGATGGTCACAGTCTCGTACAGGTCGGTAAGCGTTTCGAACTTCCACTCCTCCTTGTCCACGGCAATGTAGAACTGCTTGATACCCTCAAGCGTAAGCTCGTCACGCTTCACAAGAATGCGGACCGGGTCTCGCATGAACTTCTTGGTCACAGCAAGCACATCCTCGGGCATGGTGGCCGAGAGCAGCACCACCTGGGTGTCCTGCGGCAGGAGCTGGAACACCTCGTACATCTGGTCCTTGAAACCACGAGAAAGCATCTCGTCGGCCTCGTCCAGACAGAACATCTTGAGGTGGTCCGTCCGGAAGGCGCGGCGGTTGATCATATCGTACACACGACCAGGGGTACCGACCACGACCTGCGCGCCCTCGCTGAGCTTCGCCATGTCCTCGCGCACATTGGTACCACCAATGCACGCGTGGCAGTTGACATTCATGTAGTCACCCAGCGCCACCAGCACGTTCTGGATCTGCTGCGCCAGCTCACGGGTCGGGGCAAGCACAAGCGCCTGCACGTTCTTGTTCGACGGGTCGATGCGCTGCAGGATGGCAATCGAGAAGGTCGCCGTCTTACCAGTACCAGACTGGGCCTGCGCAATCACATCGTGGCCGTTAATCACAGGCACAATGGCACGCGCCTGAATGGCCGAGGGGCGCTCGAAACCGTAGGCGAACACACCGCGCAGCAGCTCCGGCGAGAGGCCCATGTTGTCGAAGTTTTCGTGCACCTCCTCCCAGTTGGAGTTGATCTCGCCATCAGTGATCTGCACGTCACTGGCGGGGACGTCCTCGGGCCTGTGGCACACTGGTTAGCACTCTGCTCCTCTCGCGCAGGGCCAGCTCAACGTACTTGGACATGTTGGGCAAAGTAGTAGAGCTCTCAGAAGTGTGCCTACACTCAGTAGACACTAGTCACAGTCAGACGGGTCTTACAATCGGTGCTGGACTCGGAGCACCGGACAGTAATGAGGAGAACCAGTACTCGGCGCTGCGCCGGTTGAAAATTTTCCTCCGCGCCCGCGAAAAAAAAAATTCCTTGTCGGATCAGCGCCGCCGTTGGCTGGCGTGCACGTGACGTGCACGCGCGTGCAGCGCCACGCAGCGGGCGTGGCCGGAGCATGCCGATGGGGCATTGAGCCTATGTGTAGCAATGTGCGTGCGGAAGGCGCGAGAGCGGGTCTACGCGTCATCGCGTGGCGCGCGCGCCGCGCCGCGTCCGCGGATCCGCACAGCCTCAGGTGAGGCCGAGCGGTCGCGCCGGGGGCGTTCATAGGGGTCCTCGTCCCAGTCGCCGCGCCCCTCGTCCTCTGCCCGGTCGCCGCGGCTGCGCTCGATCCGGTCGAGCAGCGATGGCGGCGGCGCATAGTCCTCGTCGTCCCACGCATGCATGCGCGAGGTGCGCTGTTCCTCGGCGCCCGGTCCGCGCTCGTTGTAGTTCCGCTCGCGCTCCACAAAGCGATCACGTCCACCCCGCCGACGCCGCCCGCCGGCGCGCTCGCCGACCTGCAGCAGACGCGGCACGACATCCTTGCCTGCATTGCGCCCATGCTCCCGGTACCAGCGGCTGCGCAGCGCCGACCGCGGACGCTTGGTGTCGTGCTCGACCAGCGCGAAGCGGAGCCAGAGCCCGCGGCGCAGCGGCTTCAGCCGCTTCTGCTCGGGCGTGAGCATCTTGCGCTCAAGCTCCTCGCGCTCCATGTCCTGGTAGATCTCAGGAACCGGCTCGCCTTCGGTCGTGCGGCGCTGCAGCTCCTCGTCGAGGCGAGCGAGTGCATCGGGCAGCTCATCCTCCGCCTGCTTCTCCACGCTCGTGTACAGGCTGCGGGGAAACGCCACGGCGAGCCGCGGCTGCAGGAGCATGTCGCACGCCGCCGGCGGCCATGCCTCCGGCGGCGTGTCCGACACGTCGCTTGGGGCGGGGAACGCGTCCGCCTCGACGCGGGGCGTCTCCTCGTCCGTGTACTGCAGCTTCACCAGGCCTTCCAGCGCGCTGGCGTACGACTCAAAGACAATGGCACACCGCTCGTCGTTAATCCACTCAAGTCCGCGCGGCTGTGCCCCCGTGTGCGCCAGATACGCCATCAGGCGCGACGTGGACAGCTGCGTGATTGGCTCGCCCTCGAGATGCAGCGCATTGGGCCGCACATGGTCATGGCGCTCGGGCTCCGGCGCCATGGGCACCTCGCCGCCCTCGGGCTTCCGCGGCGGGTCCGGCACGTCCTCCTCCGGCGCCAGCCTCGACGAGTCCGGCATCTCGTAGAGATGGCGCTCCGCCGCTTCGGGCGCGCCTGGCGGCGTGGCCGCCTCCATCCGCTCGTCGTCCATGCTCCAGCTGCAGCTGCCGAGCTTCGCGCGATGGCAACGCGACCATGCGCATGTTTAGTCATCGCACGTCAGATAAGCCTTTGGCGGACAGGAACGTAGATCGGCAAGCTTGTGCTCGGTGCTTGGTAACGGGAGCGTGCAGGATGAGCGCGCGTATCTCGCGGAGGCCCAGCGCGCCGCAGCCTAGCACAAACAGTGCGCCGCTCGATGTGGAGAGCCGTGGCAGTATGGCGCGGCCAGGGCTGGACGAATCTCGTGGCAACACGGACTCGTCATTTAGCATGCTCGAGGGGCGGAGCTAGTGCGTATGCATCAGGGCAATCGCGGCGCTGACGAGCAGTCGTTTCCAAGGCATGGCTGCGGAGCACATGCGTGGACGCGGAGCGCAGCCACAGTCTTACACGGCAACGCAAGACAATATCCGGGGCGACACGGCCGAGCTAGCGGACAGGCTCGTTTCGGACGACGGCGATACCGGGCGCTCGGAGGACGACGAGGTGTCTGCTTCTTCGGCGTTCAGCTCGGCGCTTGGCTCGGATACCCACGCAGAGCCTTCAGACGAGCGCTCGCCGCTTGTTGGGCCTCGTGAGCCGCCGACCTATGACTCCTTCGACGCCCCACAGCCTACTGCCGATTCGGTGGTATCGGACGACGGCCCGGTGGTCCAGGGCGCCGCGGCGCTGAAGGCGCTGGATGAGCAGTGGGACTCGCTGCGCCGGCGCACCGAGTCACATCGGCGTGAGTCGCTCCGCGTCCGCAACTGGGACACTTACCTGAAACGGGCCAAGGAGCTCTCGTGGCGTGACGTGGGTGCGGCGTGCCGCGAGCCGATCCGTCTGCTGCCGCCGGTGATCCTTGGATTGCTTCTCAATGTGCTGGATGGTGTGTCATACGGCATGATCACCTTCCCGGCCTCCTCCCCGATCTTTGCCAACTTTGAGGGTGATGGCGTCTCGATGTTCTTTGTCACCTGTGTCATCTCACAGCTGGTGTATACGCTCGGCGGATCGATCTTCCACGGCGGCAACGGCAGTATGATGATCGAAGTGGTGCCGTTCTACCACATTCTCGTGCGCGGCATCGTCAATACGGTGGGCGAGGCCGATACCCGAGCCGTGGTGGCAACCACCATGGTGGCGTTCGCGCTCTCCTCCGTGCTCACCGGCTTGGCCTTTCTCCTGCTGGGCTGGCTGCGACTGGGCGTGCTTATCGGGTACTTCCCGCGGCACATCCTGGTTGGCTGCATCGGCGGTGTGGGTGTGTTCCTGCTCGAGACAGGCATGTCTGTGTCTGGCCGCCTCGAGTCTGAGGAGGGTTTCAAGTACGACTTAGCGACGCTGCGCTACTTTACCAAAGACGCCGAGACGATTGCGCAGTGGTGTGTGCCGCTGGCGCTCGCCGTGGCCCTGCGCGTGATAACCGCGCACGTACACCATCCGCTTGTTTTCCCACTCTACTTCCTGCTCATCCCATGCGTGTTCTATGTGGTCACGCTGGCCGCCGGTCTCTCTCTCGAGACCCTGAGGGATCATGGGTGGATGTTCCAGGTGGCGTCGCTGGCGGGTGCGCCTTTCTACCGCTTCTACACATACTTTGACTTTCGCCGCACGAACTTTTCGGCGCTCGTGGCGACGCTCCCGACGCAGCTTGCTCTGGTGTTCTTCGGCATCCTGCATGTGCCGCTGAATGTGCCGGCGCTTGGCGTCAGTATCAGCGAGGACAATGTCGACACGGACCGGGAGCTGCTTGCGCATGGTGTGTCGAACATTGCTGCAGGGCTGTTTGGCACGGTGCCCAACTACCTGTGCTATGTCAACTCGGTGCTCTTTTACAAGGTGGGCGGCGGCTCCCGGCTCAGTGGCGTGATGCTTGCCCTCGGGACTATGGGCATCCTGCTTCTGGGACCGGGCGCGATCGGGTACCTGCCCGTGCCCGTCGTCGGTGCGCTCATCTTTGTGCTGGGCATTGACCTCGTCCGAGAGGCCGTGTGGGACACTTTTGGGCGGGTAAACCTGTGGGAGTACTGCACGATCTGGGTTATTGTCGTGGTGATGACCATCTCGGACTTTGTGGTCGGCATTATTGTGGGTGTGCTCCTCGCATGTCTCTTCTTTGTGATGCAGACATCCCGCCGGACCGCGGTGCGTGCCATTTTCGACGGCCGCGTCGCCCGCAGCACCGTGCGTCGTCACTACACGCAGCGGCGGTTCCTCGAGCGTGTGGGCCGCCAGACGCTGGTGCTCAAGCTGCAAGGGTTCCTCTTCTTCGGCACGATCAACTCGGTGGAGCGCATCGTGCGCCAGACGCTGGACGTTGCCATGTGGAGCCACCGGCACATCCGCTTCCTGCTGCTTGACTTTTCGCTGGTATCTGGTCTCGACTTCTCTGCAGCCGAGACACTTACCCGCATACAGCGCCAGCTCAGCGCGAACGACGTGCTGCTGGTGCTCTCGGGCCTGCAGCCAGACAGCGACGTGGGCATGGCGCTCCGCCGCGTCGACCTGTGGATGGACCGCGGTCTGCAGATTGAAGTGTTTGCATCGCTCAACGAGGCACTCGAATGGACCGAGAACGAGTACCTCCGAGGCATGTACACGTCTGGCCTGACCGCTGGCAACGAGCTTGGCCGCGTTACGCTGTCGACCAGCAGCGGGCTGCGTGTTGTGCAGCAGCCGCGGAAGCCGGCTTTGTCGCTGGACGACGGGTTCGAAAACTCGCCGCGCAATGCGCAACTGCACGAGGCGGCCAAGGCCGTGACTCGGCACTGGAGCCATACAGAGCCGAGCCCGAGCCCAGAGCGCCGCGCCTCGGCGAGCGGAGCCGAGCCCACCAACCCCCAACCTACGGCGCTTGTCACCTCGACACTCGGCCCCTATACCGATACGCCGGGTAGCCGGGAGATTTTCAAGCGGCTCGTCCCACACCTCAAGGAGTTGTACCTGGTGCGTGGCACCGTACTTTGGGAGGAGGGTGACCACCCCGATGCTTGTATGTTGCGTTTCCTCTATATGGATGCTGACCCAGCGCAGTGTACTTTATCGAGTCAGGTATCCTCAAGGCACGCTACCTCTTCCCGCAGGAAAACTACGAAATTAACGAGGCCATGCTCGCCGGCACGGTCGCAGGCGAGGTACGTCCGTGACTCACTCCGCGCCGCTCACCCTTAGCTCTCGTTCCTGGCACAGCAGCCGCGAAACACCACGGTCACCGTCGAGCTCAATGCACGGCTCTGGCGGCTTGACGGTATGGCCCTGCGCGAGATGGGCGAAAAGGACCCGCGTCTGTTCGGCGAGCTCGTGCAGCTGCTGCTGCGTGTGACTGCGGACGAGCAAGATGTCATTATGTCCTACCTGGTTTCGCGGCTGAGCTGAGGCAGCCGCATCGGTGCACGCTCGTAGCATGTACATACATACACGCCACGCTAGGCTTACTTACCAGCCTGCATCGTCATCGTCGTCCAGCGCGGAGGAGGCGAGCGTCTCAACGCTGCCCTCGCCCTTGGCGTCCGTCTCGAGGAGCTCGTTGATCTGACGGAGCGAGCCCGGGTCGATCACGGCGACGAGCTCCCACTCGTCCGCCCAATCCTCGTCCTCGACCTTTTCGAGGAGCGGGAGCACCTTTTCCTTGAGCCGCTTCGCTTCCTTAGTCGGCAGCGTTACACGCACGCGCATGCGAGACCGCTCGATGCTGATCGTGTTCTTGGCCTGCAGCTGCTTGATCACATCGAGCGCCTGGCTCTTGGCGCTCTTCCCCGTCTTGACGCTGTAGTGGATATCCTTCATCGCCTTCTCGATCATGCCCACCGTGTACGGGCGCTGGCTGCCCGGGTCCACGCACATCTGCGCCACCTGCGTGGCAATGTCGAGCCACAGGCTCGAAAGCTCGTGGCTGCGCTCCTTCTCGCCCACCTGCAGCTCGCCCTTCTGCAGGATCTCGCGGATCACCTCGGGCACTTCGCTCGTGCCAAAGGCCTTCTGCAGGTCATCCTTCGACGCAAGCTGGCCTTTGGACACGTTGATGAACACATTCTCCACCTGGAGCACCTCGTCCAGGTCCGTTTCCACACCAGAGCGCCACTCGCGCACCTTGTTCTTATAGCAGGCGATCTGCAGGGTTAGACATTGCGTACAGACGCGCGCGCGCACCTCAAAGCGCTTTCCGCCGCGCTTCAACCGGATCACCGAGACATTGGTGAGCCTGCTCGGTAAGCACCTCGGTGGCGTGACTGTGGACGCCATACGTACTTGATCTGGTTCGCCGCTGCACACCCGCCGCGTCAGCATGACATCTCGTCTTAGTTGCGCCACGCACGTTGGATAATCCTGCCAGTCAGCATCACTTACACGCCTCGCCACCACGTACGGCATCCTGAAGTCCGTCCAGCGGAATGGTCGTGGCCAACCGACGCGCCTCCCAGAAATCGGGCAAATTTTCGAGATCGGGTCGTGTTGCCTACCGTCGCCACCTTCCTTCGAGCCCAACACTTTTTCGATCCTGCCATGGTGTCGGACAAAGTACCCGAGCGTTACAGCGCCGTGGATAAGGGGAGGTGCGTCCAGATGAGTATCTGCTCGTGGTCCTCACGCCGCGCAGTATGGCATACGATGCCGCGGTAAAGCGCTGGCCGGCGATCCTTGCCCAGGTCGTCGACTACCTCTACCGTCAGTGCCACACCCTCTCCCAGGAAGGCGCACCGGAAGCCGTCGTCGCCGAGGGAAAGCAGCTCATTGAAAAGGTGTCGGGGATGCGCTATAGTCTGTCTCGCGACCGCCCACTCACCGAGCTCGGCGTTACGGCTGGCAATGCTGCAACACTGCCTGGCGGTAACCGCACCTACCGAGCACCTACCACCGAGGCGTACGATGAGCATATTCGCAGGCACGCGCCATCCTGGATCCACTCGGATATGTGCGTCTCCGCTGGCGCCAGTGCCTCGTTGCTGACGAAGCCAGGCTATTTGCCGAGTGCTACCTGTATCGGCTGCTCCGTCTGCAGTTTGAGACTTCCGAGCACTGGAAGGAGTAAGTGCGGCATTCCTGCATATGGCGCTGACATATGCAGTTTTGACCCATTCTTTGATGCGAAGCAGAATGCATTTAACGCGAGTGGCGCGGCTGTCGGCGCAAGTGCAGAAATGATCGACGGCCTCGTTGGCAAGGACGCCGCGGCCCGCGACCTTGACACGCCCGAGGCCCTCGGTGCAGCCCGGGTGATCTTTGAGGAAGTGGCTTCCTCTTCGCTATGGGGCAATGCGACCGATCTGAGCCTGTTTACCAACCTAAGCCATTCCGATCTCCAAAAGCTCCAGTCGACGAGCAAGGAGCAGCGCGCTGCCAAGGGGCAGTACGTGCTGGTGAACCAGCTTGACCAGGCATGGCAGCGGGTCCGGTCCCTCTGCGAGGGTCGCATCGACTTTGTGCTTGACAATGCAGGGTTTGAACTCGTGACGGATTTGCTGCTCGGCGACTGGCTGCTCTCGCTGCGTGGCGCCTATCTGCGGGCGACACCTGAGCGGCAAGCGGAAGTGTGCGAGCGGCTGGCGGCGGTGCGTGCTCGTGTCGCAGACGCCCATGCCCGGCACAAGGCGACGAGCGAGCCGCCGGCGCTGCTCGCCGTGTCGAAGCTGCAGCCGCCGTCGGTGATCATGGCCGCCTACGAGCACATGGGCCAGCGGCACTTTGGTGAAAACTATGCGCAGGAGCTAGCAGAGAAGGCACGGGCCCTGCCGAACGATATCCAGTGGCACCAGATCGGCGGTCTGCAGTCTAACAAGGCCAAGGTGCTCGCCGCTGTGCCGAACCTCTATGCGGTTGAGTCCGTCGACTCAGTCAAGCTTGCTACGGCGCTGGACAAGGCACTAGCTCGGCCCGAAAACCTGCGGGAGCGCAGCGCTCCGCTGTTCGTTTATATCCAGGTAAACACGTCTGGCGAGGAAGGCAAGAGCGGCGTTTCAATGCCGAGCGGGTCGGACGATGCGAACGGGGAGCTCGTGCAGCTGGCAACGACCATCCTGACGCAGTGTCCGCACCTGCGCCTGCGTGGGCTCATGAGCATCGGCGCAATGGCCAACAGCCAGGCGTCTGACGCCGCGCACGGGCTCGAGAACCCCGACTTTGCCGCCCTAGTTACGGCCCGTCGCCACCTCCTTGCTGCGCTGCGGTCTGACTCAACACTGGCTCAGCGTGTGGAGCAGGCAAAGCTCTGGGCACCGGAGGGTGCTCCGGTGTACGCGTATGATGCGCTGCTAGGCACGGACGACGAGGGGGCGCTGGAGCTCAGCATGGGCATGTCGGCGGACCTCGAGTCGGCTGTGCGGTACGGCAGCACGCAGGTGCGCATCGGAACGGACTGCTTTGGTGGGCGCACCACCAACAGCGAGGCCGGTGTAGTCCGTGCTGAAGAGCTGCAGCGTGCTGCAGAGACGCCGCTGGTAAGCGAGGTGGTGTTCCACACAAAGAACATGCCGTGGTTCGTGAGCGACACGTGCTCGTCGGACGTCACCTATACGCTCGAGAAGCTGGAAGACGCCTCCTTTGCGCCAGAGGCGCAACGCACCGCGGTTCGCGCTATGGCCGCCCGGTGGAAGGAGCACTTTGCCGCGGGGCGATTCCGCCTGATGACGGGCAGGGACGCTCCTCTCGGTGCAAGCACGGGGCCGATTGGCGACTTCTGGACTCTGCCACACGACTTTGCGAGCTTGCCGAGCATGGCGCCCGAGGTGCTCGAGGAGCTGCGCAAGTCGGGCCTCGTCATCTTCAAGGGCGACCTGAACTACCGCAAGCTCACGCAGGACGCCGCATGGTCGCCGACTACGCCATTCGAGGAGTCGCTCGGCGCACTCGCGGGCAAGCTGGATCTGCTCGCACTGCGCACGTGCAAGTCGGACGTGTGCGTGGGCCTGCGCGAAGGCCAAGCCGACGAGCTCGACCGTCGCGACGCCGCCTGGCGCAGCAACGGCCACTGGGCCAGTACGTACGGACCTCCACACGGCGTCTGCTAACCCCGCAGTGATCCAGTTCGCGAGAAGACAAGGGCGCACGTGATAGATGCATCCGTCAGATATGTAGCCGCGGGGATATGCGGGGTAGGGTACATAAGCGATTGGGCTGTACCGGTGCTTCTCTTCCATCCCCCAGCTGGAGTTCTTCTGCGAGGCCGCAGGAGAACGTGCTAGTCGGTAACCATTTTCGCGAACCAGTTGTGCTCTCGTCATAACCAGTACCGGGGCTTCCGTCGTACCTGTGCCCCTCCTTTACTATCTAAGTAAGTGACCTGCCATTGTTTCTCCGACCTTCCAGTATGGCTCCCGTTGCGAACTCGCAAACACGCGCTGCCGCACCGCAAGGTGTGGAGGTGAACCCCACTGCGGCGCGCCATGAGCAGGCGCAGACAATCCGCGTGCAATCCGACCGTGTACAGTACACGCCTGAGTACATCACGGCGCAGTACGAGTACCAGAACACGCACGTTAAGCGCCAGCCTGGTGCGAATGGCGTCGAGGAGCTCCTCGCCACGCCATTCAAGCAGGAGTTCGAATTCCGCACCGAGCGGCGTGTGCCGCGCACGGGACTCATGCTGGTTGGACTCGGTGGAAACAATGGCTCCACCATCACTGCCACGGTACTGGCAAACAAGCATCAGATTACCTGGCACAACAAGGACGGGCTCCAGACGCCCAACTACTACGGCTCGCTCGTTCGCGCCTCGACGCTGCGTCTTGGCTCGGATGCTGCCACCGGCAAGGACGTGTGGGTGCCGTTCAGCAATGTGCTGCCCATGGTGCACCCCAACGACCTTGTGATTGGCGGCTGGGACATCAGTGCCGCGCCGCTGGACAAGGCGATGGAGCGTGCCAAGGTGCTTGACTACGACCTGCAGCGCCAGCTGGCGCCGCTCATGGCCGATATCAAGCCGCTCCCGTCGGTGTACTATCCCGACTTTATCGCCTCGAACCAGGAGCAGCGTGCGGACAACGTGATCCCTGGCACGAGCCGCTCTGCACATGTGGAGCAGCTCCGCAAGGACATCCGCCAGTTCCGCGAGTCGCATGGCCTGGACCAGGTGGTGGTCGTCTGGACCGCCAACACGGAGCGCTACTCGAGCATCATACCCGGCGTGAACGACACGGCCGACAATCTGCTGCGTGCCGTGGAGCAGGACCACGAGGAGGTGTCGCCCTCGACCATCTTCGCGATTGCCTGCATTCTGGAGGGTGTGCCGTACATTAATGGCGCGCCGCAGAACACGTTCGTGCCCGGCGCTGTGGAGCTTGCGGAACGCTACCGTGCATTCATCGGCGGCGACGATCTCAAGACCGGCCAGACCAAGGTCAAGAGCGTGCTCACAGAGTACCTTGTGAACGCGGGTATCAAGCCACTTTCGATCGCCAGCTACAACCACTTGGGCAACAACGATGGCTACAATCTCTCCTCGCAGCGCCAGTTCCGCAGCAAGGAGATCAGCAAGAGCAGCGTGGTGGACGACTGCTGTGAGGCGAACCACCTGCTGTACCGTGCTGGCCAGCGTGCGCCCAAGGGCGAGGCCGGCGAGTCAACCAAGGGTGAGCGTCCGGACCACTGCATTGTGATTAAGTACATCAATGCTGTGGGTGACCAGAAGGTCGCCATGGACGACTACACCAGCGAGCTCTGCCTGGGTGGTCGCAACCGCCTGTATGTGACCAACCTGTGTGAGGACTCGCTGCTGGCTAGCCCACTGCTCATCGACCTGGCGATCCTTGCCGAGCTCATGACCCGTATCCAGTACCGGGTCAGGGACGAGGCAGACGGCTCGTACCAGTCGATGTACTCGGTGCTCAGCCTGCTCAGCTACAGTCTCAAGGCCCCTCTTGTCAAGCCAGGTACCGATGTCGTCAACAGCCTTAACCGCCAGCGCGCAGCGGTGACCAACTTCCTGCGTGCTTGCCTTTCGCTCGCCCCGGAGAGCGACATGCTCCTCGAGACGCGCATTTGGAGTTAAAGAATGAGCAATGGTCACCCTGGCTAGTCCGCCACCCAATAAGGTGACGACTCTGGCGTGCATTCACATGCCCGGCCAGTTGCTGTCCGACTCTAATCACCACTCCGCCACCGCTCCGTTCCCTTCCTTGATTTGCCACACACCTGCTTTTTGCCGTTGTCTCACTCTTGATTCGCTCGGCGCTATTTTTCCTTCGTTACACTGTCCAGTCACACGGCTTGCCGTGCATCCATAGGACCGGCATGCCGACGGTATGCGCCACCGCAATGCGACCTGGGCCGTGCCCATCTACTATTCTTCTTGTTATGCAGCCTACCATGAGCCCTACGCGGGCCACGCGGCACTCAGTGCGTGCTCCTTGAACCAGCCACTGCCTTTCTCCTCGTACTCGGCACGGGTCACGGACGAGGCGCGGAACGCATCTGCCTGCTCCGAAACCCACTGGCGCATACCCAGCCACGGGTCGAACCGCGTGTTGCGTGCACGCCTTACCGAGAGCGGCGCACCGGGCGGGAGAATCGCGCGCAGGTCCCGCGCCAGCCGCGTGTCGAACCCAGGAAGGTTCGTGTAGCGTCCGGTGAGCAGCACATTACGGGCCATGGCGCCCCGCACATTGTCGTCCACACGGCGAAGCAGGAAGCTAGCCAGCTCACCGACACCGGCCTGGTCGACACCGGCCATCACAGGCTGCCACGAAACCTCGGGAACGCGGATCCGCTCCACGTTGAGGTGTACCTGGTGGTACTGGGCCACATCCTCTGGGTCCCACTTCGGCTCAAACCCGCGTAGGAACGTGTTGGTAAGCCGAGTCTTGCGGGCCAGCATTGCACCGTACGTGTCTTCTTGCTCAAAGCGCGGGTCAAACTGGAGTAGCTTTTCCTCAATGCGCTCAAGGTTGGACATCTCTTCGCGCTCTTCTTCCGAGTCCTCTGCATCTTGGATCGTACGATACACAGACCAGTCGTTATCGTCCGCACCAAACGTATCCTCCTCCTCCCCGCGCTTGCGCCGCCGCTGCGACCCGGTGCTCGAGGTGTTTTGCTCGCTCGCGAGTGCCGTGATGCTACGCATGCGCTGCTGAGCAGCAGCCGACTTGCGGTCTGGCAGCATCTCACGCAGGCGCTTGCGCTCCCGAAGGCGCGCAATCGACTGGGCGTGCTCCTGCCGCATCCGCGCGGCCCACGCCTCGGGATTCTCGCGCTGCTCTTGCTCCTGCTTCGCCTGGGCCTCGGCTTCGAGCCGCCGCTGCTCCTCACGCTCCGCCTGTGCACGCATGCGGGCATCGTAGCCGGCCTTGAGCAGGCGCTGGCGGCGCTTCTCCTTGATCCCCTCCTCGTCGAGCTCTGCGTCCGGGACGTCAACGAGTGGAAAGCTCGGTGGCTTCTTCTCTTCGTCGGGGTCAAGACCGAGCTCAATTGCCTTGGCACGGCGCACAGAGGCCTCAAGCCGCTTCATCAGCCGGTCGAGCTCCTGCTCGTTCTCGAAGCCCTCGGCCTCCACACGCTTCGCGTACGCCTCAGGAGACTCCCGCTCCTTCCACTCGCGAAGCGCACGGTAGTACTGCAAATCGTTCTCCTTCTGCTGCGCCTTCTCCTGCCGCATGATACGCGTCTGCTCCGTAAGGCGCTGGCTTGCTGCGCGCTTGCGCTCAGCGATGCGATCCAGCTCCTCCTGCGTCTTTTCCCGCCGCTCTGGTTCGGCATACGGTAGCTGCACCACGCGGTCCACAGAGGCGAGCGCTTCCGGGCAGGCGTACGAGGCAATCTCATCGTCATAGTCGGGTGATACGTAGCAGAGCTCCTCGAGCATCGTCTGCGTCTGCGTCGTGGTGATCCGCTGCGGGAACGTCGGATACTTGAGCTGCAGCAGCCGCTGGAGGTACTCGACTGCAGGCGCACCGCCCCATGCTAGGCGCTTGCTCTGGCTCAGCAGGCCGCGGCCGTCGACCATCGGCACCACCACCGTGCTGCTGCGCCCGGACGACACAACGAGACCGTGCTCCCTAACACCGTTCGCATATGCAGCAAAGAGCGCGTCCATCCCATAGTTGACAGACTGCACGTTGTACGCCTCAAACAGCAGCTCGTTCAGCTGACTCCGACTGTACTCGGGGTTGCACAGTGTCTCGGTGAGCAGCAGCGGATGCTCCACTCGGTCAGTGTCGATGCCGAGCTTTTGGAATGTGTAGTCGAGCATGTACTCCTGCTCGTGTGAGCGCCACAGATCCAGACGGCAGCCTACGCACCATCGTGTCATAGCCACACACCACATCGGCATCGAATGCGCTTTTGATGCTTGCACGGGACTGCGAGTCGACGTAGCAGTCATTCCCGCACAGGAGCATATTGTTTCCGCGCTTTCGGTCCCGGTACCGTGACACAATGTTGTCATACGCAAGCGGCGGGGCATCACCTGCGCAAGTCGAAAACCCTGCGCGCAGCTCGGAAGAGCCTGGAGAATGTCAGAATGGTCCAGAGCGGATCTGTACCCACCATTGTCAATGAGGATCGGTGCATGCTGCGACCAGTGCACCGAGTCCCGGTAGCCTGTCAATGCGGGCGTTGGGACCACATCGCCGGGCTCTTCGATGTATAGCGCCGGCTTAAACGGCGTCTTGTTGCCGTCTGCTTGCGATTGCGGCACGTCCCCGGGCATGCCGACACAAGACGGACGATATTCGTCGAGACGCTGCGCTGCAGAGACGCACGCCCCCCGGGGACGCACCTCCATATGCCGGTGGCGCGTGCGAAGCGCACCGTCTCGAATGCAGCCATGTGCAGCATTGCCCAGTCCTCGGCAATGCGGGGCGTGAAGCTCGCGCCCCTCCGCTACGTCTATGTGCCGTACCGCGTACCCTATTCGCTTGGCTTGCGATTGCAGGAACACTTGGTCGACCGGCGTGCTCGCGCGCGCGCTGAGCTCCGCGCTGCAAACGTGCATCCGTTCGGGCCAGCGTCGCCGTCCGGTGAGCTTACGCGGGCGGCCGAGGTGGCTGCCACAGACATCCTACTTCTGCTGGAGCACACGCCAGTGTATACGCTTGGGCGACGAAATGATTCGGCAGCGTCTGTCCTGCAAGACCCCAAGCTTTCCCGCGGTGCAGACTTGGTGCCGACCAAGCGTGGCGGCTTGCTCACGTACCATGGGCCTGGACAGCTCGTCGGGTACCCAATCCTGGACCTTGGTGCGATGAATGTACGTTGATATGTATTATTGCACGTACTGACTCACAGCTTTCCACCCGGTGCTACGTTGCGCGGTTGCAGGAAGGCCTTCGGGACTTGCTCGAATCTCCACACATCGGGATACGGACTCAGGACGCGCCTGACGAGGACTCGAAATACACCGGTGTCTGGGTCGGCGACAAGGACAAGATCGGCTCCATCGGTGTCCAGGTGCGCCACCGCGTCACTTCGCACGGGTTTGCGCTCAATGTGGACAACCGAGTCCTCGAGGGCTTCCGCTCGATCGTTGCATGTGGCCTGCCGGACGTTCACATGACCTCGATTGAGGAGCAGCTGCGGATTTCCGGCCCAGATTTGCGCACTAACGTCCCTGCGCTTGCGCCACTGGCCGCGGACGCGCTAAGCCGCCGTCTGGGCCGCACCATGCGACCACTGCACCCCCGTGCAATTGAGTGGCTGCGGGATCCCCAAAAGGACAATGTGCTAAAGGACGTGCGCTTGGAGGGCAAAAGCCTTGCCGAGGCAGCTATGTAGCACGAGACACTGAAGCCAGCTATCTGCATACCGATAGATGCTCTGCGTCGTCTGTGTCCTGAACGCACAGGTGGGCAGCCCCCCTGCCCTGGGCGCATCTAGTCCATGTGGAGGTAAAATGTAAAGCCTCTGTGCGGCATTTTCCGGCTCCCTCCGTCATCGCAACCATGTTCAGTACGGCCGTGCGTACCCTGCGCGCCACACGCCCTGGCGCGCTTCGGGCATCATTGCGCCGTGCTGATGAGTTCACGAACCCGAACTCGACTAGGGCTGCGCAGGCGACCTACCACCCTGGTGGCTACGGTGTTTCACAGGGTATGCGCCGAGCCCGCCAGCGCTACAATGTGTCGAACTTCTTCATGGTCACGGCACTTTTTGGTGTGATTGGCGGAATCTATGCATACTCGATCCTGGCGGTGGAGCAGGAAGACTTTTCTGACCTGGAGAACATTCGCTTCGAGGACTCGGACGAGGGTCGGTCTGAGGCAGCTCGCTCCCAAGGATCTGAGCTGCCGCCACTCAAGGTGGCGAACAGCGTAGCACAGAACGTGACAGGCGACAATTCGCCTAGCACCGGGACGAAACCAGCGCCGTCAAACAACGCGGTTGCAGCTGCTGCGGCCGCAGCCAAGCTTGGCTCCGGCCCGGCGATGAACAAGCACGCCATCTAAGCGCTGGTGCTAGATTGTCTACATAGCGCCAGACTACGCCTGTATGTCGTAAACATGTTGAGTTCAGCGGTGGCGCCCTTTGACTGTACATGAAGATGTCGGGTTCACTTGCGCTTACCAAGCCCTGGCAGGGCGAAAAACTCAAAGACCTTCTCACCAGGGATGGCGTCACCACGGCTGCCCTGAACCTGGCTTACACGGTAGCCACGCACCACGCCAACTACACTCCCGGTCTTGACGTCCACCACCGGTCCACCAGAGGAGCCTGGCAGCGGGAACGTGTTGGAAGATTGGAACGGCTTGTACGGGCGGATATCCTCCGGGTTCTCAGGGGCATCGGCCTTGAGCTTAAAGTCCATCTGGAACAGCTCGTCGTAGGTGCCAGTCTCAGCCACACGACCGATCGGGTCCTTGTAGCCGACGACGCGCGCACGGCCCCACCTACTCTTGACCACAGTATCCTCGGTGAGTGTGGGAGAGCGGGTAAGCGGCATGTCATCTTCAGCAGATTGCTCCGGCTGCCAGCCTCCAAACGAGCTTACTGAAAGCTCCGTGTCCACCACCGCGGGATAAGGGGACATTGGCAGCGTACGCAAGCGCTGGCTGTCAAGCGGAGGACCCGTAGCACCCACCGCCACCGGCTTCTCGTCCAGCTGGAGCAGAGTAAGGTCCGCTTCAGGGATACAGCTCACCACGCTGTGCACGGGATACACATGACCGAGGCGTGACACAGCCAGTACGACGCCGTTTTTTCCTGCACCTTCCGGGTACACGGAAGAGCGACGACGTTCCGGGAGCATGGAGCGCAGCGTGTGCGCACAGGAGACCACAAGCTCGCCGTGCGTGCCGCCCTCACTTGCCATGGCTTCACCCCCCTGGATGGCAAACCCCGAGCAGACACTCACGCGCTCGTGCCCCGAGCCGACGTTATCCACAAAGCACAGAAGCAATACACCATCGTCGGAAGCCTGTGCGACCTCCTCGGATGTGCTCAGCGCACTGGTGAGGGGCACCTGGCGCTCCGTGCGCGGGTTCGGCTCGTACGGCAGCTCAAATGACAGCTGCACATGGGCCTTGTCATACAGTGCCTTGTGGTGCTCAGCGAGTGAGCCAACTTGGCGCCCGCTCTGGCGCTGCTGTTGGAGCTCCCGTGCCGCCGCCACAGCGTAGCGCTCAATGGCGATCCTGCCCTTGACAGAATCGTCGATCGTGTGCGGCACCTCGGGGTCCGCCTCTGTGGCGGTCTGCGGTGTCGGGATGGCATGCGTGTCCTCACGAAGCTGCTGCTGTGCCGTGTTGAGTGTGCTGGCCAGCATGTCTTTCGACCCCGGGACTGCCGAGCTCCGGCGGGACGAGCCCATAGCCGAGTTACGCAGGCGCTCGATGCGCGCACGCTGCGCGGCGAGATCCCGCGCAGTCGACGAGTTCGGTTTCACCATGTCGTTCAGCATCTTGGTGTCATCGGCGTTGCGCTGCTCAGCTTGACCGTCTGCCTGGGCCGCCGGTGCCGGTGGCGCAGATGTGCCTAGCATCGGGTCGATGGACGTCGCCGGGTTCACGGGGACGGCCAGTTGACGCACTAGCCTCGGCTTGGGTGCGCCACTGCGCACCGCAGCGCCTGTTCGCAGGAGCGGGCAGGCGGTGCGAGGTGTGATCATTGCAGATGGCGGTTAGATGCAATCCGGGGTACGTTTGCCACACCACTGGCGGTGCGTGCGATGTGGAGGCTCGTGACGATCGATAAGACTGGCGGGATGCCAACGCCCGCATAAAAAATTCCATCACGCCATGTCACATGGGACGTGCGTCGAAAAAGCCATCCATTGCATAGTAGGAACCCTATGCCTACGAAGCTGGGGTATCTAGCATAGGTTTGCTGTATTCGACTTTCTCCACCTTGACGTTGTCGTCGATCAGTTGATAGACGTAAATGACCACGGCCGCACCCTGGATGTCTAGCACTGTTCGGTCAGAAGATCCACAGCCCATGGAAGTAGAACGTACACGCGAAGGAAGGTGTTGTGCCGAGGTCGCCAAGAGGCGGCAGCTCAGCAGACGTGTCTGGCGCCGTCTGGTCTTTAGAGAAGGCATTCTTGTCCGCTGACGCATCCTCGCCTTTCTCTGCTGGAGTGGTCTCTTGCTGCTTGCTCTGCTGATCCTTTTCTGCCGAAGGTTTCTCCGCCTGTGGCTTGGGGATTACTGGTACGGTCGAGTCAGACGACCATGCCCCAGTGGCACTGCCCGGGTTCACAAAGCAGCGACCGTCTCGCTGGAATGTATCAAAGCGGTGCGTATACCCGCTGATCAAAATGTCCACATCCATGGATCGCGCGAGGGATGCAAGGGCGCCGGCGTCGCCAGGCGGCATGATCTGGTGACCATGCACAACACCAATACGCAACGGTGGGTAATGAATCAGCAGAGAGAACGGGAAACGCGCGTTCTACGCCTGTTAGCGCGCCGACGTGAACGAGTAGAGTCCACTCACTTCGTCGTAGTCTCCACGGACGACGTGGACATCGTTTGCCAGCGTGCGCAAGTAGTCATAGGTACCACGATCACAGACGTTGCCCGTGCAGATGATCTGCTCAATTTTGCCCGGCACCTACTGCTGTCAGCGCGTCGGTTCACACGGCGGTGCACGGACCAATAGCTTTTTGAACTTGGCGGGGAGGTCAACCACCCGGTTGGGGATGTGCAAGTCACCTACTCCGGAGTCAATCTCGCTGTCTTGTCGCACCGCACAAACGCACCTATTGCGAGCACCAGCATTACCCCAATAGTGGATGTGTGGAGGCCCCTTGACGTCGCTGAAATCCCTCGCTTTCCGAACCGGCGTACCCAACGTGATACCCGGCCAATAGTGTGCCGATACCCGGTGCAGTTCATGTAAGTATGACGTAAGCACTGCCGCTCTCATCGAATCGTCGTTAGTATAGGTGGTTACTACAGACGCCGAAGGGGTAAGCGCATCTTGGGGTTAGGTGTGAAGTGCGTCGACTTGGTCTGAGCCTACGGGGCAATCCAGGATGGACCCTCCAGGAAATACCACTCCCGAGCTCAGGGCAGTGGCAAACCAAGAGAACTTGGAAAGTATTGAATGGCCCTGGCAGGACCTAGGGTCTGGTGCCACACCTATGAATACGGGCGGTGCAAACAACCAGCTGCGGGGCGTCCGGGTGCCCACCGGGGATTCTCCGCTCGTGTCGCTGTATAATGAAGGTGCTCCGCTAATGTCCCATGGTTATCCCGAGTCAGGGTCATCGGATATTGGCAATATGTCCACTACCCCAATGGACCCAGCGCAGCTTGCCGGGTGGCTCGACGCTGGAGGCCTCTTTCCCATGGCCGACGATGGTCCCAAAGCCACGCCTTCATTCTCAGCAATGGACATTCATCGCTCCTCCTCTCAGCCGGCCAAGAAGCGGCGGTCGAACAACCCAATGGAGTGGAGCACGACCCAGAATAACCGCGATACGCTCTACGCTCACGAGCTTCTCAAGGCGCTTCGTGCACGGATGCCAGACTCCGGCGAGGGTCAGGCAGCGTGTGACTACTGCCGGAAGCGCAAGATCAAATGCGACAGGAAGAAGCCTACCTGTGGCCACTGTGCCCAGTCGGGGCGTGTTTGCACGAGCGACGACGTCCTCCGGAAGCGTGGTCCCCCGAGCAAGAAGGAGCGAGCAATTATGAACAGCGCCGGAATTGGACTTCAGCGCCGCCCCACCGCCCGCGAGGCAAAAACAGCGACCAACCGCAGCACATCATCGCGGAGTGAAGGCGACCCTGTTCCCTCTCTTTCTGGTGCAGCCGAACAGCCCATGCCGGGTTCAACACCCAGCAATGTGCCAGAAGCACCGCCCAGTGGCACTGGTGAGTCAGGCTGGTCAGATCCGGGAGCATGGCCATGGGCTTCGTCGTTCAACGACCAGCCGCAGACCTCGGCGCATCTCTCTGCGCAACCGGCTGAGCCCAACTTCTTTCCGAACATGTTTGGCACACAAGCGCACACACCTTCGCATCTTGTGCCACAAGGCGTGGCACAGCCCAGCGTATCGCCACAGAGTATGCCACCGCAGAGCGTTTCGCCCCAGAATGCAGCGCCACACGCGCAACAGCCTGGGATGCCGGAAGGCTTTGACCCAAGCATACTTGGCTTTGACGGACGACCCGCGGCTAACCAGGCTTCATTGCCCGGACCAAATGGAGGCGCCGCACCGCAAAAAGACTCGGCGTCTTTCCCGCTGTGGCTCTACGGGGCGTCTGGGATGCCCCAGGATATGCTTACCGCCATGTCCCGGCTCACCCAGGACGGCCAGGAAAAGCACGGGTCTCTGGATGCGCTTAAACCCGCGTCTGCAGCTCGAAGCGAGCCTGGAAAGCAGCCCCAGCCGCAGCTCGTGTCGCCCCCGCCTCTATCGTCGAGCTCACGAAACTCCTTCTCCACCCCGCTGTCCAACGAGAGTGTACCGAGTCTGACTCTACCCCTCTTCCCAGATGGCTCTCCGGTGGCCTTCCAGCCGTCTGTGACCCCTTGGATGCAGCAGCGTGCCAGTCCAGACCAGCTCGACTCTACCTGTGTGCGTGTGCTAGACCGTGAGGGACGCGTGGCGCTGCGACCGGGCAAGTCGTACTTTGAGAGCGCAGCGGCACTGCACCTCAACGATCAGGACAGGATCGAATATCCGGGGGGACTCGTGCTGAACCGTGAGCAGTTGCGGGCTATTGTACAGCGAGAGTCGTTTTTCCCGCAGGGCAAGTGGGGCGAAGCGGACTATGCCCGGCTATGTGGCGTCGGTCTTACTCTGCTTGGCAAGGAAGCAGCTTTGATCCTGATCCGCAGGGCCTTTGACGGAGTGATGGGAAATATGCCTATCGTCCAGCAGTGCACGGTCGAGCAGCTCGTCCGCGCGCTGCTTGAGCACCGGACGCAAACCTGGAGTGGGCCGGAAGTCCGCTACCGTCTTGCACTGGTGCTTATGCTCTGCGCTATTGGCGCCGTCTTTGCGCAAGATGTGCTCATTGGCACGGACCAAAATGCGCTCGCGGTGCGCGTGTGGGAGTTCGGCGATCACTGCTACCGCACGGCCCGTGGTCTGATCACCCCACGGGGTGTGCAGCGTGCGCCTGACGAAGTGCGTCTTGAGCTGCTCCAGGTGCTTCTCATCCTGTACGCGTATATGCAGGATTTGGGCGACAAGCTCGGTGCGGCGCTCTGCATCGAGAGTAGCCTGCCACTGGCCCGCGAGCTTAATGTTGCGCTGCAACAACGACTTCTGCAGCATAGCGGGCCACGCAGCACGGAGGATATACTCTTCGACGAGATGGTCAAGCGCAGCATCTGGCAGGCGTACAAGTTTGAGAAGCTGCACTTGCTGCAGTACAACAACATCGGGGGCCAACCACTCTGCTCGAACTCCACGCTCAACCTGCCGCTGCCAGAGGCACTACATGGACTGCGTCATCCGGAGGGAGCCTGCGACGTGTTCGTCACCCCCGAGACCATGGAAAGCATGCGGAGCCAAGCGCAGCTACTCCAGGTGCTCGGCAAGATTCTCGGCGAGCGGCTCTACCCCGTGGTCAAGGCGCCTCCGCATTCGAGCGAGGCGGCCACAAAGCGCAAAGCAACAGTGGCTCTGTCCAACGAGCTGAAGCACTGGCTCGCAAAGGATGCGGACGCCTACAAGCAGCACTATGCGCAGCCGCTCCTGCCAAGCGGCGCTGTAAGCACAGCATGGGTCACCACCGCGCGGCAAAGTCGCCAGCTCTATGAAACCTGCGCAGGCATTCTTGCGCAATACATGGAGAACGCACAAGTGTAGCCTGTACCTGCTCACCTCCGACCGTTAATTGGCACGTTCATGAAAGTCTGTTAAATAAATCAATTCAGTTATCACTCATTTTTCGTTACGACTCTGCCCAAGCCGGGCGACCGCCGCGGCGGCCGCCACGACGGCCGCGGTTGCGGCGGTTCCCGCCACGGCGGCTGTGCGACATCTGCTCTGCCGCATTGTCGCCAAACGTCTGTGCGTTCTTGGCGCGCTCGTCATCCATAAAGCTACGCCCGCCGCGCTCGCCAGGCCCGCCGCGGAAACGGTCCTTCACCTCGCTGCTAATATCGTCAAAGAAGCCCGACTTCTTGTCGTAAAAGCTGGCCGCAGGCGCATCGGGGATCGCCTCCAGCTTCGCCGGCTGCTGCGCTGTGGCGTCCAGCGCAGTCGCACGGTCCTTTTGGAAGCGCGCATTTGCGCTCTCAAAGTCGTAGTCACTAGACGGCACGTCCGTGCCGCGGGAAGCACGGTGGCCGGGCGCCGCGCCCGGCACCGTCCGCTGCGCCGGCTTCTGTGGGCCTGTGGGCGCAGTGGCCTTCTCCTGGACGGACAGGTTCTCCATGCGGGACTCGAGACCGCCAGCAGCAGCGGGCGCCGCGGCTCCCGGAGCGCGGCCCTTGGCGGGACGCCCCTGCTCGGCCGGCTGGGCAGGCATGGCCTGAGCACCCTTGCCCTGAACAGCCTGGCTCGCCGTAGCCGGCTGCGCCGGGGGCGCCTGGGCCGGCTGGCTCGGTTGGCGTGGCTGGCCCGGCTGACGCGGCTGGCTCGGCTGAGTGGACTGGGCAGGCTGGGCAGGCTGGGCAGGCTGGCTCGGCTGAGCTGGCTGGCCAGTCTGGGCAGGCTGGCTAGGCTGAGCTTCCTCGCGAGGCGCCGGCGGCACCTGCGCACCCGGAGGCTGCATCGGGTGGCCAGGCACCGGGTAGCCGGGCATGCCAGGCATGCCAGGCATGCCCGGCGGCATCGGACCCATGGGGAAGCCCGGACCCGGGGGCATGAACATGCCCGGAGCGCCATATGGGCCGAGGGGCGGCTGGCCCGGCATGGGCATACCGTACATGGAGCCGGGGTACGGGCCCTGCGGCATGGGACCGGGTCCAGTACCATGCTGCTTGTTAGCATTCTCGTCCGCAACCAAATTGAGCTCAGCAGGAAGGCAGCGGAATTATCCACACAAGTTAAAAGCGCTCTCGGAAGCGTGACCGTAGTCTTTTACATCCGTATGGCTTCATCACAGCAGCCTGACCAGAGCAGACACTCACCTGAGGCATGGAGGGCTCCTGCTGCGCCGGCTGCGCTGCCGGCGTAGGCGGCGCCTGCTCCTTCTTGGGGCTCGGATCATCGATCTTCAAGTCCAGCACATCCGCGGCACGAAAAACGATGTAGTCAAACACATTGTCCGTGCCGGCGACCTCGTCTCCGGGGCGTCCCTCGGCTGTGCAGCGGCCCTCGGTGCCATGCGACCGCACTGGAGGTGTCAGTCCCAGTTCTCGCTCTCCACTGTCTTCGCACCTGACTCGAGCGAGAGTGTCGCCTGCGCAGGGTCAATGTCCGCGAGAACACCCTGGTACCGGATGTTCGACCGCGAAGTAAGGGAGATCAGCGCGCCGAGAAAGGGCGCAGTGGGATCCTCCGCACCCGCTCCTCCTTGGGCTGCCATGTCGCTAGATCAGGAGCAAACGACGCATTCTTCAACAAGGGCGACTGTGTCACGTGACGCCGTCGAGCTTGGCGCTATGGGACTACTGCCGGCCGGTCTCGTCGACGATCTGTGCGGCTAGTGAGCGATAGTCTGGTAGCGGTGGGGTAGACGTACCTCTGTACTCTTGAAGTTGAGAATACCCGACTCCTGCAGGTCTCCGACCACCTTTTCTGCTTTGTCCAGTGGCATGGCGCCCAGCACCTTGTTCACCTGGTCAAGCTGCTGGGTCTCGAGCGCCTTGCGGAACGGCTCATCGAACGACTGGAAAATGTCCCAGCGCCGCTGCAGGAACTGGCGCACCATCTCAGGGTCCATCTGCTCAGCGCCCTCGCCCTCGAGTGTGATGTGCTCAGGCGGCGGCCCGTCGGGGATCTGGAACGAGATCACCGTGTCTGGGTTTTCGGTCATGAGCTGGATCTGCTCCTGCGGCTCGTCGCCGCCACTGGCGCGCTCCTGCGCGAGCTGCGACGCGCGGGACACGACGCGCGCGTAGGTCTGAAGCACGTCGTTCACGAACACGAACGCGGCTCGCCCGTCCGCCTGCAGCATGCGCTTGAAGAAGAGCGAGACGCCATCGCGGCCGAGCTTGTTGCAGTACTGGACGAGGAGTCCCTTTTCGAGGCAGTGCCGAGCACGCGCAGGCTTCCCGGCGATCTGCGCCTGGAACGCTTCCACCATGAGAGCGTCGGTCGTGCCGTAGCTCTCACGGAGCAGCTCCTTGTGAGAGCCGAGGAAGTGGAACGTCGCTTCAAACGCGTTCATCCGGAGGTGCTTCTCCGCGCGGAAGTCGTTCGGAAGTGTCTGTGTCGAGAGCGGGAGCGGCTCCAGCGCGGAAGGCACGCGGAGGAATTCCTTCATAGTAGGCGTAAGCTCGGGCGCGTCCTCGTCATCCTGCTCGTAGCCTTCATCGCGCTCTTCGGACGCAGGGGCTGCCGGCGCGCTCGGACCGGTGCTTGGAGCGTTGAGCGTCTCGATGTGTTGGGTCGTCTTGGCTGCCGGCTTGGGCTTGGGAGGCTCCTCATCGTCGTCGTGGGCGACATACCCGCTGCTGAAGCCTTCGTGCAAGCTGTCGCTCGTGATCTTTTTCCTGTCCTCGGCGTCCATCTCCCGAATCTCGGCATCGATCTCCTGCTGCCGCTTTGCGAGCTTTTCCAGCGTCGACTGGAGCGCGTCCACCAGCCGCTCGGAGAGCACGCTCGTGTCTCCCGCTGCGCTCTTCACCTGCGGCTCCTCGTTGATCTGCAGAAGCAGAGATAGCACCATGTCGTCCAGTGTGGGGCCCTCAGGACCGTCTTTGTTGCCGCGCTCAGCACGGCCGGCCGAGAGGCGCGCGACCTCGCGCGAGTAGAACGGCGGGCCATCCTTCGAGACGTTCTCCTTGAGCTGCTTCAGCACCGGAGTCACGTCCGTGTTGGTGCGCGTCTCGGCCTCGAGCTGCGATCTGCGGACCTTGCGCATCTCACGCTTCTCGTGAATGTCGCGCTGCTTCCAGCGGATAAACGACTTTTTGTCCACGTTGGGGTGCACCTCGATGTCCGAGTCGTCGGACAGCTCGAGGTTGTCCCACTTGGCGTAGTTCAGCTTGCTTGACATGGGCCGTAGGGGGTGCGGAGCCAGTGGCGGGCCGTGCCACAGTGTATATTAGCTCGACGTCGCGGAGCACGTGCCGTCACCTCCACCTCCTCGAAACACCTCGAACACGCCTTCGACCACTGGCGTGCGGCGGCCTGCGATGGACTCACAGACGCTCTATGCGTCGGCGTCCTTTAAAAAGGTGCCAGGTACCCTCTCGCTCAGCCCGGCGGGAGTGCTGAGCTGGCGGCCGTCGAGCGACAGCTCGGCCGTGCCGCCGTTCAGCGTCGCCGCCAAGCATGTCGACAAGCTCAAGACGACTCCGCCAGGGGCTGCTCAGGTAGCGCTCCGCCTCGACACTTGCGCGCCGCAGGCGATTAACGGTAGCACTGCGGCGCTTATCGTCTTTAACGCGGAGAAAGAGACCGCACTCGAGGACCGCGAGCGGTTCAAGACGCGCCTCGCCAGTGACATCTCCAAGGCCCGGGCGCAGGGCAGTCAGACCCCGGAGAGCCGCGGCGGTACGCCACTCGAGGCGCGGCGCTCCGAGACACCAGGTACGCCGCGCCGTGCGGGTGCCCGCGTACCGGACAACACGGAGGTTAAGCTGCGCGGCAAGGTGCTCCTGGCGAACCCGGAGCTGCTGGCGCTCCACAAGGAAGTCGTCGGCTCCAACCTCGTCCCGGATGCCGACTTTTGGGCACATCCCGCGCGTGAGGCGCTGCTTCGCGCGGAACGTGCGCGCATGGAGCAGCGACACGGGCGGCGTGGCCCGATGGCTGATCCGCAGCCGAGCCAGAACGAGTCCGGCGAGCTGAAGCTGAACCTGACGCCACAGCTCGTCCGGGAGCTGTTCGAAGAGTACCCCGTGCTCGCGCGTGCTTACGAAGAGAATGTCCCCAAGCGGCTGGACGAAAATGCGTTCTGGACACGCTACTTCCAGTCCAAGCTGTACCACCGGCTACGCACGTCACTGCGGTCCGCAGCGTCGGAGAACACGCTCCGGTCGGACGACATCTTTGACAAGTACCTGCCCGAGGAGGACGACGGCACCGAGCCCCGGCGGCAGTACGACCCGCACGACGCGCTGCTGGACCTCGCATCGACCGAGGAAGACCACGGCGAGACGGGCAACATCCGCGACTTTACCATGCGGGCGGGCTACGACCGGCGGGTTCTGCCCCTCGTCCGGCGATTTAACGAGCACTCGGAAAATGTGCTTTCGTCCATGGGCGAGGCCAGCGAGCAGGAGCGAGCCCGCGTCCGGCGCAAGACGGGCGGCGTCGGCCAAGAATACCCCGAGCACCACCACGCACAGATGGCCGGCTCCGATTACTACAAGGACATTGTGCTCGACGACCTTGGCGACCGGGAGCAGCAGGTCGGGCGGCGCCTCGACATCCGCGACCAGAAGGCGTACTTTGAGACAGGTGCGCCCGGAGAGGACGCCATGCCGCAGGACGGCGCCCCGGCGGAGCTGCTGCAGCAGAGCATGGCCAAGTTCGAGGACGAGCTGCACGCGTGGACGCTGCAGTTGAGCCATTTCTCCGCGGACGGCCGCACGATGCGCCGCACGCTCGACACCATGCTGCAGAACATGGAGCAGCGCAAGTTTGGACACCAGACGAACGCGTCGACTGAGCTTCCCGCCGACATCTACAAGCTCGCGACGTCGTGCCATGCGGCCACCACCGAGTTCCTGCGCCAGTTCTGGCAGGCGGTCACGCTTACTGTACAAGGCCAGGATGCAAGCGGGAATGACACCCGCCGGATGTCAGTGGATGAACGGGTGAACAAGGCACGGCGCATGCAGCAGACACTCGGGCGCACGGCGCAGAACATAAACAGTATTGCCGAGGCCGCCGAGGCTGCCCTGCCGGGCAACGGCCGCCGCCTGGTGGAGGAGGCTTTCCTGGCCACCCGCGACGCGGTGGCCCGGGCACTCTCCTTCCGGGTCGGCGCAGGGTAGTGCGGATGGCATCGTTCTTGGTAGCACTATAGACATACCTGTGCCTACTTCCGCATCGCCTCCTCCAGCTTGCGCTTGTTCGTCTCCACAATCACGCGCTTGTACTCCGAAACGCTGCCGGGGAACTTGTACACGGTGCCGTTCTCGCACACCCACATCTCCTTGAGGCAGCTGTTGATAAACCGCTCGTCTGCCGGTTAGTCTGTCGCCAGCACACAGACGCCACATACCGTGGCTGATCACAATCACACTGCAGGTTAGCATGTAGCCGACTCGCGTCGTGGACGCACCCTCCGTTCCAGCGGCGGATCGCCTCCATCAGCGCGTCGAGCGCCTCGATATCCAGGTGGTTCGTTGGCTCGTCGAGCAGGAGCACATGAGGGCGCATCAGACTCAGCTGCGCAAACGCCACGCGGCTCTTTTGGCCACCACTGAGCGTGGCAATCCGCTGCAGGCCCGTGGTGCCCGTGACGCCGAACGCACCGAGATGCTGCCGGTACTCTTGCTCCGTGCGCCCGGGGAACTTGGACGCGAGGAACGACACAGGCGTGGCGGCAAGGTCCAACTGGTCGATGTGGTGCTGTGTGAAGAAGCCAATCCGCAGCCGCGGGTTGCGCTTGGCGTCGCCGTCGACCGGGGCGATCTGGCCAATCAGCAGCTTCATGAGCGTCGACTTACCGGCACCGTTGCTGCCGACAATCGCCACGCGGCTGTCCATCGTCACATCAAAGTCCACGTTGCGCAGCAGCATACGGTCCTTGGTGTAGCCGAACGAGACATTGTCCAGCTGCAGCAGCGGCGGGCTGATCTTCTCTGTCTCGGGCAGCGAGAAGTGCTCGCCACGCTCCTTGTCCGGCGGCTCGAGCTCCGGCAGGCGCTCCAGCTCCTTGATGCGGCTCTGCGCCTGCGTCGCACGCGCCGCGTTGTAGCGCCACCGGTCGATGAATGCCTGCAGGTGCGCACGCTTCGCCATGTTGGCCTCGTACTCCCGCTGCTGGTTGCGCCGGCGCTCGTCGCGCGTCTCGTAGAACTGGTCAAAGTTGCCCTTGTAGTAGTCGAGGCGCTCCGAGTGCATGTGCACAATGTCGGTCGCCACGCGGTTCAGGAACGCGCGGTCGTGCGACACGACAAACAGCGTGCCTTCCCACTCGTTCACCAGGTAGTCTTCGAGCCAGGCAATCGCGTTCAGGTCAAGCATGTTGCTCGGCTCGTCGAGCATCAGCAGGTCTGGCTTGCAGAACAGCGCACGGGCGAGCGCCAGGCGCATGCGCCAGCCACCACTAAAGTGCTTCGTCGGCTTCTGCTGGTCGCCCGCCACGATGCCCAGACCGTTGAGCAGCATTGCCGCCCGACTCGGGCCCGTCTCGGCCTCCATGTCCACGAGCTTGGCCTGCACGTCGCCGAGCCGCGCCGACAGCTCGTCGCGCCGGTTCTCGCGTTCCCGGGTCGGCAGGTCGACCGCAGAGCCCTGGGCGAGGCCGGCACTCTCGTTGGCTTCCTTGGCCGCCTTGGACGCCGCCTGGTCCGCCTCCTCGAGCGCCTGCAGCTCGCGGTTCAGCGTGCGCTCTTCCTCCAGGAGCCGCTCCCGCCACACGTCCGCGCGGAGCACCGCGTCGAGCGCAGGCGTGTCGTCGCCTGTAATTTCCTGCTCTACGTAGAGCAGCGAAACGTTGGTCGGGATCGGCACGTCACGCAGCGCCATGTGGCGCAGCAGCGTACTCTTACCCACACCGTTACGGCCAATTAGACCGTAGCGCCGGCCGTGCGCAAGCGTGAGCTCTGCATTGCTCAGGATTCGGTTGCTGCCGAAGCTTACGTCGATGTTCGGCATGTGGATGTCCTTGTTCTTGCCCTTGGCTGCACCGGTGGTCATCGACTCGAGCGGGTTCACCTTCATGAACATCTCCTCGTAGCTCGCCTGCTTCTTGGCCGACTCCACCAGCTTGCTCGACTCGTACAGGTCACGCTGCGCGCGCTTGGCTAGCTTGGCACGCGTCTTGGCCTCCTGCTTCTCCAGGCGCTTGATGTCCACCGTGGTCCGCGGGCGGCTCGAGCGGCCAAGGGCCAGGTCGATGCCTTCGTTGCCCGCGTCCAGCGCCGACGTGCTGCTCAGACCCGTGGCACCCATGTCCACCGTGCGGTCTAGGCGGGTGAGCCCTGAACGATCCGTGCCGTCCTTGGGCATCCGCTCCGCGACCATGGCTGCGAGCTTGTCGAACAGGCCCGGCAGCGCCTTCCGCGCCGGCGACGACGCCGGCTCGGTCACCACTGCAGACTCGAGCATCGGCCGCACCACGTCTTCCATCACCGACACGCTCGGGTCTTCACCCGCATCCTGTACATACAGGTCCAGGTACTCGACCACGGGCTCGTCGAGCGACGGCAACGCACTCCGAATCAGATCGGCCGCCATCGTAAGAAGCACCAAAAATGCACTCTCAGCGCCGTCGGTAAGCGGCGTAAATTAGTCAGCGCGTCTATGGAGCCTCGAGGATGCGCTGCAGGCCAGGCACCGACGACGGCTGTTCGACCCGAAGCCCGGGCCGTGAGAAGGCCAGTGTGTGAATCACCCGTTCTACGGGCGTGTCGCTGCTGCTCTGCCCAGCAGGCGCCGCCTCGTCCGCCGGGTGGTCCGCACCGCAGAGCAGCGGGCCGACGCTGAGCTCGCTCCAGGAGCGCCAGAGCTCGCCCACCTGCGGCGGTACGGCCACCGATGGTGTTCCGAGCGGCTGCAGCCGCAGGAAGTAGAGAGCGTCGTAGCCGCCAGCCCCCGGCACGCCTCCGCCGAGAATGCCATCCGCGCCGTTGATCGTCGCGCTGAGCAGACGCTCCATCTCGGGGGGCTCGACGGGCGCCTGAGACCGCACCCCAAGTTCGCGCATGCCCGCCCGGATGGACCGCAGCGTATTGCGCACTTCGATAAAGGCGTCCACCACGCTCGACGGCTTCTCCTTCTTGTACGTGTCCCACGCTGCGGAGCGCTGCGCGGCAAGATCCGCCAGCACCTGCCCATAGAGCGCCGGGTCCTTTTCGTGTTCCACGTGGAGCGTCAGCAAGCCGTCACACAGCGACTGGTTCGCAGCACCGATCACCCGGTAGAGTTGGGCTGCCCACTCGGGCTTCTCTTTTCGCCACGCGCTCACAGTGCCGACCAAAGTCCGAGTGTTGGACCCAGCGTCCACATCGGCCAGCAGCAGGTGGATGCCAGGCGGAAGCCGCAGCGGTGCCGGCCGGTAGACCCGCGTGTCGTCGTCGTCCGGATGCTGCTCACGAGCAAGCTCCGAAGCGCCCTCGGCCGCGGTTGGTAGCGCATCTGCCGACGTGGACTTGGGCGACGGGCGCCACAACGGATGGTATGGGTCGAGGTGCGCATGCAGTACCAGGGGGGACGCCTCCTGACGGTCAGCCGTGGATGCGAGAACTGCTGTACATACCTGTGCAGCCGAGCCTGCCGCTGTACCAAGCCGGGAAGACTCGTCCCGAATTAGCTCCTGTAAGACATTTGGATCAAAGCGGCGGTACAGCTGGCTTCCCCACACCGCCGACGACACGTCGAATCCAGAGCCGACCTTGCCTTGGGCTGCACAGTGCACGAGCTGGGCCACATTGTGGATTAGGCCAAGCGACCACGTAGAGAGCTTCGTATTAGCATCACCGGAGGGCACCACACCCAGGTGCACCAAGAGACTGGCAACCAGCGAGGTGGTCATCGCAGCACTAGAGCCAAGACCTGTCTTGTGTGCATCGCCAAGCTTGCACGGGTGTGACTTGAATGGATCAAGCGCAGCGAGGGCCTCTGCGGACATGGCCTGGTCACCTTCGCGCTGCGAGTAAAAGTCATTGTCGCCGGCGATCGAAATGCAAAGGCCACTGCTCAGACTCTCCTTTACTTCCGCACACCCCTTAAGCTCGATCGCAAGGTGCAGACAGTATAGCAGTGCCATAGCAACAAAAGGGTTGGCACCAGCGCGCTCCTTACTGAGCGGTTAGCAAGAGCCTGCAGCAACCATTCACGTACTCGGTCTGTGTGATGCGAACACCATTGGCAGCGATCTCGGCGTCGTCTGAATCCCGGAAAGAGACCGTATATGTCCAGACTGCGTCAACAAACTGCGGGGATCGCACCTGGACCGTGCAGCACTTGTCGCTGGATCCAAGTGGCCTCACCGACGCATAAAACCGCGCATCCGTAGCGAGAACCAGACCAAAGTACGCTGGATCTAGCACCAGATAGCCGCCGGCAATAAGCACCTTGCCAGGCGCAGAAACAGTTGTGCTCATCCTCCGGAAGGACGTACCAACAGCACGGACCGCGTTCTTGAGGTGCTTATGTCATCCACACGCTGCAACGCCGATGAGGGTTGCGACGGCCTGGCGTCAACCATGGCAGCGGCGAACGGGTCCGCGACCCAGGGCGGGCAGGAGGATGTGCGAACCGCCATTTTCAAGACGCTGTACCCGGAAGAGTTCCTGAAGCGCCACCTCGACGAGCATGTCCGCGAGGATGGCCGCGGCCTGCTGGATCTGCGGCCAGCGTCGATTTCCACTTCGGTCGCTTCCAATGCGCAAGGCAGCGCCCTTGTGCGCTTCGGCACCGGTACACTCGTCATGACAGGTGTGCAGGCCCACATAAGCGAGCCACACCACGAGCGGCCGGACGAGGGGTTCCTTGTGCCGAATGTGGACGTTTCGCCCATCTGCTCCCCGCAGTTCAAGGCCGGGCCACCAAGCGAGGGGGCACAGGCAATCACACACGGCCTGCAGCGCTTCCTTAACACGTCTAGGATGCTTCCGCGCAAGGCGTTGTGCATCGAGGCAGGTGCCGCGGTCTGGACGCTGTACCTTGATGTGGTGTGCATCAGCGCGGACGGCGGCATTCTCGATGCTGCAGCACTGGCCGCGGTCGCGGCACTGGCGGACTGCAAGCTGCCCAAACCGTCTTTCGACGTGGATACCCGGCAGTGCGTTTGCGATGCAGCAGAGGTGTCTCGGCTGCCTCTCGCCGGCCTGCCTACCCTCGTGAGCTTTGGCATCTACGAGTCGTACGTGGACAATGACGTGGATCGTGTCACTAACTGCTCAGTACCTATCTACTCGCTGATCCGAGCGCGTTCGAGGAGTCCCTTTCGTCTGGGAGAATCCATATCGGGCTCACGGACGATGCTGAGAAGGACGCCGACGTGTTTACCTGTCTCCAGCTCGGCGACGCCCGGGCGCTTGGCCGTGATGGCAAGCCGCTCGAAAACGAGCGGCTCGTGGAATTCTGCATCGCTCAGGCACGCACTCGTGCAGATGTGCTGCGGCGCACTCTCCGGGAGGCACGCAAGCAGTGAGGCCGTCTAATACCCCGTGAACGCTCTGGCCCGTTCTGCTGTTGTTAGCGCTGCGCAGAGAAGATGTATGCACCCACCACACAACTGGAATACGCGGAAGCCCGTCTTGTTGCCCTTGAGGAACACCGAATTTTTCCGCACGACATTGATGATCTTGGTGCGGTTTTCGGCAGCCGCGGCTGTGAGTAACTGCGGGCGTCAACACTGGCCGCAGAAAATGACGTCCTTACGTGGGTGATGATGTGGAGTCCATGCGCCTGGGTCCCCAGGTCAATGATCAGTGGCTTAGCGACGGACTTGGCTGAGACCTTGTCCGGGTCGTTCTGCTCGCCACAGATGAGCTGCACGTACGCATTCTGGAAGTCGGCGTCGCCGATCCGCAGGGCACTGAGGACGGCCTTGGAGCCATACGCAGATAGGGAGACGGAACCGGCGTGCTGGAGCAGCTTTTGCAACGTGGGCTTCTTTACCTTTTCGCCGCAATGCTCCAGCAGGTGCTGCACAATCCACACCCCCCACTGGTTCCCGGCGCATGACTCAAAGTTTCGCAGGATCTCCTGCACGCCCTCACCATCCTCGGGAATAATGTGCGACTCGAGCAGATTTTGGAACAGGATGCTGCCGATTTCTTTGGTGGCCACGTCAATCCAGTGTCCGCGTAGGGCGTTTTGGACCTCGCGGCTTATCTGCTGAGGGATCTCGTCGTTGTCCCACTCCATCACAAAAATCTTTTGCCATACGTGGATGGAGCAACGCGATGTGAGCGTAACGAGCAGCTGTTCGTGCAACAGCTCGTGCACCACAGCGGCACGCAGCGCCCATGCATCTTCAAGAACGCGCTGAACGACATGAGATCCAAACGGTGAAAGGGACAGGTACACGAAACCTCCTTTCAAGTTCCATGCCAGCGATGGACGCATGCTCAGCGCCCGCTGCACCAGAAAGTTACCGTGCCGGTCAAGGGACAGCTCGAGGATCCGTGGTACAAGCGCTTGTAAAATTGCTTCGCGCCGACACTCGGGCGCATGCTTCAGTTGGTGCTGCAACTGGATGCTCGCCTCGTGGCTGTTGCCGAGAAGGATTCGCTCAATACTGAGCTCGGGATCCGTGACCGCCGTGGCATCGATACCATGTTTTTCTGGCCTTGTGTCCTCGTCGTTTCTCGGGGCATGCGCTGATCTGCCTAGTGCAAATGGCCACGATGCCTTGTCACTGGTACTTGGCGTGACGGGCCTTTTACTCGCCGGCGTAGTTGCGGTCGGCTGGGGGAATACAAGGAGCCGCTGTGGAAAGTCCCGGGCCCCTGGTGGCTCCGGATGCAAGGACGGCTGCGCCGTATTTTCGAGCTTGACCTCGGACTCGAATAGCTGGAAAGGGTTGAATGCGTCTGGAGTTTCGGGCCGCAAACCATCCAGCCCTGGTCCAGGTAGGAACTCAGAAGCCGGCATCAGGAGGGCGTCATCCACTGGTGCGCACCTGTCTTCATAGCGCGCCAGACGCTTTTCGAGCTCTTGCACACGTTGCTCGAGTACAGACAGTCTCGAGGCGTACTCACTCAACTCATCCGTATATGGTTCAGTACTGGTCCAGGTGCGAGCGCTAGTCGGACCCTTGTTGGTCCAAGAAGTCACAGGCGACCAGCACACGTCCATCACATGCGCGTCGTGCATGCCGTGTTGTCCAGGCGGCGGGGTGGAGCAGTGCACAACGTGCTTCTTTGCAACGTGCTGATGTAGCTTGGATGCGGGTGTGCTCCACGGAACACTGTGATCCGTTGCTGGCGTGGAGTGCAGCGTTACACTCGACGGCAGCGAGCTGCTTCGTTCCGGGCTGTCCCCCATCAACGCGCTCATGATGCTGCGTACGACGTACACATTGCGTGAAAGCCCAAGATTTATACAGCACGAAAGCGCTCTTTTCTCAAGTAGTGCTCCCATCCTCACATGTGCACGTACCACCGCACGGACCCCTTTCGCCCCGAATGTGTCAGATCCTGTTCCGACACGCACTGTTCCCTGGCCTTTGGGCCCGCACGCGCCAACTTGGCGAATTATTAACTACGCACAACGAGTAGTCCATATGCATAGATTACGTCCTGTCACAGACTGATCGCAGCTGCTATGGACGGACGAGGATACAGGGGAAAATTAGTGGATCTTGGACTTGAGCTTGGAGCCAAGCTTCTTGAAAAGATCAGTGGCTTGGTTGCCGCCGCTCCGGTCGGGGGGCGGGCAGGTGCCGAGCATGAGCGGCGCGCCCTGGCCGGTGAAGGTGCAGCAAAGCGGCTGGGCATCCTCCTGGAAGCTCTCGGGGCCGAGCAGGACAATGCGCGCCTTGCGGTTCGCCCAGCCCTCGTCCTGCTTATCGGTGCCGTGGTAAACACAGAACACCTTGCCGTCGCCGTACGGCGAGGGCACAAAGGACGCGTGACCGGGACCGTGAGGGCCACACTCACCGTTCTGGCTGATGAGCAGCGGCTCGTCACGCTTCTTCCACGAGCTGGGGTTGCACGGATCGTCGCCCACAAGGTACAGGATACCGAGCTTGTAATCGCAGGTCCAGCTGCCGTGCGCACTGTACACGATGCCGCGGAAGCCCGGCATGCTGAGGAACGTCGGCCCCTCGTTCACGCCGCGCTTGCCACCGTCGGGGCGCTCCCAGAAGTGCGTGGGCTTCGAGATGGTGGTGAGCGAGCTAGGCACAGCCTCGACAGGCGAGCGGAGGCGGACGAGGAACAGGTCCTGCTCCTTGTCGGAGAAGTCCCCCAGCGGCCAGCCAGAGTAGCAGCAGTAGAGCTCGTTACGCAGGGTAAACACAGTGGCGTCAATGTTCCAGTGGTCGGGGATCCCACGCAGCGGGCCGAGGAAGCGCCAGCCCGACGCGTCCATCGGGTCGGGGTGACGCGACTCGAGCACCAGTGTGCGGTGCGACTGCGGGCCCTCGCCGGCACGCTCACTCGTGCAGTAGATGTACCACCCACCGTTGATATAGTGCAGCTCAGGAGCCCAGATACCAGGGCCCCAGTTGGTACCGCGCGGCTCCCACACAAGCGACTTGCGTGCGTTGCGGAAGTCCTCGAGAGACTGGGAAGCCCAGATCTCAATGCGGTTTCCGAGCGTAAAGGTGAGGTAGAAAGCCTGGCTACCCGCGATAATCCAGGGGTCAGGCGTCTCAACGTCGGCAATCGGCTGGTTGGACATGGTAGTTACAAGCTACGTATTCCCGTCCCGGTGTTTGATTTATTTTTAGTCGCGTGTTGTTCAGCTTCTACAACCGTGCGTCTTTGTCCCCAGGGGTCCTTCCTCGCTTGTTCCCGACAGGGCCGGTCTGTGCGGCCGTATAAGCTATGGTGCAAGGCGATTTTGTGAACATGCTATAGACTGCTGGGAGACCGCCACACCGCCTGCGCTCAGCCATCCCGATCGGCCGCCACGGGATCCCCTCCCGTTTGGCAAGGCGCGGGATAGGGTGACTCGCACGAGCCATCTTAGTCAGCAATGCGCCCAACCGCGCCTCCACGGATCCGCGTGGCGCAAGTCCGTGGCTCATCATCTGAACGTGGGGCATGGCGAATGCCCCTGAGGACGATCTCCCCAGTGCAGACACATCGCCATGGGTCCAGCAAACAGAGAGGCTGCGAACTGGGTCCCACGGCGGTGTCGAAGATACTCATCGCTCCTTGTACGGCAGCGATGCACTCGACGAAGAGATCCACATGGACTCACCGTTTGTGAGCCAGGCACTCGACTACCAGAGCGTCCCTGCGCAGAATGCGGCCGATCTGCCTCTTCCGATCGCATCAGGTGAGCGGAGGCGCTTGTTGCTGCGCAGTGCACTCAAACTGCTGCTCCTTCTGGGCGGCAGTATTGTCATGCTGGTCCTGACTCTCTGGATTGCACTCCCGCTGATCGAACCAAAAGACCGCGCCGCGCTGAGGCTGCCCCGGTCATTTGAGCAGCTACAGAAGCTAGAGCGTGTGCTTCAGCGCTACAGCCATGAGCACGTGGCCCGTGTCATGTTCTCCTGGGTTAGCATCATGCTGTTTTTGCAGACTTACTGTGTGCCAGGATCCATGTACATGAGCATGCTGGCGGGCGCATTCTGGGGCCTTAAGGTGGCACTTCCGTTGGCTTGTCTCACAATTGCAACTGGCTCGACACTCTGCTACTTCGTGAGCGCGTGCGCATCCGACAGCATCCGAGCCATGCCAAAATGGCACCTCCGGGTCCAGGCCTGGCAGGATGCGGTTGCCCAGCACCGCCACAACCTGCTCTCGTACCTGATCCTGCTGCGACTGATGCCGGTGCCTCCTGACTTTGTCATCAACATCATTGCACCGCACCTTGGCGTGGCTGTCGTCCCATTCTGGATCTCTTGCGTGGTCGGCGTTAGTGCCGAAACGCTTATTCACACGGCCATTGGCGAGGAGCTGGACCAGATGACGGGGTCCAAGGACTTTCACCTGTTCACCTGGCGCAACATGCTTCTTCTGGGGCTGGTCGGTGTGGCGGCCCTGGTGCCCGTGGCCATCAAGCGTATGTTCCCCCAGGAGGCGGATATTCCGCCGGACCCGACCGCCGAGGGTGCTATTCGTCTGCCCGACGATCCGCCTGCACCACGCGACTCGTGGCTGGACCGAGCGCGGGACCAAACCAGCAGTCTCATTGCTATGATCTACCCACCATGGGCAACGCGCGCCCGCGAGCTCCGCTCGGCAAGAGAGCGCGAACTACTGAACCCCGACGCTGAGGAGTCTGCCGAAGACGATGATGCTGCGCAAGACGATGCCGTGGCCGCCTGGCGCAGTGAGTCGCTCTCAGACTGGTTCCGGTCCAAGCGGCCGCTTGCCGCGATGCCGCCGCCGGACCTGTCCCCGCCAGGCGAGAACGACGACGTCCTGGTGAACGAAGGGGAGCTGGATGACGAGGAAAACTACCGCCTCTCCACGCGGTCAAGCATCTTCGAAGACCGACCCAGCTATGCAAACGCGAATGAGCGCCAATCGGTCGCTGCACGCGTCGGCAGCAGACTGCAGCGACTGGGCGAACGCGTCTGGGCTCGGTCATAGACGTTTCCTTCACGCTACGATCTACGCGCCCATCGACTCCTCTGCGCTCGCCGTTGCTGCAAGACGAGTGCGGCGGCGCTCAGCTTCGGCCTCCTTCTCCGCCTCAATGGTAGACACGACGTCCTCGATCTCCTTGAGCTCGAGGTTCTGTAATGGTTAGCACGGTAAATACATTGTGTATAACATACCCGAACCTGGCCGTAGCCGTCCATCACGGCAATCTCGATGTCTGTCACGTCAGTGATGCGACGGGAGGCTGGTACGTACTCTTGGCACCGGTCTGCACAACTTCAAGCAGGCTCTTGATGGCCAGCTTGATCGTCTCCTCCGACGACATGTCTGCCTTATAGTTCTTCTCGAGGAACTCGCGCACCACCTGCGAGGAGCGGCCGATCGCCGACGCCTTCCACGCCGAGTACATGCCGGATGGCTCTGTCTGATACAAGCGCGGGCGCGTGTCGTTCGGGTCAAAGCCGATCAGCAGGGTGGAAATGCCGAACGGTCGCACACCACCAGACTGGGTGTATTTTTGCTGAATCCCAGCAATGTGCCGAGTGATATAGTCCACCGTGACGGGGTCTTCGACCGTGAGCCGATGCGACTGGCACTCGAGGCGCGCCTTGTCGATCAGGATGCGCGCGTCCGCATTCAGACCGGCAAACGCCAGGCAGATATGGTCATCAATCATCGCCGTCTTGCGCACGGTACGCGGGTCCTGCAGCTGCTGGAGGTTCTTCTTCTCAACTCCGAGCACGACAATGTCCTTGCCGCGGACACCCACCTGCACAGGTGTGAGTATGGCTGTCAAAAGCGCGGCTAGGCGCACGCACCGCGCAAGTCCCTTTCCGCACGGCCTCCATCGCATAGTCCACCTGGAACCTGTGTGCGGGTTAGCTCCGCCGCGTCCTCCTCGAGACTCGACGTACAGATGCCCTGCCAAAGTCAGCCTCACTCGCCCGCACATGCAGAGACACACCATCAGGGGAGAATACCGTCAGCGCTTCGAGAGGTTAGCATGCATCCATCGCCTGCTCGGATGGACGTACCGCGATCGTACGACCTCGACATGATGTCCAACGGTCTCAGTGGTGTACGACGACCGTGCAGGCCCGACGTGCGCGGCTGGGACAAACGCGTGGCCGATCACTGGATGGGAACTATGTCGGCATATTTCCTGGTGCTCAGAAGAAGCGGGGCAGCCGCTGGCCGGAGCCGCCCAGCTGGTCATGTCCCAAGGCTAGACAGAGTTTTTGGCGACAAGAACCTACGGAGCGTGGACTTGTCCTACATCTAGTAGCATATGAAGGCCGTAGAGTCTTTTAGCTGACGCTCATGATGGCGTTGATCAGGTCGCCGTCGCTCTCCTTGAGCGCCTTGACGGCCTTCCGACGCGAGCAGGACACCTGCTCCATCACGAGGTCAATATCCTTCTGGTCCACACCCGACTCGTCGATAGGCTCGTTGTCATCCTCCTCCTCTTCCTGCTTCTGCTTCGAAGCAGCAACGTTGCTGAGAGCAGGCTGCTCGCCGCCGGCACCGGCCATGCCCTCAGCAGCGGCCTTCTCCTGCGCCTCGTTGGCGAGCATCTGCTGCGCGGCCTGCGCCTGCGCAAAGGCGCTCATGTCCTCGTTCTTCACCTCGCCAAAGATGATGTACACGTCCGAGACGGGCGACTTGTACACGTCCGGCTCCGACACAACAAACAGGTGCTGCAAGGTTAGCACTCGCATCTGACGCCGTCAGGAGCACATACACCGCGGGGACGGCGCAGCGTCACGCGCTTGATGCCGCGCACAGGCTTCAGGCCAATGTTCTGAAGCGACTTGCGGCTCTTGCGCTCAGGGCGAGACTGCACCCGCTCCGGCACCGACACGTCGTTCGTCGTCTCAGACGTGGGCGTGTCCTCGACCTGGAGCTACAGCCTGGGTCAGCATGCACAGCCCGCCGGTGTGTCTGTACGCACGTCCTTCACGTCGTCGGTGATCTCCTCAATCTTGCTCATGGCTACACCGGGCTCGTGGCTGGATGAAACCGGAATCAGCTCCACGGCGCACCCGCCGCGCCAGCTCTCTTCTTCCGCCAGAACTGCACGCCGCAGCCGCGGCGATGGTCACGTGCTCGTGCATGTGGCGGCCGCCTCCACCGGGGCGCCACCGGGTGGAGTTGGCCGTGGATGGCGCTCGAGACTTTCCACCGGACTCTTCGCCACAATACCATGCTAGCGCAAGCGCGGTGTGCGGTGCGTTCCTCGCAGCTATTGCGTGCGGCGCGCTCCTCGGGAGCCGTCCCGCGACTGGTCAGTACCGCTCGCGCACACACGCTTGCGGAGTCGCGCCGCCCAGGGCTCCTACACGCCACACGGCGTGTGGCGCCCATGGTGCTTCGGCGCTATGCGACCACGCTCGAGTCGAAGCCGGAGCACCCTGATGATGAGCGGGTGCTCCAGGGCGACCCGCCCAACATTATTCTGACAGAGCGTGCTGTCAAGGTGCGCCCTTTTGGCCTGAGCGAGATTGGGGAGACTGACTTGCCACAGAAACTGCAGATGGCTACCGAGCAAGAAAACAACCCGAACACGGCGCTCCGCGTGAGTGTAGAGCCTGGTGGCTGTCACGGATACCAGTACAAGATGGAGATTACCCAGGAGAAGGATGAGGACGACTTGTACGTGGCCCGTCTACAAGACCATGCAGGGCTGACCGACGCAGTGTGTTTTTCCAGGACGGTGTACGCATCTACATTGACAGTGTCTCGCTGGTCCTGCTCAAGGGGAGCACGATCGACTATGTGACGGAACTGATTGGGAGCCAGTTTGCCATCAAGGACAACCCGCAAGCCAAGGGCTCGGGCTGCGGCTGCGGTGTGAGCTGGGAACCCAACATCTAGGCAGATTGCATGTGCCGTACACCTGGATCTCACCAGTCCTACATAACGCCTGTGTTATAATGTCCATCTCCGTAGCCATGATGCCATCATGTACCCAGAGTTGTGCGCCCTGACGTCGATACCGGTATATCCACGTGATGGCCCGATCACCCCGATGAGATGTGCCCACCGCAACCGGAGGGACTGACCGCACAGCGTCTGCGCATATCGAAACACCTGGCCACGCCTCGAACAGGGCCGCCATGACAACCTCCAACGTGGGAGAGGTGCGTACTTTCGTCGCGTTTCCGTGCTGACGTTTCCTAGTGGCTCCATTCGTGGTTTCACGATGTGCGTACGAGTGGCGTTAAGCTCGTGGCGGCTAACTGTGCCAGGTGCGAGAGGACGAACTGCCCAAGTTGCCCGAGCAGATTGAGCAAAAGTACGAGGTTACCAAGGAGACGCTTGGTTATGGCTCCTTTGCCGTGGTCAAGGTGTGCAAGGAGCGCGCCTCCGGCACGGAGCTGGCCATAAAGATCATCGCCCAGGAACCGCTGATCACCAGTATGGTCAAGAACAACCGGAAGCCAGAGTGGCAATCCGCCACAACTGCGCGCGACGAGATTGACATCCTCACTAAGATCCACCACCCGAATATTATCCGTGTGTGGGACGTGTATGAGACCAAGGAGGCACTATTTATTGTGATGGACCTGTGTCGCGGTGGCGAATTGTATGACCGCATTGTGAGCCGGGTCCACTACGACGAGTACGATGCGCGCATTGTGATGCGGCAGGTGCTGGAGGGTGTTGCGTACCTGCACGACAACGGCATCATTCACCGGGACCTGAAGCCGGAAAATATCCTGCTCAAGGACCGCAAGGACCCCGGGCAGATTGTCATCTCCGACTTTGGCCTCGCCAAGCTGATGCCGGACGAAGGCCTGCTGTTCACCGCGTGTGGCTCACCGCAGTACGTGGCGCCCGAGGTGCTGATCGGCGAGGGCTACAACTACACGGTGGACATGTGGTCGTGCGGCGTGATTGCATTCGCCCTGCTCTCGGGCTACACGCCGTTCTCCAGCGAGGACACCCAGACGCTGTTCCGCATGATTGTCCAGATGACCTACACCTACGACAAGCGGTACTGGAACGACCAGTCGCTGCTTGCGCGAGACTTTATTGACCGATGCCTCTGCCACAAGGACAAGCGCATCACCGCGCATGAGGCGCTCAAGCACCCGTGGGTGGCGGACATCCCGACCGACGGCTCCGCGCAGGAGAACCGCGGCGCGCTGCTTAAGGGCAAGCTGGAGCACCTGCTCGAGGTCAACCGCCGGGACAAGGCCATGTCTGTGAACGTCAACATCGAGCGTTTCCACGGCTTGAAGCGCATGCGCGAGACATACAGCGGGAGCTTCCCCAGCGGCGTTACCACGCCAACACAGCCGGCTCAAAAGACCCAGCGGCAGAACTCGGACCAGAGGCGGGTGACGACCAGGCCGTCTGCCAAGCGGAGTGGGTCGTACCGGAGCGATGTGCCGTTCCTCCAGACAGAGCACTTTATCCGCGAGTCGCCGCGCCCAGGGCGGTCCAAGAGCTCGCCAGAGACACTCCAGACGATCAACAAGATGCTCGAGCAGTATACCTCGGAGGAGCTGCCGCCGCTGGCCCGCATCGACCCGTCGGTGCAGACGCAGGAGCCTGGGAAGCAGTCGCTGAGCACGTACCTCAAGATGATCCCGGCGCTCTTCAACCAGAGCCTGGCGATCGGATACACAATGGTCTCACACGCCGTGTATGGCCCGCCGAAGAAGTCGTGGGGTGTGGAAATGTCCGTGCTCACCCACACGATCCGCGAAATGGCGACCAAGCACTCGGACCTGGCGACCATCCCGTTCCTCAAGAAGGTGTTCGACCTTGCGCGCTTCATCCCGCTCCCGGACGACGGGCTCATCACGCCCGTCACCTTCCGCGTGCGCCGGCGGAATCTGCGCGGGTTCCTGGCCGAGGCCGACGCGCAAGAGAACGGCCGCCGGGAGCTCACGGGCGAGTGGGTCGTCTGCAAGCAGACCTGGCGCCGGCTACAGACCGAGTGGCAGAGCGGCAAGCGCACAGACAACGAGCGGGTGATCATGTACATCCACGGCGGTGCATACTACGTCATGTCGGCCACGACGCACCGGCCGCTCACCATTGCGCTCAGCCGCTACACCGAGTGCCGCATCTTTAGCGTCAACTACCGCCTCGCGCCAGACACCGTGTTCCCTGGTGCTCTGGTGGACTGTGTATATGCGTGGATGCGGCTGACAGAGGACCTGAGCATCCCGCCCAACAACATTGTGCTGGGTGCAGACAGTGCGGGTGCCGGGCTTGCCATGGCGCTGATGCTCTACCTGCGGGACAACAAGTATCCCCTGCCGGCCGGCGCGATCCTCTTTTCGCCGTGGGTGGACCTGACGATGTCCTGTGACTCGTGGGAGACCAACGCCAAGTACGACTTCCTGCCACTGCCCAAGAGCGGCGACCCGAACAACCCCATCTCAGCGTACCTTGGCCCCAATGTGGACAAATACCTCACGCACCCGTACGTGAGCCCGCTGTTTGGCGACATGCACGGCCTGCCGCCGCTGCTGATCCAGTCCGGCGACGCCGAGGTGCTGCGGGATGAGGGCACCCTGTTGGCGCACAAGTGCGCGCTGGCCGGTGTGGCCGTGCGCCACGAGATCTACGAGGACGGCGTGCATGTGTTCCAGTTCTTCCTGTTCCTCGATGCGAGCCGCAAGGCCCTACAGAGTGCACGCCACTTTATGCGCACAGCGCTGAACCGTCGCCCGAAGCGGCGGGCGTCGCAGGTCACCTCGAATGCGCGCGAGCAGCTCGACAGCGAGATGCGGCACGGCATGGGCAGCGTGCTGGGCCAGCACGTGGACCCGAGCACCGGGCAAGCGGTGCAGAGCGAGCCCGAGAAGCCCAGGCGGATGAACACGCTGCAGGTGTTCGACCCCGACGAAGAAGAGGAGCAGACATGGGACTTTGACGTGCTGCCAGAGGGTGCGGGGTCCGGCACTGCGGACCCTAACGGCGCCACCTCGGACAAGTAGTTGTGTAGAGAATTAACCGACATGCTAAAGAGGGCAAAACTACTTGCCAAGTTTCTGCTCAGCCTGGTTCTTGAGGTCCTCCACGTTCCCCACGAGCTTGCCGGCCGTGTCCTCGGCACGGCCCTTTACGTCCTTGGCATTCGCAGTGACCTGGTCCGCAGACTCGCCAGCGCGCTGCTTGAGGTCGCCAGCGTTCGACGCGAGCCGGTCAGCAGACGCCTTGGCCTCCTTCTCCACACCCTTAACGCCCGAGAGGAGCTTGCCTGCGGACGAGTCAGAGCCGTGGTCCATGTAGTCCCGGGCAAAGTGCGTAATGATACCGACGCCACCGCCGAGACCGGCGCCACCGAGCAGGCCGTTGACCAGACCCACGCGGCGCAGGAAAATGGCCGGCAGCACAAGCGCGCCGACCACGGAGCCGATCAGGTGGTAGTCATCCAGGCGGATCCGCGCCGCGTCGCCGCGGAACTCGCGCACACGGCGAGATAGCACGGCCGGCGTCATCTGCGACGCCTGCGCCCAGCCCGTCGCGAGACCAGCGGCACTGCCGATCACAGGCACAACCCAGCTGTCATGTCAGCGGCACGTGGAGCGCGGAGGCCACGTACTTGTAGCGTGCGAGGCCCTTGAAGTTGAAACGCGCACGCCGGATGGCATGCACCAAGTACAGCGGCGTCGCCGCGACGCTGCCAACCTGGACACCTGCCGGGTAAGCACGCATGCCTCAGCACATGTTCGCGCACCCTGGAGGCTGCGGTATGCGAGCAGGTACTGAGAATCGCCCTGGTCGTTGGGGAGTGGGAGCGACATGTCGAGGTGAACTGGTCAACGTTCCGGGTAAGGAATCTCCGCACAGTCCAGAGCGGTTGGTCCCGATCACGTGGCTGGCGATCGGGCCCGATCGACGCCGTGCCAAGGGCCCATGTAGCAGTGCTGATGGGGATGGCGGCCTGAACAAGAGCCACTGCTGGCTCTCCTCCATAGTGCTCCTTAATCTATCTGCGTGCCTAGTTCGCTGGGTTGGTCGCGGTGAGCTGCGCAAGTTAGTACCGGCCCTTTCCGTGCAGTCGTCGCGGGCAGCCGAGTGGCTGCGCCGCGACCGCGCTGCACCCGCTCCGCGTACCTTGGTGAACGCCAGGGAAGACGACATAGCCGTGGCGAGCCTGGACAGGTCAGCTGGCATTTCAGCGCCGCGGTGCGCAACGTACATGAAGCTGCTGATGGCATTCGAGCCGCCGTCCTTGTCCTTCTTGCCGGACCGGGGACGCTGGTTCACCAGCTGCGCACAGGCAAGAAGCATGCCGAGCGCACTCAGGTCAGGGTATGGGGACACGACGGCCATGGACAGCGCCATCCTGCCGGTCAGCATGGGCCGCGTATAGGATGCGTATACGTACGTGGCGGCGCTCAGCAGCACAGTGTAGCCCGACATGCTGTCGAGCGTCCACTCTGGAGGAATCGAGAGCGGCTGCGCCGCGCTCGCGTCCTTTGGATCACTCCTGTCCACACGGCGTTGCATGGCGCTGGGACAAGAGCTGCTGCCCACCGCGGCGGGGTGTGCGACGCGCTGACTAAGCGTATGCTGCACCCCGGCGACCATGGAATTGGGAATAGCTCACCGCCAACATGCTCGAGCGTGTGCTGCCGTTCTGGCAGGGGACTGAGTCTGCTGTGAAGACGTTCCAGACCTCGGAACTGTCTGGGATTCCGCGCTTGTACACGGAGCGGCACATCCCGGCGGCGGACCACCGGTACTGGGTTCAGTACACCACGGCCTTCAGCAGCGCCGAGGATGTCTGGGCATGGCTCTCGGTCGCGGATCTGCGCAAGGCCGCGCTAAAGGCGCCTGAGAACATCGTCACGCTGGTCGAGGTGCTTGTCATGCACCTCGAGAGCCTTGTGGATGACCCGCTGTTCGCGCCCGTGCCGGCGTGGAACCCGGGTGGATTCCAGGCCTTGCTTGCGCCGTCGCCGCTTCTTTCCTCATCCGCTCAGAAGAAGCCTGGAGACGGGCGCATGCGCGCACAGGAAGCGCTCAACTGCTGTCGCGTGCTCACCCGGGTGATTCCGCTGGTGTACGAGTCGCCTGCGCCGGAGGACGGCGCCGCGGACGCGTCGCTGGAGCAGACGGCGCTCTGGAAGCCGCGGACTCGGATGCGGCCGACGCGGGCGCCGAGCGACGCGAGCTCCATGCTGCGTCAGCCCACAGAGGATGACAAGAGCGATCAGTTTGTGCTTGGCGACGGCGACGAGTCGATGCAGGGGCAGTCGCCGCGGCCGAAGCTGAGCGACCCGCTGCAGGCCGACAGTGCCCCCGACGCTCAGCCGGCGCCGACCGAGGCCGTGGAGGCCACGGTGGGGCACTCGCTGCTGGACACGCTCGTGGAGCTGCTCTTCCACGCCGGGTTCACCATGCCCTGGACCGACGAGCAGCTCAGCAGCATGCAGGAGGATGTGAGTCGCGTGCACTTTACCATCTGGGAGTCCGGCATCGGGAGCCCGATGGATGTGCAGGACACCCACGCAGTGCATATTGAGCGGCGCTGCGAGGTGATGCGTCTCCTGCTCGTGCTGCTGTCCAAGCCGATGTACGTGACCGCGGCCGAGCAGGCGAGCACGACGATGGACGCTCTCGAGCACGTCGCCTGCACGCTCGAGAAGCACGTCGTGCTTGCGTTCCTCTGCAGCATGATGAACACGGTGCTCAACTACCGCCAGGCGGATGGCTGGGGCTACCTGCCCGAAAGTGTCTTTGGGCACGACACGGTGCGTGATTCGATCACGTCCCTGTGCCTCCAGGTGCTCGGAGCCTTGCTTACCTACGAGCCGCGTTCGCCGCCGGAGCCGGAGCGCAACTTGTTCCTGTTCTACACGCGCAAGCTGTACCGGACGAACGACTTTGCCTTTATCCGGGCGGGCAGCGGCAAGATCTTTGGCAACTGCATCGCGCGGTCCACGGGCGGCTTCGCGCTCTCCGGGCCGAGCGACCGCACGTTTGAGCTGACCAGCGAGGAGCACGTCTCCGAGTGGCTCGTGGTGCTCTGGACCCTGGTCCGCGACAACCCGGCATTCCGCACGCACGTGGCCGAGAGCCGGCTCGTGTCGCTCGACATGCTCACCTGGCTCCTGTTTGTGGCTCTCACCAACAAGAGCACCCGCCCGGCTCACGGACAGGTGCAGCTCGCCGTGTTCCTCCTCCAGGAGCTCACAAGCGAGCGTTCATTCTGCCTGCAGCTCGGGGCGCCGGGCTCGGCGGCCCAAGTGCGCCTGCCAAGCCGTCTGCTCCGCCAGCAGGGGTCCGTGGGGATGGACGTGCTCATTGAGGCTGTGTATACGCTGATCACCACCACGGGCGGCGCCTTGGCGATGCTGTACCCCGCGCTGATGCTCATCCTCGCAAACACGGCGCCGTTCTGGCGGAACCTGTCGGTGATTACGGCAAGCCGCCTGGAGCAGCTGCTGCTCCGCTTCTCCTCGCCGTCGTTCCTCCTGGCCGACCCGATGCACCCACGTGCACTGCACTTTTTGCTCGAGGCTTTCGGCCAAGCAATCCAGCTCCAGTTCAGCGAGAACGCGTCGCTGGTCTATATCCTGGTGCGCAACGCAAAGCTGATCCGCTGGCTCCAGAACTACGACCTGGACACGGCCCTCGAGGCTGTGCAGCGTACCCGTGCGTTTGTCAAGGGGGACAAGGAGCTTGCGGCGAACAAGCCCGAGCAGCGCCCGAAGGACGCAGGTGGCCACGCGGACAGCCGCGGCAGCAGCGGCGAGCAGGGCAGCACGAACCAGGATGCACCCGCCACGGGTCCTTCTCCCGACTCGGACTCGCCTTTCAAGACCGAGGAGAGCGGCGGAGCATCGGCATCGGACGACCCGCCCAAGACGACCGCTCCCGCCGAGGCCGCCAAGCCGCGTCTCACCGTCGAAGCGCGCAGGGAGATTGCTGCATCGATCGGCAAGCACGGGTTCGTTGCGACGCAGGAATGGGTCGACGGCTGGCGCTCCTCGCTGCCGACCGACATTCTCGGCGCTGCGCTGGCCGAGCTCGTGCCCCGTGTCGAGCAGTTCTGTGCCGACCCGAGCGTGTCGAGTAGCGGGAATGCCAACGAGCGTGTGCACGCCTTCCTCCGGGAGCAGACGCTCGCTGGTGTGCTGCCACCTGGCCCGCCGGTGCTACCGCGCCCGTTCGCCTGGAACGAGCAGAGCAGCATCTGGCTACAGAACTACTTTTGGGGCATCGTGTTCCTCACCGGCTTGCCGATCCACCTCTGGAACCACACCGAGACGCGCTTCCTGGACATCCGCTTCGAGGACACGCCCGGGACGGCCAGCGACCGTGTGCTGCAGAGCATCGGCACGCTGTCCTCTGCGCTCTGGTCGTACGTACCGAGCATTCTGTCGGGAACCAGCAGCGCGGCCGAAGCACCGCCAGCCGCGAACAAGCCGGGCCAGGACGCCGCGCCACAGGGCACCGCGCTCGAGGGTGCGGACACCGCCGCGCCCCCGAAGCCCGTCGGCGAGAAGCCTGAATAGCCTTCCTCTGTACATATCGCGGATATAATTAATTTGGCCAATTTCCGCAGTCGTGTGCACTCGTGATATATGCATTATGTACACTATGCATCAAAGATCAATTAGAGAGAGCTCCTGCTGAGCAGGCACCTTTTGCGGCAGCTCTTCCGGCTCCATGGTCGGCGCCGAGGGCATCACTGGGAAAGTCCTCTCTAGAGTATTGTCGTGGTTCGGTGCGCTTGCCTGCGGCTGGGATAACTCGAGTGGAGGCGCCGATGGCTGAGCAGCGGCTGGGGCAGCCGGAACCGGTGCCGCGGCTGGCGTCCGAGCGGGCGCCGGCGCAGGCGCCGATGGCGCTGGCGGCGCCGACGCCGGTGCCGATGGAGCGGACGGGGAAGCCACTGCGGCGGAGGCAGGCGCGTCTGGCTGACTGGGCACACGCTCAGGCTCGCGTGGCGCTGCCGGCTGCTCGCGAGCTGGCGCCGGTGCACCGTACGAGGAGCCGCTCACCTGCGCGTCGAGCAGCTGGTCGTACATGCGCACCGCGCTTGTGAGCTTCTCGTGCATCTCGACAAGGTTGCGCAGCCGGCGGCTGCCCTCGTCCAAGTTCCGTGCCACCTTGAACCGGGAGCCCGATGCCTTTTCAAACATGTTTTGCACAGGACGCGGCACGCCGTCGGTAGCCAGCTGCCGCTTCCACGCCGCATCCGGCTGGGACACGGTCTGCGCAAAGGTGAGCACGTGGTCCACGTCGCGCGGCTCCAGCTCCAGGGATGGGCGCACTGCGGCCCTCGGCCGTGGGGGCGCTGGCTGGCTCGGCCCTGCCGCGGGCGGCGCAGCCGCTTCTCGCGACGGGCCCATATCCCGCAGGCTGGCTGCGATCGCCGCTGCAAGCTCGGTATCTTCTGTGTCGGTGCCCTCGACCTGCCGCCCCTGCATGTGGGACGCGGTCTGCGGCTCGCCGGCGCTGGCAGCGGCCGGGCCCGCCTTGGAGCGCTCGGCCTCCTGGAGCGAGAGGCGAATCGCATGCTCCAGATCCTGGTCCTCCTTGGACGCACGCACGCGCGCGGCCGCCTCGCGCTCTTTTGCGTTCGGCTTCTGCGGCGGCGGCGGCGGCGGCTCCGTCGCCGGCTTGGACGCCACACGCACGGGGCCCTTCCGGGCAAAGCACCCTTCACAGACACGCACGTCCTGCCCAATGCCGAACCAGGGGAGCGACATGGTCTTGCCCGTGCACTGGTAGCAGAACACGCGTCCGCAGTTGCGGCAGTGGTGCTTGCGGATAAAGGTGCCGAACTCGGTCCGGCACCGGGTGCACACCGCGCCGTCGGTCCACTCGGGCGCGGTGAGCGTCTCTGCCATGGCACGTGCCGCAGCGACCGCCGTCGGGTCCGGCGGCGGAAACTTTTCGCCCTTCTGCTCGAGCCGCTGGCATACCTGCAGGATGTACTCCATCTCGGGCTTGGCCTCGGCGAGGCAGCGCCAGTCCTGCAGGCAGCGGAGCAGCTTGGCGCGTACATCGACATTGGAGCCCTGGACCATGCCCTCGAGCGCATCCATGAACTCGGGGGACGCCACCTCGGCGAGGAAGTGGTCGCCGCCATTCTTGATGCACAGATCCGTGAGCCCAAGCGCCAGGAGCTTGACATTCGGGTTCGGATGCGCCAGGCGGCGCTTGAGCACGAGCATGGCCTCGTGTGGCGGCACGGCGCGCGAGCGCACCTGGTCGCCCACGTCCAGATTCAACGCAATGTCCTCGCTGCCAGCCGGGAGCAGCGCCGAGGTGGCGCGCTCCACGAGGTCGGCAAACGCGGCACTCCCACGCGACGACCACACCATGGCGCTACGCCACCAAGCGGTCGTGCGCGGCGGGGGCGGCGCGCCTGCATCACGTGACATGACGTGGCGCGCGGCAGGCCTACTGGGGCTGGTTTGTGTTTGATTGGGCACTTTGCCCGAGGGGCCGCGTGTAAAAAAGGAAAGGGGGCGGTGGCGGGCGGGTTGCCGACGGTGAAGGGCACGCGTGGCGTGGTGGGGCTTTTTCTCCTGACGACGACGAGGACGGCGCGGAGACGAGCACAACCCTCCATTGTGTACGGATTCGCACGCCCCGGAAGCCAGAGTGTATCCGGTCAATAGTCGTCGGCCACGCCCTGTCCCTTTTCGCTCGGAGTGACCGTTGTTCGCCGCCTCGCAAGACAGCGCCACTTGGTTGGGAGCGATGAACAGTCACCGGTTTGCGCCGTCGATTGCGCCGCATCGTTCGGTGCGCGAGGTCCAGTTTGGCATCCTGAGCCCTGAGGAGATTGTGGGTGTGGCTTGATGTGTTTGAGTACCATACTGAGCAGTCATCTAGCGAGCGTTTTCTGTGTGCAAAGTCGAGTACCCCGAGGTGAAGGATGATGCTACAGGGAAGTACAAGGTCGGCGGTCTTTCGGACCCCCGCCTTGGCACGATTGACCGGAACTACAAGTGCCAGACGTGCGGTGAGGGCATGGCCGAGTGCCCCGGCCACTTTGGCCACATTGACCTGGCCCGGCCCGTGTTCCACGTGGGCTTCTTGAACAAGGTCAAGAAGCTGCTCGAGTGCGTCTGTGTGCACTGTGGCAAGCTGAAGGCCGATCCGGTACGTGGGCGCTGCCGCCCGCGCATGCGCTAACCAGGCCAGGTCACCGACCCGGTGTTCAAGGGCGTGCTTCAGACCACCCGTGCGAGCCGGAAGCGCCGCTTCCAGCGGGTGTGGGAGCACTGCTCCAAAATCAGCGTGTGTGAGGCTGATGAGGGGAAGGAGGAGGATGAGCTGGGCGAGCCCGCAGAGACCAAGGTCGGTCATGGAGGCTGCGGGCGGTTCCAGCCGGCGATCCGCAAGGAGGCGCTCAAGCTCTTCACCGTGTGGCGCCAAGGCAAGGAGGAGGACGAGGAGTCGGGCGCGGCGCGCATGGCACAGTCCGAGAAGCGCCCGCTCTCGGCCGCCGAGGTGCACACGATCCTGAAGAAGGTGTCGCCCGAGGACGTGGCCACCCTGGGCCTCTCGGAGGAGTTTGCGCAGCCCGACTGGATGGTGCTTACCGTGCTGCCCGTGCCGCCGCCGCAGGTGCGCCCGGGTGTGACCGAGTTTGGCAGCAGCATGGGCCAGGACGACCTCACCTACAAGCTGGCCGACATCATCCGCGCCAGTGCGAACCTCACCCGGATGGAGCAGGAGGGTGCGCCGTCGCACATCCTCAACGACTTTGCGGACCTGCTGCAGTACCATGTGGCGACGTACATGGACAACGACATTGCAGGCCTGCCGCAGTCGCTGCAGTCGTCTGGCCGCCCGGTCAAGGCGATCCGCGCACGCCTCAAGGGCAAGGAGGGCCGCCTGCGTGGCAACCTGATGGGCAAGCGTGTGGACTTCTCGGCACGTACCGTGATTACGGGCGACCCGAACCTGGAGCTCGACCAGGTCGGCGTGCCGCGCAGTATTGCTCGCAACCTCACATACCCCGAGCGGGTGACGCCGTTTAACCGAGCGTACCTGTCTGAACTGGTCCGCAATGGGCCGACCGAATACCCCGGCGCTCGCTATGTGATCCGTGACACGGGCGAGCGCATTGATCTCAAGTACAACCGGCGCGGCGAGATCGCTCTGCAGGCCGGCTGGATCGTGGAGCGCCATCTGCGCGACGGCGACTATGTGCTCTTCAACCGGCAGCCGAGTCTGCACAAGATGAGCATGATGGTGCACCGGGTGAAGCTGATGGACTACTCCACCTTCCGGCTCAACCTCAGTGTGACGCCGCCGTATAACGCCGACTTTGACGGTGATGAGATGAACCTGCATGTCCCGCAGAGCGAGGAAGCACGTGCCGAGCTGTCCCAGATCGCCTGGGTGCCGCGGCAGATCGTGTCGCCGCAGGCGAACAAGCCCGTGATGGGCATCGTCCAGGACACACTGTGCGGGATCCGCAAGTTCAGCCTGCGTGATTGCCTGCTGGACTTTGAGCAGGTGCAGAACATCCTGCTCTGGGTGCCGGACTGGGACGGCATCATGCCACAGCCGTGCATCCTCAAGCCCAAGGCGTACTGGTCGGGCAAGCAGATCCTGTCCATGTGCATCCCCAAGGGGATCAACGTGTTCCAGGGCGATGCCAAGGCGGCCAAGAATGTGTTTGTGAAGGACGACGGCGTGCATATTGAGAACGGTGAGATCATGTACGGCACGATCAACAAAAAGGTCGTCGGCTCTACGGCAGGTGGTCTGATCCACATCATCTTCCGCGAGCGCGGCCCGGTGGTGTGTCGGGACTTCTTCAGCGGCGTGCAGCGGGTGGTCAACTTCTGGCTGCTGCACAACGGCTTTTCCATCGGCATCGGTGATACGGTGGCGGACAAGGCCACCACGGCCAACATCAACGCCACCATCGCCAAGGCCAAGGCGGATGTGATGCGGCTGATCCAGTACGCACGCCACGACTGGCTCAAGGCGGACGCGGGTATGACCCTGCGTGAGTCGTTCGAGGCCAACGTGAACCGAATCCTGAACAAGGCGCGCGACGATGTCGGGTCCCACGCGGAGCAGAACCTGCCTGACTACAACAACGTGAAGCAGATGGTGGTGGCCGGGTCCAAGGGCTCGTTCATCAACATCTCGCAGATGTCTGCGTGTGTCGGGCAGCAGTCGGTCGAGGGTAAGCGCATTCCGTTCGGCTTCCGCCACCGCACCCTGCCGCACTTCACCAAGGACGACTTTACGCCCGAGAGCCGTGGGTTCGTGGAGAACTCGTACCTGCGTGGCCTCACCGCGCACGAGTTCTTCTTCCACGCCATGGCCGGGCGCGAGGGTCTGATCGACACCGCGGTGAAGACGGCCGAGACGGGCTACATCCAGCGCCGCCTGGTCAAGGCGCTGGAGGACGTGACGATCTGCTACGACGGTACGGTGCGCAACTCGATGAACAATGTGATCGAGTTTGCCTACGGCGAGGACGGCATCGACGGCGCCATGGTGGAGCGGCAGAAGCTCATCACGCACGGGCTGAGCGACGCCGAGTTCCGCCGGCGGTTCCGCGTGGACCTGAGCGAGGGCGGCTTCCGGAAGGGCACGCTGCGTGCCGGGCTGGGCGACTGGTCGCCGGAGCTGGAGCAGCTGCTGGACGAGGAGTTTGCGCAGCTGGAGAGCGACCGGCAGCTGCTGCGCAACGAGATCTTCCAGACGGACATGGTGGACACGTATCTGCCGCTGAACATCTCGCGTCTGGTGCTCAACGCGCAGCAGATCTTCCACATCGACCCGCGGAAGCCGAGCGACCTGTCGCCCTTCGAGATCGTGGACGGCCTGCGCCGCACGCTGGACAAGCTCACGGTGGTGCGTGGGAACGATCCGATCAGCCGTGCGATGCAGGAGAACGCCACGCTGCTGTTCAAGATCCACGTGCGCTCGTACCTCTGCAGCAAGCAGACGATCGAGGTGCACCACATCACCCGCGAGGCGTGGGAGTGGATCCTGGGCGAGATCGAGGGCCAGTTCGCCCGCAGTGTGGCGCAGCCGGGCGAGATGTGCGGCACGCTCGCGGCGCAGAGCATCGGCGAGCCGGCGACGCAGATGACGCTCAACACGTTCCACTATGCGGGTGTGTCGAGCAAGAACGTGACGCTCGGTGTGCCGCGTCTCAAGGAGATCATCAACTGTGCGGAGAACATCAAGACGCCGTCGGTGACCGTGTACCTGCACTCCAAGTACAGCGCCTCGCAGGAGTCTGCCAAGGAGATCCAGACGGCTCTGGCGTACACGACGCTCCAGACGGTCACCTCGGCGTTCGAGGTGTTCTACGACCCCGACCCGAGCTCCACGGTGATCCCCGAGGACCGCGAGTTCGTGGAGGCCTTCTTCGCCATCCCCGACGAGGAGGTGGAGGCGAGCCTGGAGCGGCAGTCGCCCTGGCTGCTGCGCCTGGTGCTGGACCGTGCCGCGATGCTCGACAAGGACCTGACCATGGCCGAGGTGGCGTCCAAGATCAGCGCCATGTTTGGCAAGGACATCTTTGTGATGCACTCGGAGGACAACGCCGAGGAGCTCGTGCTGCGCATCCGCATCGTGGACAACGACCCCGACAAGGAGGTGCAGGGCGAGGAGGACGTGTTCCTCAAGACCCTCGCGCAGCAGATGCTCACCGACATTGCGCTCAAGGGCGTGCCGGGCATCAGCAAGGTGTTCATCGTCAAGCAGGACAAGGCCACGCGCCGCGTGGACCCGGTCACGGGCGAGTGGAACTCGGTCAAGGAGTACGTGCTCGAGACCGACGGGACCAACCTGCGCGACGTGCTGGCCATCGACGGTGTGGACGTCTCCCGCACGCTCTCGAACAACTGCGTCGAGGTTTTCCGCGTGTTTGGTATCGAGGCCGCACGCGCCTCGCTGCTCAAGGAGGTGCGCAATGTGATTGAGTTCGACGGCTCCTACGTCAACTACCGCCACCTCGCCCTGCTGGTGGACATCATGACCAGCCAGGGCACGCTGATGGCCATCACCCGGCACGGCATCAACCGCACCAACCAGGGTGCGCTGATGCGCTGCACCTTTGAGGAGACGGTCGAGATCCTCATGGAGGCGGCCGCAATGGGCGACGTGGACGACTGCAAGGGTGTGGCGCAGAACGTGGTGCTTGGCCAGATGGCGCCGATGGGCACCGGCACCTTTGACCTGAACCTGGACATGGACATGCTCAAGGACGTGGTGGCGAACCACAACCTGCTGCAGTCCAAGTTCGGCATGGCCGCGGACGACGCCGGCGGGCGCACGCCGGGCGGCATGACGCCCTACGACTCCAGCTCGCCCTCGGTGGACGACGACTTCCGCGTGCAGCAGCAGGCCATGTTCTCGCCCCTGGTCCAGGTCGGCGGCGACGAGGGTGGGTACAGCGACTACCTCAGCGCGGGCCAGAGTCCCATGCGCACGCCGCTTGCGGCGCAGAGCCCGGCGTACGGCTACGCGCCCACCTCGCCGGGCTACGTGCCCACGAGCCCGGCGTACAACGCCACGAGCCCCGCGGCGGGCATGTCTCCGTGGGTGGGCAATGGCGCCACCTCTCCGGCGTACAGCCCGACGTCGCCGCGCATCTTTGGTGCCACCTCGCCGGCCTACAGCCCGACGAGCCCGAGCTACTCGCCGTCCAGCCCCATGGTCGGCCAGGCGCGCAGCTCGTACACCACGCGCATGTCGCCCGCCTCTCCGGCCTACTCGCCCACGTCTCCGGCCTACTCGCCGACCTCGCCGGCCGGGCCCAAGGCGGCGCGCGCGCCCAAGTACTCGCCGACGTCTCCGCAGTATTCGCCGACGTCCCCGCAGTACTCGCCGACGTCCCCGCAATACTCGCCGACGTCTCCGCAGTACTCGCCGACGTCCCCGCAGTACTCGCCGACGTCCCCGCAGTACTCGCCGACCTCTCCCCAGTACTCGCCGACTTCACCGCAGTACTCGCCGACGTCCCCGCAGTACTCGCCGACCTCGCCGCAGTACTCGCCGACGTCCCCGCAGTACTCGCCGACCTCGCCGCAGTACTCGCCGACGTCCCCGCAGTACTCGCCGACCTCCCCGCAGTACTCTCCCACATCCCCCCAGTACTCGCCCACCTCGCCGCAGGCCGGGGCACAAAACCGCGGTGGTGCGGCCTCTCCGCGCCGCAGCCGCATGTCGAGCAAGCCTACATGGCAGCGCTAGCCGTGTTCGAGCATCTTCTTAGACCACCTCGACTCGTAAAAGTAGAAAAAAATAGACGCGTCACGAGATGTGGAGGCTCCGCGTCCGCCAACCATGGCCCATGTTTGCCGCGCAGCTCTCGGACGTGGCCCAGCTCGCGGCGCGGGACAAGGCGCTTCTCCGCCGAGGTACGTTGCGCTCCGGCGCGCGCCGCTGACCCACAGCGGGGCTCTTTACCAGCGAGCAGCTGCTCGCTGAGGATCCCACCGCACTCGCGACGCAGCTCCATGTACCTGAGCCGCACCTCGGCGCGATCCGCGCCGCCGTGCAGCGGGCGCATGCGCCGCGCACACAGAGCGTCTGGGACATGCTCCAGGACGCAGGCGGGTCGGGCGCGGGCGAGGCGGTGCCCGGCACGCCGCGGCAGGACGACGCGCAGCGCTGCGCGTCGCCGGTGGCGCTCGGCCCGCCGCCGGACGTGCGCTCGGCGCCGGACCCGCTCACGTCCGGCGACCCGCAGATTGACGCGGCGCTCGGCGGCGGCTTCTACCGGGGTATGGTCTCGGAGCTGCTCGGCGAGAGCTCCTGCGGCAAGACGCAGCTTGTCATGTACACGGCGGTGTGCACGGCGCTCGGGCTCGGCACGCCCGACTGCGTGCTGAGCGGCGGAGCGGGCCGCAGTGTGGCAATCATCAGCACGAGCGGGCAGAGTGCCGTGCGCCGGATGGTGGACCGCATGGTGCAGATGACCCGCGCGCTGGCCGGCGGTGCGGCGGACACGGCCGTCTCGGCCATGCTGCACAACGTGTTCCTCACCAGCGCGCTCACCTACGAGGCGGCGGAGCACGTGCTGTGCTACACGCTGCCGGGCCTCCTGACGCACCGGGACGTGGCCCTCGTCGTGCTGGACAGCGTGCCGCCGCTGTTCCAGGAGGACTCGCTGCCGGCGCCGGCGCCGGCGCCCGCCGCGCCCGCCCACACGGTGCGGGCGGCGCGCCTGCTTGCGCTCGGCGACTGGCTCAAGCGGCTCGCCGCGGGGCGGCCCGGAACCAGTGCGCAGCGGCGCGCCGTCGTGGTGGTCAACCACGTGAGCGACGCGTTCGCGCCAGAAAAGACGCTCGTCCGCGACGCACTGGCCCAGGGACACGGCCCGGCTGCGGAGCACACGTTGCCGCTCGCGTACCAGCCGCAGGCGGCGCACTTTTCGGGGCTCTTTGCATGCGTCACCGGCGCCGCCCCTGGCGCCGGTGTCGTGCGGCTCGAGAGCGACCTAAAGACGGCGCAGCTCGGGCTGGTCTGGGCGAACTGCCTCAACGCGCGCTTCCTCGTGAGCAACGCGCGGCGCACCGCGGGCGGGCAGGTGCGCCGGCTCCGCGCGGTGTTCACCCCGATGGGCCCGGACAGGAGCGAGGCGCTCTATACCATCACCGCGGGCGGGATTGCCGCCGTGCCGTAGGAATATATGGCTTCAGGGGCTATAATATGTCACACTTCTAGTTCGACTTGCCGGCGGCCTTGTTGGCCTCGGCGGCGGACTGAGCGGACCCAGCCGGGCCACCAGCCTGGTCGCGGTTGATGCTGAGCACGGTCATGGCATACCGAGACACAAGGTCTGTAAGCATGAGGTAGCCCTGGCGCACAGCGGGCGGGCAGGAAGGCTTTTGCGTGAGGCTGTCGAGCTCGCCGCGCACATGCTGGAAGGCCGCGCGGGTAAAGCTGCTCATGTAGAAGCGCAGGCGCAGGAAGTGCGCAAAGAGCAGCGGCGCAATGAGCGAGTTGCGCAGCAAGAGCGCACCCACGAGCACACGCGCGAAAATGGCCAGCTCCGTGTAGGCGACGAAGCGCATCGCGCGGTCGTAGTTGTCCTTCACCCAGCTCTGGATCATCTTGGACGCAGAGCCGCCCGCGGGCTGCATGGTGCCGTCCGGGTTGCGCGAGCCGGGCATCACCGCGGGCAGGATGGTGGTGCGCGTGAAGGTGAGCAGGTGGAAGAGCGAGAACGTCACAAACGGAACGAGCGTGATCGCGATCGGCTTCACATAGCACCAGTACATGGCGATCACGAGGTACTGCACGTTCTCGTCCATCAGCGCACGCTGCACATACGCGCGATCGGTGCGCGGCACCTGCGTCGGTCAGCAACCCCCGCGTGCCGCGGCTGCGCTACGCACCCCAAAGCTCTTGTAGATCACCACGCCATAGCTGACGATGGCGCCAAGATACGCCAGCCGGTACCACAGATCGTACCCCTGCCAGGAGAACGTGACGGCGGCGAGCAGGTAGCGTGCGCCGGCGAAGAAGGTGAGGAAGTGGCCAAAGGCCCAAATCAGATGCGGCGCGCTAGCCTTGAGCTGCCGGTGAGCGGCGTGCGCCGTGCTGTCCCAACGTACCATGCTGGTCCTGGTCAGCCTCTGCGTCCGCGGCGAGCGCCAGCTGGATTCTCCGCCCGTCCGCCGCGGGGTTAGTCAGCCGGGAACTCGGCCGAGCGGTAAAACGACTGGATCGTCGACGACGCGGAGCGAGAGTCAAGCACGCTGGCTGTGGGGTAGTCTGTGAAGCGCTCATGGCCCTGCCGCGCTCGTATGCCGACATCCGCGCGCGTGTGGTCGACCGTGGGTTCTGGAGCACGGTGCACGCGCGCCTGGCGGCGCGCTCGCGCGTGACAAACCTGGGCGTGCTCCTCCTTGCCTTGGCGCTCGTTCTCTCGCTGCTGTTCAACCTCCACGGCGGCGCGCCGCCGCGCGTGCTGCGCATGCCGCCGCCGCAGTGCCCCGTCACGGAGCACACGTACGACGTGAATATGCGCCTTGCGATGCCGGCCCTGCCGCCGCACGACACCGCGCTTTCGCACCTCGTGCTCGTCGCCGGGCACGCTATCTGGAGTACGTCCATCCCGCGCGCCGCCGCACGCCGCTGACCAGACCAGAGGGTGGAGACGCGTCGCAGAGCATGCGCGACGAGAGCTGGTTCCTCGAGCCGTACCAGCGCGGCGGCAGCGTGCAGACCTTCACCAAGCACATCCAGAAGGGCGTCCAGCTCGCGGCGCAAGACAACTCGTCCCTGCTCGTGTTCAGCGGCGGGCAGACCCGGGACAATGCGTGGATGACCGAGGCCGAGTCGTACTACCACCTCGCGCAAGGCCTCGGGCTCGAGCTGCCCTACTTCCGCTCGGCCAACAGCAACGAGGCGAACAAGGAAGCGTTCGGCCCGCTGGACGGCACCGGCGCGGACGCCGCGGCAGCCGCCCCGAGCTCGGACAGCAGCAAGCCTGCGCTGCGGATGACCACGGAGAACTTTGCCCTGGACAGCTTCCAGAACCTGCTGTTTGGCATCGCGCGCTTCCGCGAGTTCACCGGTGAATACCCTCAAAAGATCACAGTCGTGGGCTACGGCGTGAAGAAGCCACGCTTCGAGAACCTGCACGCGCGTGCGCTGCGCTGGCCCGTGAGCAGCACCATGCGCGACGGCTCGCGCCGCTTCAACTACATCGGTATCGACGACCCCGGCAACATCACCGGCGAGCAGCTCGGCGAGAAGAGCAAGGCCTACCAGCTGTTCGAGTACGACATGTACGGCTGCCACGGCCGCCTCCTCGAGAAGCGCCGCTCCCGGAACATGAACCGGCGCATCCCGCCCTACTCGAGCTCCGCACGCGAGATCGCCGCGCTGCTCGACTGGTGCCCGGCGGACCGCTCCGCGCTGCAGGGCCTCTTCCGCGGCTGGCTGCCGTGGGACCCCCGGGTGCAGGGCTCCGGCATCGGCCGCGGCGCCCAGGCACAGTTCGACGCCAACGGCGGCCGCTTTATTCAGAACGACGTGCTCCCGGACGGCAAGCGCATCGTCTACTGAGCGGCGCGCCGCGGCCCTGTGGCCCGCCAGACGCCCGCCAGCAGCGCCAGGTGCGCCCCACAAAGCAGGAGCGACGAGCCTGGCGTGGAGGGAAACACATTCCAGGCGCCCTCGATGCCCACGAGCACCAACCCCCTGCCCGTCAGTCTTGTCGCATGCCCGTACACACGTACCCGGGCGCGCCAAACGCCGTCCAGCAAAGCAGCGGAAGCTGCTGCGCATACCAACTGTAGAACTGGTAGTGTAGTGAACGCGCAAAGGTCATACCAATCAGGTTGCTCGTGGCCAGCGTAAGCACCGTTGCTGCCGTTAGCCCCGCCGCCGCTCGCTTGCTTACCTTGTGCGCTCGTCCCGCCGTCGCCGCACCGCCAGCGCTGCACGACCCATGCAGGCCCCTGCCGCCCGATCGCCGTCCAGCGCCAGAGCCCGAACAAGGCGAGCACGCCAGCGTGCAGGGCCAGCAGCGCCCGGGACGTCGCCGGGCTGAGAAACGCCTTCTCCCCAAGGAAGCGCCAGTTGACCGTCCAGCGGAAGAGAAACGCGCGGGAGAAGTCAAATGCGCCGCGCCAGTACGCGCCGGCGTCGTGCACGAGGAACGGCAGCCCGATTACCAGCTGCACGGCAGCCACGACGCCCAGCAGTGCCATGCTGCGCACCCCGCCGAGCGCGCGGAACAGTACGACACACAGCCCAGGCAGGTACAGCAGCGCGTTCATCTTGACGCCGAGCGCCAGGCCGTACAGTGCGCTGGCGCCGAGCCAGCGCCGCCGGCACAGTGCATACATGCTGCCGTACAGGAACAGCATGCAGACGGGGTCGTTGAACATGCGCAGCACGTAGATCGAGTGCAGCCGCTTCGACAGCGCGAGCAGCGGGATGAGGGGCGGCGGCGCACGCGCCTCTCGGTACAGCCGCGCAACGAGCGCCAGCGTCACCAGATACACCGCGGCGAAAAACAGCTGTGCGCCGCGCAGATCCGCGCCCAGCGCGCGCAGCAGCGCGTACACGTACAGGTGCAGCGCGGGGTACACGCACGGTCCCGTGCCATCCACGGGGTCGATCCTCGTATAGTTGCGCTCCCCCTCGAGAAAGAGTCGCGCCTGCCCCATGTATGTCTTGTAGTCGATCTCGGTGTAGGGGACGCGCCAGATGATGAGCCCCGTCAGCACCGCGTCGGCCAGCAGGGTGAGCGCCGTAATGGGCGCGTACGCGCGCGGAGACAGCACGGCGTGCCAGGTGCGCCTCGCCGCGTCCCACACCGGTGAGCTGCTGCTCCTGGACGCCATGGCCAAGAGCGAGACGCCCGATCGCGCCCGATGCGCGGCGCCCTCCACCCCAGCGCACGACGCGACTGACTCAGAGCGGCCATGTTTGGCTCGGTGCCTGGGCAGTCACGGTATGTTCTCTATGCTTGACCACACCGCTAACAGCAGGTTCGCATCGCCGTGGGACCAGCACGTGTTCTCCGCACCGCTGCAGATGCCCAAGGAGCCGCTCGTCGACGCACGGCTAGGTGGCGTCGATGCGGCGCTCGACGCGAGCGCGCTAGCCTCGAGCGTCTCGTCGCAGAGTGGCGACAGCCCCGACCTGCGCATGGCGCTCGCGCCCGAGGAGGATGCCTCGGGCAATGTCGAGTACAAGCTGCAGATCCTGCCGCCCACGCCCGACCGGTTTGACCGGCTCGTGACGCAGCTCAACTGGCGGCTCATGGAGGGCGCCGGCACCTCGGTCTACGAGATCGGCGTGATGGACGACGGCTCGCTGGCGGGCATCTCGCAGGACGATATGCGCCGCAGCCTTGCGCACCTGTGTGCGATGGCGCAGTCGCTCGGCGCCACGGCGGAGCTCACCCGGCTGGTCAGCGTGGCCGGCACAAGCGCACGAGCTGTCGAGGACCAGAGCGAGGCGCAGGCCCTCCTGCTCCTGCACGAGGGCCTCCCCGAGGCGGACGCGGTGGGTGTGCGCGTGGACCGGGGCGCACTCCGCGTGCACCTCGTGCCCGAGTTCGCCGCGGGCTCCCCGGCGGGCACGCTGCCCGTCGACATCCCCCGGGAGCGCCGGGCGAACCGGCCCCGGCGGGCCACACGGCGGCTACGACGGCTCGCGCGGTTCGAGGAGGCGATCCGCACGGGCCGTGGCTGGCACGCCGACGAGCATGCGGCGCAGGGCGACATCCTGTCCGGCCTCGAGATGCCGCTGGATATGGCTGCCTCAACTACAGTGGCCGCGTCCCCCGGCGGCACGGCCGAGACGGTCGTGGCCGACACGACCGTGCCGGTACCGATGGACGACGTACCGAGGTGCGAGCCCGCACCAGACGGGCTACGGCTCCTCGCCGAGGTGGTGATCCGCCTCGACGAGGACCTCTTTGTAGACTTCTCCTTCAGCTAAACCGCCGCGTAGCGCTGGAGCGCCTGGCCGCTTACGTCAGCAGGCGCCGTCCGGGCCGCGACGACCAATATCACTCCGTCATGGCCAAAGACAAGCTAGCGCCAGCCGCGCCCGTCTCGGGAAAAGCTGGGCCACAACGGTACGTTGACTGCAATCCGCACTGCCGCTGACACACAGGTCGACCAAGGGCTTTGGGAAGCACAAGATCCTGCCCGAGGGGCCCGCGCACGACGGCAAGGACGGCAGCGACGAAGCGCACCTGCCGAACCTACACTGGGCCGCCGAGGACGAGGGCGATGAAGACGCCGCGTCGGAGGCCACCGCGCGCCTGTCGCACATCCCCGAGGGGAGCATGCGCCGCGATGCGCAGCGTCTCACCCGCAAGGCCCGTGCGCGCCTGCCCCGGGTGACGGCGTACAGCACCGCGACCTCGTACCGGATGGCGGAGCTCACCCGCTGGCTCCACGCGCGTCGCGAGTCGCACAAGACCAACGTGCAGCGCTTCGACGAGTGCCTCTACACGACGTACACATACGAGCTGGTGGACGAGGCGCGTGGCCTGCGCCCGGCGCGCTCGCCACACGCGTCTGAGGAGCAGGGCTCGGCGCCCACGGGCGACCTGCTGGGCGTGCCGGAGCTCGCGGACGGCGAGATGCCCTCGCCGGCGCTCGAGACCATCACCGAGGAGGGCGAAGCCGGGCGGCACGCCCCGCCGTCGCCCGCGCGCAGCGGACGGAAGCCGCCGCAGTACGTGCCGGAGCTGTTCATCATGGAGTACGGCACCATTGTGGTGTGGGGCATGTCGCTCGCCGAGGAGAAGCGCCTGCTGCGCGAGCTGCGCAAGTTCGAGGTGGAGCGGCTCGCGCCCGAGGATGTGGAGAGCGAGGACCTCAACTGGTACCTGGCGGACTACAGCCGCATCTACAACGACGTCATCACCCTGCGCCGCGGCTCGAGCTACCTGACCAAGCTCTCGCTCTCCCACGCGCTCGCCCAGTCGACCAAGATCAGTCTGTTCGAGAGTGTGATCGAGGCCACCATCGACACCACCAAGAATATACCCGCGAGCATCGCCGAGAGCGGCAAGATTGGCATGCCGCCTGCTGACATTATGAGGAACATTGGCCACCTGTTCATCCTGCGCATGAACATCCACCTCGTGGGGTCCATCGTGGATGCGCCCGAGATCTTTTGGGCGCAGCCAGACCTGGAGCCGCTGTACTCGGCCGCACGCAGCTACCTCGAGATCCCCCAGCGGGTCGACCTGCTCAACACCCGGGTCGAGGTGCTCCAGGACATGCTCCAGCTGCTCAAGGAACAGGTCACCTCGAGCCACTCTGAGTGGCTCGAAATCATTGTCATCATCCTGATTGGTCTTGAGTACGTGTTCCACCGCTGCCAGGCACCGCTGACACGTGCAGAATTATCCTCGGCGTCATGACGAGTATGTGCGCCCAAAAAAAGCAAGCACGGCTAACCCTGCAGTGATTGTCGACCTGTATTTTGCGTGATAGTGCAGAAAGATTACGTACATGTTCCCCACACGCTTATCATAAAATGCCCTGCGAGCACGACAGCCCTGAGCCTAGCACTCATGGACGCTGAGAAGGGCGAGATCGATGCGCATGACCTGGCCAAAGCCGAGGTGGACGTGGGCGTCTACGGGGAGGGCGACGTGGTCGCGAAAGCTGAGGAGAAGCGCCTCGTCCGCAAGCTGGATCTGATCATCATGCCGCTGGTCTCCAGTGTGGTCATGTGTACGCCATCAGCTGTGCGGCAACGCTGACCTGCAGTCCAGTTCATCGACAAGTCGAGCCTAAATGCGGCCGGCAACCTGCTCGGCCTCACGCAGGAGCTCATGAAGCAGAACGAGGGCGCGAACCTGTTCTCCTGGCTCGGTTCCGCCTTCTTCTTTGGCTATCTGGTCGGCGCCGTGTGCCACGGCATCGGCTTCCAGTACGTGCCACTCGCACCCTACCTCTCGGTCAATTGCATTGCCTGGGGTGTGATCCTCGCGTGCCATGCGGCCTGCTCCACGTTTGCGCAGCTCTGTGCCCTGCGTGTTCTGCTTGGCATCTTTGAGGCATGCATCCATCCGGGCTTTATCTTGCTCATGGGGCGCTTCTACATGGAGAAGGAGCAGGCCACTCGCATCTCGACGTGGTACTCGATGAACGGCTGGGGCACGATCCTCAGCCAGGTGATCGCCTACGGGTTCGTGAAGCATCCCCCCAAGCGGTTCGCCGCGTGGAAGGAGCCGTTCCTGGTATTCGGTGTCATTACGGTGTTCTTTGGCCTGCTGTGCCTGTTCCTGCTGCCCTCGTCGCCAGAGCATACCCGGTTCCTCTCTAAGCGGCAGCGGGCCTTGGCCGTGCACCGCGTCGCGTCCAACAAGACAGGCCTGCACGACGGCAAATTCCGCAAGCACCACCTTATCGAGGCGCTGCTCGACATCCGGCTCTACTTCTTCTTCCTCGCGTACTTTTGCGCAAACGTGTCCAACGGCGGGATCCTCAACTTCTCGAGCGCCATCATCAAGAGCTTCAACTTTGACACCCCCAAGGTGGCCCTGCTCGGTATGGCGCAGGGCGCCTCGCAGATCGTGCTGATGAACCTCGGTGCACTGCTCTTCTACCTGAGCCACAACCGGACCCTGGTGAGCGTGCTCGGCTACCTGATCTCGGCGGTCGGCTCCATTATGATGATCGCCGTGCCGGCCAACAAGCACAGCGCGCGCATGGCGGGCTTCTGCCTCACGCTCGCCTATACGACGAGCGGCGCAATGCTCTACAGCTGGGTCGGCAACTCGGTCTCGGGGCACACAAAGCGGATCGTGTTCAACAGCGTGGTGCAGCTGTCCTACGGCGCTGGAAATGTACGTCGCGCGGCAGAGAGCCTGGCTAACAGCAGATCGTGGGACCCCAGACCTACCGGGACAAGGACGCCCCCGGCTACGTGCCGGCCAAGGCCACCATGCTCGGCATGTTTGCCGGCGCACTCGCCTTCACGCTGTGCATTTCCATGATCCACCTGCTCTGGAACCGGGACCGCACCGCGGCCCGCGGAAAGGAGGACGCGAACCTGTCCGACCTGTCCGACAAGCAGCGACCCAACTTCAGGTACCCTTATTAACGCAACAGGGAGCAACCGTACAATGGCCCTGGATAATTGAATTGCGGTTGTTGAACGCGCACGTTTCGTTGGGGGACCGGTGGATAAATGAAAGGAATTACGTTCATTATGCTCAGGCATTACTGGGAGACCTGCTCATTCGTTCCGGCCTGCGAGTCCTTCTCAACCTGTTGGGTGGCCTGCTGCGCCTGCTCGCCGCTCGGGCGCTCAGCAGGCTGCTCCTCGTCTTTGCCGGCGCCCATTTCGCCGCCACCCTTCTTGTTACGACGGTCGGCGGCCAGAGTCTGGGCAAACTTGGAGCGAGCACGAATCTCGGCGCCTTTCCAGTAGAAGAGATACACGGGAATCGTCACCAGAATAGCAAGGCAGCCGAGCAGCGTACTCGCCCACTCCAGATGCAGTGTGCCAATGTTTTCGTACATGGGCGACGAGTACATGGCAGAGATACCGGCGAGGAAGTCACGGGCAAGCGCATTGCCACCCGTCGCCGACGCCGAGTACACACCATACGCGGCCACCATGTAGTCGATCGTAGCCATGTAGATCGCATAGTTGGCAATCGCAATCAGCACCGAGAAGAGCATCGGCGCAATCCACGAGCCCTTATGGGCCATGCCGCGCTGCGGACCCAGCGACGTCCACGCGAAGCCAAACAGACCAATCGCCTCCAGCGGCGCGGTGAACAGCAGCCACCAGAGCCGCACCTCGGGCAGCAGCAGGTCCGGCTCGCGCGCACGGATCCGGCGCTGGCTGCGGATCGTCGGGAAGAAGGAGAAGAAGCCGATAATGTAGCCAATGTTGATCGGGATGAATGCAAGACCGGTCTGCAGCGTGTTGAAGCCCCACTGCGAGTACACAAACTCAAACGAGTTGGTGAACACAAAGATCAGCGCGTCCGAGAAACCACTCAGCAGCGACAGACACAGCACAATCGGCTCACGCACGAACATCTCGAACGGACGCAGCCAGACCATGAGAATCTCCTTCGGGTCGAAGCGTTTCTCCTTCAGCTCGTGCGGGCCATAGATGTTGCTATCACCGCGCTTGCGCCGACGGCGCGCCTCACGGTCGAGCAGAACCAGCGGGCACGTCTCTGGCACCAGCACAAAGTGCAGCGCCTGCGTCAGACCACCAAACGCAAGCATCGTCCAGAAGATCCACACCAGCGCATTGTTCTCCTCAATCGCACCCGCCAGGAAACCACCAATCACGGGACCAATCGACGTACCACCGACCGACGACAGCACAATGAACGCAATCGCGTACTGCTGGTCGTCGGGGTCAAACATGTCGGCAACCATACCCAGCGTCACACTACCGCCCGCCGTCCAGAGACCACCGAAGAAACGCGCGGCAATCAGCGAACGGAAGTTGCGCGGCGACAGCGCACCCCAAATCTGCGAGCAGTTGACCAGCAGGAGCGAGAGCTGCAGAATCGGCCAGCGACCAAACTCCTCGCTCCACGGCGCCCAAAGTTCCGAGCCAAACGCATACGCGACCAGGAAAATCATCTGCGTCGTCTGCGCACCCTGCTTGCTGATCCAGACCTCGCCGGCATCACCTGTGTACTTCTTGGGAATAAGGGACACAGCGTTCGGGAACACGGACGTGTTGAAGTTCATGCTGACCTGCACGACGAAAATCACCGAGAGAATCATCCACTTCTTCCACGTCGGGAACGCATAGCCGAGCTTATCGGCGGCCATCTTGTCAGTGAGCTCAATCTTGCCGTCCTCGCGCTTCTTGTGCGCCGGCACAAGCCCGTACATCTCGAGCTCCTTCAAACGGTCTTCCTCCGTCTTGTTCGGGTCGTCCGTACCACCGACGAGCACATGCGTTTGCCCCTCGTCGTCCTGGATCGTACTCTCAATCGCCGTAGCTGCGGTGCCTGGAACACCGTCCGCAGGCACGCGCTGCGTGGGAGCACCCGAGATGACCTGCACATTGCCATCATCATCCACAATCGTGCTCCCCTGCAAATTATACGACTCCACTGGCTCCGTGCCCGCAATATAGGGGTAACTAGCCATAGCTGATGGAGAGGGACGAAACACTGTGTTGCAGTGGACCCGCCCTTACTTTTCGCGGGCTGAGCCTCGCCGCTGTTTTGTGACATCACCGCGTAACTAATCACGTGGAGATGAATGAATACGCGCAAACCGCCGGACGCGGTGCGTATATTTTGCCTGTATTTGGGCACTTACCTCACCGCGCGTCATCCACGTGACCACCGCGGCCCTCGGACTTCTGCCAAAAGTCACGTGCAGTGCCCTCCATGCGGGTGGAGCCCCAATTCTGCCGGCCGATTCGATGGGTGGCGGCGAATCACGGCCGCCGCTCAAAAGAGGTTGCGTCAGCGGCTTTTCCCACGGGCTACTGCGCAGCAGTCCCTGTAGGCCTGTAACTCCCGAGCCGGGCCTCCGCGCTGGATGCCAAGCGCCCTGACGTTACCTCCACGTGAGTCGGACATGTGCACGTGTTCACGTCCGAACTCCGCTGTGGATGCGGAAGTCCGTCGCGTTTGCCTAATTCCCAGGGTGTGACACTGACACCATCTCCGCGACTCCATAATTTGCCTATATCCCAGTTAGTTCAACTCTCCGATCTCGCAGCCGTTTGCGGCCAATAGCACGAGCTACAGCAAACAAGCACGTAGTATATATACCCGCCAAGAAGTGCACTGTGCAACGCGCAGATCCACCATGAAGGCCGCATTCGTTGCTGCCATCGCCGCCATGGCCGCGGGCGCCCTCGCCGCGCCCGCCCAGCAGCAGATCAAGTGCTCCCCGTGCAAGGCCAACGGCACCAAGGGCAAGCTCGAGGTGTCCAACGTCACCTCTAGCGGCCACTCGGGTACTGTCGGCACCCTGTACGGCCTTTACGCGGACCACCGCGAGCTCAAGGCCGGCGGTCAGGACAAGGCTGCCGAGTTCCAGCTCTACAGCTGCAACGCACCCGACGTGTACACCAAGGCCGGTGACGGCAAGTACACCGGCCAGCTCCGCGCTTCGGACGGTCGCACCTGCGTCACGGTGCGCGGCGACAACACTGTCGAGGCGGCCGACTGCGCCGAGATCGTGGCCGAGAAGCTCCCTGAGGACACGCTTGCCGAGCAGTGGTTCCAGGTCGACGAGCGCCACCGCGTCATTCATGTCGGCAAGAAGACCGACCCTAAGCAGGTGACGCCGGTCGTGAAGAACGGCAAGGTGGCCAAGATGAACGATGGCAACCCCGACGGTGACGGCACCTTCTTGACCCTGAACTAGAGGACTTAGAGTTTTGTTCATATTCCGCTAAAATGGATCGTTAATTGGGCTACAGATTGGCCTGGTAGAAACGCAGGTACTCGACAATCACCGTCTCAAAGGCCTCGCCCGAGTAGATGTCGAAGTGGGTCATGTCCGCATACGTCTTAATCACGCCCTTCGGTGCCTGCTTGACGTAGTTCAGCGTCGTTTCGGGCGGGGTAAGAGTGTCCTTCCCGCAAATGGCGAACAGGATAGGGCACTTGACTTGCTTGGCGTAGGAACCGGGAAACAGGAAGGGAAAGTAGAGCGTGAGACGCGCAGGGATGGCCTCGATCTCGGGCTTCTCCATTCCCGGCGGCAGCAGCGAAAGGCAGCCCTCGTACGCGTCTGGAGTTGTCATTAGGGCGACCTCTCCGGGCCTTCCAAAGAGCCGCACGCGGACGGGCTCATCGTCTGTGCCGAACAGAATGTCTCGCAGACCGAGCAGCGCCAACTTGAGCATGTTCGAAATTCCGGGCGTAGCGCTGGACACCATGCCGTCCGTGAACGGGCACTGACTCACAGCCGCCTTTACCAGCGGATTAGTCGCTGCAAGCCGGATAGCATGCCCGCCACTGAAGCTCGTCCCAAAGATGCCGATGCGGCTCGCATCCACCTGTGGCAGGCTTGCCGCGTACGCGAGAGCAGCATTCCAGTCTTGGATCTGCGCTTCGGGGTCGACCAGGCCGCGTGGCTTTCCCGTACTGCCTCCCCAGTAGCGGTAGTCGAACGCCAGGCACACAAAGCCCGCTTGGCTCAAGCGCTCGCAATGAGCGTAGAGCCGCATCTCCTTTACCCCACCAAGGCCCTGTCCAAGGACGATGGCCGGCGACTTGGCACCAGGCGCAGCGCCTGCGGCCGGGTACAGCCACGCGACCATCAGGTCATTCCCGCTGGGGATCTTGACGTCCTCTCGGGACATGATGCTAGCACGACGCTGAGCCTCCACCTGTGGGGATTCGGCAGGGCCGGGCCCTGTGAAAGCCGCTCTGCTGCCCTTTTGCTGGGGTGTGGAGGTGCCCACGTGAAAGCTTGGCACGGATTTCATTTGACGCGGGGTTGGGCCTCTGCTTGTCGCTCAGGGCACTGGCCTCCGCGCCGCCATGCTCTGGCTCCTGCTCTCCTTGTTCTCCTTGGTGGTTTACGCGAACGCAGCGCCTTCCGACAGCCAACTGCAGTGTCACGCCTCCAAACACCACGCCTTTGGGTACCTCGTGCCGAGGACGGGCTCTCCAACTGGCGGTGGTCTCCACCGCGACCAAGTCATCGCGCTCCAGGAGGGGAAGCTCTTGTTGGTGGACGAGAAGAAGCGCTCGAACGCAACCAGATTTTTCTTGTTTGAGTGCAATGTCCCGGCGTCAGCCTACGCTCCGCCTCTCACGGCGCAGGGTGAGAAGCCCGTGCCCGGTTCAGAGGTGTACGCGGGACAAATCGGCACCGAAGACAGGAGCTTGTGCTTGACGCTGAAGAGCTCGGCTCTTTCGGTGGAAAAATGCGCGGAGACGGACGGGGCAGACCTGCTTTCCCAATGGATGCACATGATCCTCAAGAGCCCAAAGGCGCTCTTGAAAACCTCACTGTATACGCCCGTGGCGCAGCTGTACCACGACGTGATTGGCAAGCAAGGAGCACTTGTGATTTGGTCCCTGGCGATCGTCATTCAGTTCAACAGCGCGGCCGCCGAGGCAGTTGATACCTCACGCGTGATCTACGCATTTGCCCGCGACGGTGCGTTGCCCTTTTCCCGCCAGCTCTCGAGCATGAACAAGCGCACAAACACACCCGTGTACGCCGTGTGGTTTACCGCGCTCGGTGCGGCCATCATCGGGCTGATGGGGCTCCAGGACACGGCGTATACCACGCTCTCGTCCACGTCAATCATCGCGCTGTACATCAGCTACATGATCCCTATCTTCCTCCGGATCACCAGCGGACGCGACAAGTTCCGCCCGGGCCCATTCCGCCTTGGGCCGCTTGCATACCCGATCGGAACGATTGCCTGCCTTTACGTGGCCTTGATCACGCTGGTCTTCCTCTTTCCCGCCGCGCCCGCGCCGAATGTAAGCAACATGAACTGGTCCGTACTGGTGCTCGGCGCGATCCTCGGTGGTTCGCCATCTCGGCCCGCAAGTGGTTCAAGGGGCCTGTCCGTGAGACTGACGAGAGCGAATATGTGGCTGAGGAGCTCTCTGCCGCTGAAGGAGAAGCCATCAACGCGAAGAGCGAGAAGCAGCTAGTGACCGTCGCGGACTTGTAGACCTGGAGCACTGTGACCTCTAAGGCGGTTTTGGGCCGCGGGTTTCGAAACGTCAGACCTCGGTGAAATAAACTACGCCACTGCACCTGGCCGAGGCACGCTGGACATCTTGGGCTTCATGGCAGCCCGAAAGTCTGCCCAGATCAGAGTCACCTAGGATCCGTGGCCCAGCAGGTGGAGGCAATCACTGGAAAACAAAGAGAACTGCGGGGTCGGATTGCACCCTGACACGCTCTCTGCGGCTGTGTCAGCGTAAGCTTTGGTCGCTAGCCCTCGGCCTCCACCGCCACTACCCCATTGGCTCAAGCAGTGCCAGGGTCAGACTTGTCGCTCCATGATTAGCCAGTCACAGACACCGAGAAGCGGACCAAGCGCTCTCCTGGCAGGAGTTTGGCGGGCAAGACGCCCCCAGCAAGGGGTACCCTTTGGGTGTCCAGCTTGGTCGACAGACATAAAAAGCGCCCCCCGGTCGAGTGTCCCTCGGGGCCCCCTTCCGGGGGTCCCAGGGTCGGCAACGTACCGAACTGACCCAAAGGCCGTGTTTGATGAGAGACTCTGGATGCGTGGCTTGCCCTGCGGTACCTGGTTGCCTTTCTCCGTACCACTAACCCGAAACTGACCAGACCTGCCGCCGGACAAGGCAATCGCTTGTCCAGACCAGTCCTCAATCCGTCCCTACGGACGGACACAGGCCACGGTTCACGCGCTCGAGCAAGCACTCAGAACGTAACCGATTTGTTCGGGCAAGGTGAACCTTACTCGGGAGCAGCATGGATGAGTGACTGCTCCCATAGCGCCGCAAACGGCGTTACACGAAGCACGGCGAGCGAAAAAGAGACCACTCTCGGACAGGGTGGACATCGGCACCGTCTTCCAGCGGTGCCGACGGCAAGCTTCTGGACCCAGAGCCGTTCGCTCACGCGGGTCCGCATTGAGCGTTGAGGCCGCTCACATGCGGGTCTACGTTTAAAACCGCTACGTCGAAAGTCAGGCAAAGTACGCTGGATCTGCCTGCTTAGAACTCCTGGGTTGAAGACAGCGAGTTCAAAGACCACTCCTGCGCAAGCGGGGCCATTGAAGGCAGGAGCCTGCCCCAGTAGCGTCACTGGCGACGACGCAACGCTGGGCCCAAGAACTTGATCAGAGATGACGAGGGGCACAAAGTTGGGCACGAAGTTGGGCACTTCGGCGTTTCTCGTCTTCCACTTTAATGAAGCGGCGATCCATCATGGCGAGGATCTTGTCCAGAGCATCTTCCGCAGAATCGTTTGGAAACATAGGAAGGTACTCTGGGTCGGTGTTATTCACAGGAGCGAGGACCGGATTTGGCGATCCCACAGGGCGCTCCAGCAGCTCCATTGACCGCTGTTCATCAGAGATGGTCAGTGAGGGCTCCGGCACGGACCGATTCGGCACAGCGACAAAGAAGCTTGCTTCTTGCGGTGTGCACGCGTCCAGTAGTACGTGAGGCTGAGCTGGCCGGGAAACGGTAGCGTTTGCTGCGATGCGAACCATGGTGATCCCGATGCGATGGGAGGTGGAAGGCGAACGCGAGCCCTTGCTAAGATCCTTTCTAACTAAAGGAGGATCTAACGAGGGATCTAAAGAGACCTGCTAAGAACTAAAGAGGCGTGCTAAAAAAAGATGAGGGGTGAGCTGACAGGCACAGAGCTCCTGAGACGAGGGCTGCGAACACCAAGAGACGGAAACCCACGCGGGATGGTGGAGAGAAAAAGCGGAGTGGCTGCAGCTGGTGCTTGATGAGATGGAGACACGGCAAGGAATTGCTTAGTCAGGACACGAGGCGGATGGATGAGGGTATGACAGGCAGTGGTGGAGGTGTGGAGAGAAGGAGCAGAGCGGGTGTGGCTTGCCCATGATGAGATGGTGACACAGGAAGGGAATGCTTAGTCAGGGTACGAGGAGAATGGATGAGGGTGTGGCAGGCAGTGGTGGAGGTGTGGAGAGGAAGGGGAGAGTGGCTGTGGCTGGCTCTTGACGAGGTGGTGACACGGCAAGGGACTGCTTAGTCACGGCACGAGGAGGATGGATGAGGGTGTGACAGGAACTCGAGGAGTGGAGGGCGCGCGAGAGAGGGGGTGTGGAGGTGAGGAAAAAAGGGACTTGAGGGCGAGCGGAAAGAGTGAGAGAGAGGGGGAGAAATGGAGACAGGATGAGGGAAGAGGGTTCACCGGTAAGGATTGCTGGGATACTGAGCCATTGGACGGGCAGGGCGCTTGAGAGAAACGCTCTGTTCCTGAGAGAACATGGGGAGCAGAGGCAAGAGTAGATGTGGAATTGAGACCGTGGGCAGGCAGCGGAGCAGAAGTCGGCGATTCTCGGTGAGGGAGAATTGGCGATGGGCTAGAGGAGGCGTGCGGAGGGGGTGGGTTTCACGATCCGGCAGACGTAGGAATGGAATGAGAGGAGGAAGAGGAGGGCTAGAACGGAGGTGGCGGGCGGGCAAGCTGGAGGAAAATGGGAAGAACTACGGAAATTGAGCGGATTTGGGAAAATTGGAGAATGTGGAGGAGAGTGAAAGTGGAGGAGGGAAAAGGGGAAGAGCGGAGTAGAGAAGAGGAGGAGGGGAGGAGAGGAGGAGAGGAAGGGAGGACAGATTGAAGAGGGGGAGAGAGAGGAGGGGAAGTAGGGATGCTGGGAGAGAGTGAGATTGAGGAGAGGCGGGGAAGGGAGGGGATAGAGGGGAGAGCAGAAGAGAAGGGCAGAAGAGGAGAAGAGTGGAGGCTGTGTAGGAGCACGTGGAGAGCGGAGTATCACGTGACCACGGGACAAAAGAAGGGGAAAGGAGAGAGAAGGACTTGCCGAGGTACCACGATCAAGGCGGGGAAGAGGGAGGGAGCAAGCGAGAGAGGAGGCGGGAGGAGTCGAAGGGGGAGAAAATGAAGATCAGAAAGGCGAGGATGAAGAGGGCATTGGAGAGTGAGGGGCAGTAGAAGATGAGAGGATTGGAGGGACGAAGGGCAGAAGGGGGAAGGCGACCAGATCACGTGACCCCTCCAACAAAACGAGCAAGAAATAAAGAGACGCGCATGACGACGGACCATTAGCATTAGCAGGCGCATTAGTACCACGGTTAGGGTTACCTAGGCTATGGCGGAAGGCGTTTATGATCTCGGGATGGGGGAGCAGATCAGCAGGTCTAGAATGTGTATCGTGTGATCCGCTCCCGTATCAACAGCACCGACAATTGCCGTGCCAACAGACTCATCCCGCTCGTACGCTCCTTCCAACTCGCCCAATGCCGTTCAAACGTTCGGCCCATCGCTCCGCCCATGCTCACCACAAGGGGGGCAAACCCTGCAACGTCCCGGTACCGCACGCGTTTATGGTGCTCCCGGGCGTCCAGCCGCGTTTCTAGCACGTGCCGCGCACGCGCCAGCCCGTCTCCGGTGCCTGCCGCGTCGCCCGCCACTTGCCGTGGGGCAACCGCTCCGCCGGCCCCTGCACTCCGCTCCGCGGCAAGCGCGCGCCGGGCCCCCGAGTCGAGCGCTCTGTGTACGTCGGAATGCGTCTCGCTCTCCTCAGCCGGGCCTCGCCGCCCACTTACCACCGTCACGTCGTACCCTGCCGCCGTTCCGTTCGGTGCCGCCCATCCGCGAGCACACAGGTCCAGCCGCCGCTCTCCAACCGGGAGCACCGCCTCCTGTGTGACCCGCGCCCCGGGAATCGCTTTCAGGTACCGTCCGAGCAGGTCCGTTACCGCATTGTGCAGCCGGATCACCCGTCGGTGGTCCACAGCTCGGCACGCGTCTCCGTGCACCGCGGTCACGTCGTGTGCGCCACACTTCTCACACCGTCCATGTGGCACACAGACTGTCGGCGCCAGGTTACGTCGCCCCTCTGGTAGCCCGCCCATTTGGAACGTCCGCTGCCGCAGGGCTCCGATCACAACCCGGTCCTCGAGCTCCAGGCTTGGCTGGAAGGGGATCGTACGCAGGTACCGCCGCCCCAACTCCTCCCCGTGCTCGAGAATCGCCACTCCCACGTCTGTCGGCACTTGGTCCAGCAGCCGTGCATGCCGCGCTTCAAACAACGCATTGCACCGTGCACGCTGCGACTGGATCCGCGCCCGTTCCCGGGGTTCGTCCACCCCTCGCATGCCGCCCGCCCGTTCGTGTATATCGTCGGTCGGCCCCAAGGCGGACGTTCCCTGACCAGGGTCCCTCTCCGGGCTCCCCTGTTGCTCCCGGGGCGGCTCCGCCTCCTGTGTGCCGCCCGGCTCCTCGTGGATGGCGCCGGTCGGCCCCTCAGTAGAGGGCAGCTGGGCAGGGTCCTCTTCCGGAGCCCGCTGTTGCTCCCGGGGCATGTCTGATTCATGGGTGCCGCCCGGCAGTTCCTGTCTGTTGCCGGTTGGCTCCGCTGTTGGCGCCTGACCATCAGCTGAGGGTCGCTGACCGGGGGTCTCCTCCGGGGTCCCCGGCGGCTCCTGCGCCTGGTCTGACTCGGGTGCGCCGCCCGGCCGTTCGTGTATGTCGCCGGTGCGCCCCTCAGTCGGCGCCTGGTCTGACTCGCCTATGCCGCCCGGCTGTTCGTGTGTGTCGCCGGTTGGCCCCTCGGTAGAGGGCCGCCGGTCAGGGGACCACCCCCGGGTCCCCTGCTGCCCCCGGGGCAGCTCCGGCTCGCGTGTGCCGCCCGGCCGTTCGTGTATGTCGCCGGTTGGCCCCTCTGTCGACGCTTGGCCATCGCCAGAGGGCGGCCGGTCGGGGTGCGCCTGCGTCCTCCCCGCGTCACCCGTCCGAGTCCCCCGGGACGGCCGCGCTGGGTAGAGGGGGAGCACCCCACTGAGACGCAGCACTTCATCTGCCGTCTCTTGCATGGTGGCCCGTGCGGGCCCCTGGCACTCGGCGTACGATGCGAGGCCCAGGCCACCCAGCCGGTCTGGCAGTGTGATCAGCTCCCGGCTCAGCGCGTCCACTTCCGCGTCCTCGGGATCGCCCCGCAGTCGGAGGATCCCGCGCTGCAGCGTCTGGTCCATGGCGTCCCAGAACCAGGCCAGGCCCGTCCCATCCAGCTGCCGTTGCAGGTGCCGGTGCTTTTGCTGGATGCACTGGAGCAGGAGTAGGAGCACGTCCTGCCGCGGCAGCTCCGTCAGCTGGAGGAGCCGGTCCACGCCACTTGCCAGCTCCGCCGCGATCTTCTCGGCGTGCGCCCTGCGCGCGCCTTCGCCGCCAACCACCGTGCCCAGGATCGGCATGCCCTCGGCTGCCAGCTGCTCCCGCGTGTACACGTGGCTCTTGGCGACATTCAGTCGCAGGCCGTTCCCGCTCTCGGCCGCGACGCGTTCGGCCACCTGGACGACGTCCCCCTCCGCCTTGCTCAGGATGAACACGTCGTCCAGGTACGCCAGGACCAGGTGCTCTGGGCCCAGCGCCGCCTTGAGCTGCTCCAGGTACGGGCGGATGCCCGCCGAGAAGAGCAGCGGCGCAAGGGGGTCGCCCTGCCGGACCCCCTCGCTAGAGTGCAGTTCCACCGTCGCCCGTTCCTCCCCATCGGGCTCCCGTGGTCCCGCCACCACCAGGGGGGCCGCCTGCCCGTAGGCCCACCGCGTGAGCCGGTAGAGCGGGCCGTACCACCGGCGCATCGCCTCCCCGATGCACCGTCGGCGCAGCGTGTTGTACGCGTTCGAAAAGTCCAATGCCGTCACCTGCTGGTAGTGTTGAAGTTCGCCCTGATACACATGCTCCACTGCCCGGATCACCGGCTCCGTGCCGCCCGGGGTCCCCACCCCGTACTGGGTCGGGAGCAGCCCCGAGCGCACACGCTCCCCGTAGGTGTAAAGCGCCGTGCGCATCAGCAGCCGATACGGCACCTCGCCCACCGCGATCGGCCGCACCCCGCCGCCGGGCTTGCTCAGCGCCGTGAGCCGCGACGCGCAGTACAGCCGCCACCCGCCTGCCTCGTTCCGCTTCATCGCCGTGAGCTGCCGCAGCAGGTAGCTCACCATCCCGTCGGCGCCCAGTGCCGAGCGGACGAGCGACACGGTCCAGCCCGAGAGGCCCGGGCTGGTGCCCGGCTTCATGGAGTGGGCCGCCGCACGGAGTGCCTCGGCGTCCGTCTCGGGCGCCGGGCTCCGGCCCGCGGCGGGGAACGCTGCGAGGCCAAGCTCCCCCTCGGGATGCAAGACCCGCAGCCGCTCCACCACCGCTGGGTTCGCGGCCACGGCGGCCTCATCAGGGCGCAGGACGAGCCGCGCGCTCTGATGGAGCAGGCCCCGCTGCACGCCGTGGTGGATGGCGCGCACGCGGGTGCGCATGCGGGCGACACTGAGCGCATCGGTCCCGGGGCCCACGCGCGGCACGGGGCCCAGGATCTCGTCTTCCTCCACGGGGGGCTCCTCCGCCGCCGGGTCTGGGCCCGGCAGACTCTGCATGGCCGGGGGGCCGCCGGGGGGGTTCGCCTCGGGGCCGCCGGACAATGCGATAGCCTGGCGCGCGTAGCGCTGGCGGAGGCCCTCGGGGCCGCCGAGGCGCCCAGCGCGGGCGAGGAGGTCCGCGAGCTGGGGGCCTGGGTACGCACGGAAGCGATGCCAGGCGGCGCGCCTGTCCTTGGCGAGAAGGTACGGCATGAGCCCCAGCTTGGGGAGGAGGAAGATGAGCAGGTGGCCCACGAAGGAATCGCGCTCGGCCGCCTGGCTCGCGACGCGGTTGAGCACGGCACAGAATTTCCGGGCCTGAGAGGGAAAAAGGGGCTTTTCTGGATATCCGCCCTCCACACCGAGGCGGTAAAGCAGCCAGAGGTCGTCCGGGGTAAGGAAGCCGGCGAGACGACAAGCGGCCTCGGCCTGGTCCACGTCGGAGGCAAGGCGCGCGCCGGGCCGGGGCCCACTTGGGGGCTGGGTGGGCGTGGGCCGCGGCGCACGGGGACGCGGCGTGGCGGGGCACGGCGTCCGAGTGTGCTGCTCCGAGTCTTGGAGGAAAAGTGGAGGTAGGACACGCCCTGTGGAGGGGGCGTCGCCCGGGGCGGTGAAAGTGTCCCTCGGCGCGGGCGTTGGCGCGCGATGCAGGTCCGGGCTCGGCGCGGAAGGCGCGCCCGACTCGGTGCCAGAGCGGCCCTCCGGCGAGCCGAGTGCGGCCGGGGCCGGGGCCTGGGCCTGGGCCTGGGCCTGGGCCTCCACTGGTGGCAGGCCTGGCGAGGGTGGAGGTGGAGGAGAGGACGCGATCACGTGCGCGACGCGTGTGGACGCTGAGGGCGACGCGTCGGGAGGCACGTGAGCTGCGGCGACTCCGGGTAATGGAGAAGAGGGCGCAGTGATAGGCTGAGGTGATTCCACGTCAGCGGGGGTGAAAACAGAGGGGGGTTGTTGTTGATCTTGTTCCCGAGTAAGGGTGAGTTGGGGGGAATTGGTGAGAGTACTTGAGGGGGCCGGGACGGGGGAACCGCCATTGCCCGCCCCATCGCCCGCGTGAGTGGGAGGGGAGGAGGGGATGGAGGTGTCCGAGGAGGAATCGAGATCCTCGGAGTGGGGGAGGGGGGTGTTTGGAAGGGGAGGGGGGTCTTGGGCGCGGTAGAGGGGAGGCTCTCCGGGGCAAGAGGATTCGGCGAGGTGCTTGTTAAAGTGAACGGATTGGCGGAATCCCTTGCCGCAAGAGCAAACGAGGATGCTCTCTGCGTGTGCGAATGCTTGAGGATAGCGGACGGGGCCTTGATGAGATTGGTTGAGGTGACGAGTGATGCGCTTGGAGTTGAAGAGATCGCCGCAAATTGGACATGGGATCTTGTTTGGTGGCGATGGTTCTATTCGCATCGAGTTCTTGAGGTGATTCCCGCGAGACGGGGCGGGAATTGGTGATCTTGAGGCGAGAGTTGAAGTGAGAGTTGAGGGACTTGAAGACGGAGATGGTGGTTAGGAGCTTAGTTTAGCAGGCGCCTGTAGTGGCCAGAAAGCCTGCCCTTAGGGTTAGGGTTACCTAGGCTATGGGTTAGGGTTAGGGTTAGGGTTAGGGTTAGGGTTAGGGTTAGG